>CM064512.1:16079492-16552092 GCA_032716605.1 Paralithodes platypus
AAATTGAAATATAAAAGGTCACATGAGAACCCTCCCCACCAGCAAAACTAATAATGAGTCTCACAATGACAAAACACAACGAACACCACAGGCACACCACCAAAGCGAAATGAACAGCAACCGCAGACACCTGCAGGCCTAGACTGCTTACCCTAGCCTAGCCAGGAGCGCAAAATGGTGCCCGACGAAACTACCCCTACCCCAATCTCCAGCCCAGCTAACCCACCAAAAAACGTCAAGGATCACACCCCTAAAAAAACCTGGAAACAAGCCCCAAAAAAGATAGGGACGGTGCCTAAATGGTAAAAAACACGAGGGAAGAAGCTGGGTCTAAACTAGGGAAATGGCAGTCGGCCAACAACGCGTGAGGCGGCAGCCATTTGTAAGCCCACAAGCGTCAAGGAAGCAAACAAAACGGTACTACGGTATGGAAGCTTTAGGGCACGAAGGACCATTATTTGTCGGGAATTTAGATAGAGAGGTTTAATTGCGTATCACTGATACATGAAATAACCCAACAAATAGTTATAATATAATTACCAACGAGGTATTCGATGGGTGTAATCCAGTCCCCCACACACGGCTAATTCAATTGCATGACATGTAGGAATGTTCACATAATACAATATCGATACAATGAACTTAGCTTAGAGGACTGGTGATGTAGGACTGTTGTTAATATTATTAGTAGTTGTAGCACATGGTGAACTGTGGGTTGAGTCAGAGCCGGGAGTGGACATGTTGATTGTACAGTGTTGTTTGAGAGACTAAAGGGCCGGCTTCCGATCGCTTCGCGAAATTACATATGGCTGCCGGCTCATAATAATTATAACCCATAACTTGGTTTCATGATACATCTAGAGCTGATGTAGATATTTATACATTACAGTTAATATTTAACCTAACTTAAGAATAAACTACAATACACAAAGAACCAGCCGAAATCGTACAAGCGATACGATACCGCCAAATTCAAATGTCCTATTGGACCAAAACCTGTCGGGATCATTACCCTATTCCCGACAGTATCTAAAGGGACAACTTAGTGGTGAGGCTCTACAAATTTGTTAGTGGATTTAGTTTGGTCGCTGCAAGTTATGAACCAGCGGTCAACATTCTAAAAAACAGTTATGGTCAAAAGGATCTCATCAAAGCAGCTCACATAGCGAAACGGTGTAATCTCCCGCATCCTAGCCAGGAGGTCAGTGCTCTGAAAGATTTTTCTGCGTCATTTGAGTGTGTGTTAGAGTCATTACGCTCTATGGATGTAACAGTAAGTGAAATGTGTGCAGTACTGTTGCATAAATAAAACTTCCTAGTGTCACTCTCTGAAGTGATTAAGCGTGATGTTTAAAAGGACAACTGGCTGGATGTGGATGAATATGTTCGTGTGTTTAAGACCTGAAGTGTTGGGGTCAATCTAGAAAGTCGGACATAATCCACTAGAACAGTTTGGGGCGACCGCCACAGCAGCATATGCGGTGTATCAGAAACCCGATACCAAGCAGAAGTATGGACGTAAGTTGTGTTTAAAGACAGGAAATTTTGGGGCAAAGTGTGCAAAATACAAGAACAGTCCCGCCAAGGCCAATAGGGCAAGGCACTTGAAATTGTGCGTCGGGTACCTGTCGTCAGAACATGGCAGCCAGGGGTGTACTTACTCTAAAATTAGGCTGTGCCGATTCTGCCAACAGAAATATTTTAATTATTTGTGTCCGACGCCCCGCCTTGAACAAACTGGACAACCAGTACCCCCTGAACCAACAGTGCCAATGGCTGTGGCTTCGGGACGTAATGCAGTGTTGTTACCTACCATTCAGATTCCCTTGACCAACAGAAACGGTCATACCACTAAAGTAAGAGCTTTGTTGGACCAATGTTCGCAACGTACCTTCATCTTGCGCTCTGCTTTATCGCATCTTGATTACGTTAGGGTCAGTAAGGAACAGCTAAGGCTCCAGGGATTTACTGGCTCACTTGGTAGTACTGAGTATGAAATAGTAGAGTTAACCTATCATCACAGAAGAAGGGTGTGTAATTGAGGGACGTTGTGGTGGAGGAGTTACCAGTATACAAACCAGGGAGAGGATTAGAGATGGAGGTAAATGCTATCAAGGCTCGGGGTTACAAATTAGCCGATCCAGGTATCACTAATGGAGATATGATAGGGTTACTGATTGGGGCGGACTTTTATTACCACTTTGTAGCATTCAGCGCTTATGTCAGGGAAGGAAGTATAGTTATGTTACCCACAATTTATGGTTATGCACTGAGTGGCACTTAACAGTCAGATATAGAAGAGACCCATGTAGAGTTAGTCACTGTTCTTAAGTTAGCAGTAGACCCTTTAGTGGAGATACAGGAAGATATTGGCAGTAAATCTCCAGAATTAAAGGATCTGACAGCTCTATGGGACTTGGACCATATTGGTATAAATCCTAATGAGACTGATAAGGGTGGGCAGAAAGTCTTAAATAGATTTTCTGAAACGGTACAGTATTCCGAAGCACAGGGACAGTATATAGTGGAACTGCCGTGGAGAGATAACATAGATAAATTACCTGATAACTTTAAGTTAGCCCTGGGCAGAATGAGAGGCTTGCAGCGTAAATTTATGAAAGATCCCAACTACTGTCAACAGTATACAAAGGTTCTGGATAATCAGATAGAAAGGGGGTTTATTGAAAGGGTAGAAAACAGGAATCAAGCTGGTCATCCCATTCACTACTTAGCTCACCATAGTATTACTAAGGATAGTGTTACTACGCCTGTACGGATAGTGTTTGACTCTTCGGCTAGGATGGACGAGAAGGCATTCAGTCTGAATGACTGTCCTCATACAGGTCCATCGCTAGTGGCTGACCTCACCCAGGTACTTCTACGCTTTAGATGCCATCAATTTGCCTGGGTGAGTGATATTGAGAAAGCATTTCTCATGGTGGGGTTGAGTGAGAAGGATAGGGATGCTACTAGGTTTCTGTGGCCCGTTGATCCCTTAGATGTTGCAAGTCCTTACATTGTCTACCGGTTCCGTGCAGTTCTGTTCGGGGCCACCTGTTCCCAGTTCCTCCTTAATGCTACCATTCAAAAACACCTGTCTATGATACAGGAAGACAGTGAAGTAGTTAATAAGCTAAAAAGGGGGTTGTATGTCGATAACTTACAGGGGACTGGTGATGATGTAGGTGATTTGCAACAACAATGTTGGGATGCCCGTAGAATATTTTCCACCGCTAACCTGTCTTTACGTGAGTGGGTCACAAATAATGAGAGTTTGCGGGAACTGTTGCACCTGAAGGGTATAGCTTCCGCCAAACAAGACGGGGTTAAGGTACTTGGCGTTGAGTGGCTAACTGATAAGGATATGTTACAGGTTAATTTCAACGGAAGTAGCCCTGCATCAGTTACCAAACGCGAGGTTCTAAGTCTAACCGCGAGTGAGTTCGATCCTCTAGGAGTGTTGCTACTGGTATCCATCCGGGCGCGGAGGTTCGTACAGGACTTGTGGACTTTAGAGTGTGGGTGGGATGTACCCATTCCAGATGACATGAGAGCTAACTGGCAGGGTATTTATGACAATATGATAGATAGTACAGGTATCATGTTTCCCCGTCAGGTCACTAATTCTAAGAGGGTTACGCTGCACCTATTTAGTGATGCTAGCTCAGTAGCATATAGTGTAGCGGCCTATGCGGTTGGTGATGAGGTGAGTAGGTTAGTAATGGCCAAAGCTAAGGTGGCGCCTATTAAGTCCCTCACCATACCTAAGATGGAGTTGACTGCTGTTCTTCTCACAGCTCGTCTCGCATGTTATATATGCGAGGCCTAAGCGGATGAGCTGATTATAGAGAATGTATACCTCTGGTCGGACAGCCAGATAACCCTATGCTGGTTGTCTAGTAAAAAGATTTTGCCTATATATGTTCAAAATAGAGTTGATGAGATAAAGTCATTAGTCCCCGGCGCTCATTTTCGTTATGTGTCCACAGAGGACAACCCCAGTGATCTAGTCACCAGAGGGATTTCATATGTGTCCTTAGTTGCTTCTTCGCTTTGGTGGGGAGGACCCACATGGCTACCTCACCAAATGCTATGGCCTGATCATGGCCCAATAGGGGGCTCAATAGGAGGGGACACCACTGTGGGTTGTAACACGAGTCAAGAAGGAACCCTGTCATTGCCAGTACCGGTTGCCCCTACTGCCATATTGAATTGGGACCGGTATGGCTCATATAGGAAGTCATGGCATGTAATGGCATGGGTCCTTAAGTTTATTAGGACTCTTAGAGAGAAGACTAAGGGAACTATCAGGCAAAACCGGCATACTTGACGGTGCCAGAATTAAGAGCAGCAGAGTCAGCCATGATTAAGGTAGCTCAGAGAGAAGCTTACTCTGAGGAACACCACTATTTGTCAAAAGGACAGGGCACACCAAGCAATATAGTGAAGCAGTTAGGCCTCTATATGGAGGGAGGCATGATACGCTGTAGAGGTAGGCTACACTTGTCAACTTTACATGATAGCGCCAAGTACCCTATCCTTATCCCTAATAAACATCGTATAGCCACTCTCCTTTGTAATTACTGCCACAAAGTGTGTAACCATAGTGGTGTTAGTTATGTTGTAAATTACATAAGGCAAAGATGGTGGATCCCCAATATAGTAAGACAGGTAGTAAAGAAAGCCTTAAGGGGATGTATCATCTGCAAGAGATTGCAAGGTACATCATACCGTGCTGTACAGGCCCCTCCATTGCCGGAGTATAGGGTTCAGGAAGTGAGTCCTTTCCAGGTAACGGGGGTTGACTACACAGGTGCCTTACCTGTAAAAGAGAAGGGGGGTTGTGTAAGTAAATTATATGTAGTCTTATTAACCTGTGCAGTTACTAGAGCGGTCCATGTAGAGATGGTGTCTAACCTCTCCTGCGAATCATTTTTGCATGCGTTCCGTAGGTTTAGTAGCAGGAGGGGTTACCCTGAGATTATGATGAGTGATAATGCCACCACATTTGTTAGCGGAGCCAGTACATCATGGGAGTTGATAGATGATGCAAGGTTAAAAGGTACTTTAGCGGAAGTCAAGTGCGAGTGGCGGTTTATACCGGCCAGGGCGCCATGGTTCGGTGCCATATGGGAACGGGTCATTGGCATCCTAAAGGCTGGCTCGAAGAAGGTACTGGGTCTAGCATTGGTTACCACAGAGGATCTGAATACGGTATTACTGGAGCTCGAGGCCACAGTCTATGACCGCCCGCTTGGCTACACCTACAGTGATCTTGAGGACCCTCTACCCATCACTCCTTCACAACTGGTTCATGGGAGGCGGATCAGAAGCTTTCCAAGGCGAGAAGTCACGGATGAAGATCTCAAGGACACAACGTGGCGTAACAACGATTCCGTCAACCAACGCTTCCAATATGTAACAAAACTCTCACATGACCTGTGGAAAAGGTGGAGCACTGGTTATTTAATATCACTCAGGGAGCAACATCGTAACTTAATGGTAAAAACAGGGATAGCAGCGCCACAAATTGGGGACGTCGTTCTAGTACATGATGACAGCCCCCGACTTTTTTGGCGAATAGGTCGGATAATGAACCTTCTTCGTGGTCCTGACCACGAATGTAGGGTAGTTCATGTAAAAACAGGAGCCGGTTTGACCACCAGACCGGTGGTTAAGCTATACCCACTAGAGATAGATTTAGAGGTAGTGGATGGAGACAGCAAGCCGAACTCTGATAATATCCTTCCTGCTACTGGAGCGGACCGAGGTGATACCCCTCAGAGGCCGTAACGTCGGGCTGCTTTGGGTTCCTCCCAGTTGTGGCGATCCATGATCGGGACGGGACAATTGTAAATACTTTGTATATAACTGGTGGCGGAGTATGTCGTGAATCTTAGCTGGTATACAGTATATACCGTAGTTTGAATTTCCTGGGTTCACGACAGCTGGTTCCTTTTTGTTTATACGCATTACTTTATTTATCTTTGTGGATAAATATTACTGTGGTTGCACCAATTATATCTTAGTTTATTTTCCCTTATTATTTAATCACGGGGACGATATAGAACCCTTAAATATATTTTATGTTGTCACGATAAAAGGGAATCTCAGACAGACTTCACACAGACTTCACCCCGCTAACAACAAACCACCAGTTGCTGCCACATAACACCAGAACCTCCCTGATATTTGCCTCTCGACATGTCCATCACCTAATCGACACTCTTTGCATCACAGCTAAGTTCCTTTAATACTAGAAGTACTTCATAGATATTACTGGGACTACCACAGATAACCTACACATACATGTTTACAAGTAAGTCAAACGCCGACCCGGTATCATTTGTATAGCCTAGGCCAATTCATCTTTCCAGGTTTAGTTATTTAATTTATATCCGTTTCTCCTCTACCCCCTAGGAATAATAAACAGGATACACTTTATGATTGATTAAGTCTCAACACATGCTATACAGTACTTGCACCAGTGTGATTCTTGAATCCAGTGAAATATCTTACTAAAGCAAATAATATTAGCAATAAGATTGTTCGAAAAGTATATCAACTCAGAATCTCCCTCTCTCTCTCTCTTTCTCCATCAGATATACGCTGTAGCACCAGTGGGTAACATAGACCATCTCTCTCTTTCTCTCTCTCTCTCTCTCTCTCTCTCCCTGTAGCAGCAGTGGGTAACCTGGACCATCTCTCTCTCTCTCTCCCAGTACCATTTCTCCGGAGGACAGGACAACCAACATCGCCTCTTTCACAGCTCAAAGGTCAACAGTCACTGTACAGTCGCCATCAACAGTCGGAATACTACTGTCTTGTGCAACTCGCTGGTGGAGTGGGTATAGCGCGCTGTACAGTCAAACTCAATAGTTCAGTGACTGGTTTATATGATCTACTGGTTGAATTGATGATGGTTGAGATGTATTGGTTGATATGGTCTACTGGTTGATTTGTTATTAGTTGAGATGTACTGGTGAATATGGTCTACTGGTTGACATGGTCTACTGGTTGATATGGCTTACTGGTTGAGTTAAGTGGTTGAGATGTACTGGTTAATTTGGTCTACTGGTTAACGTTTCTGATCACCGATAGTAAACAGAGTCGCCTTGAAGGACTTGTTGATACTATAATAAATACAAAATAAGAGAGGGGAAGTGAGATGGAACCATCCAAAGTTATTAACATGAAAGATTTAAACAATGTGTTTACATTTATCCAAGGATGTGAAGACAACAATGATGTTTGAGTGTAAAGTGTCTCCCCCCCCCCTCTCTCTCTCTCTCTCTATCTCTCTCTCTCTCTCTCTCTCTCTCTCTGAAGGTAAAAAAGCAAGTTAATATATTTCATGACTGTAATAATGTGTGTGTATGCGTGTGTAGCTGGTAATATAGCGAGATAATATAACATATTAGTTATCAGTTAGTGTAATTTACCCTTTATGTTGGCTGCTTGGCTGGCTGCCTCTCTCTCTCTCTCTCTCTCTCTCTCTTACATCCTCACCTCGTCTCACTATCACACTAAAAGTCCTTGACAGTGGAGGTGAAAACTTCTTCTTAAAATATGGAAAGACATTTTTTAAACCCTGATCCTTGCCAATTTTCTCGTGGATTATTTTCATCTAGAGCTCTCTAAGGCCAAATGTGGAAATTAAAGAATAATAATGTTAACATCCAATTATAATGTATTTGAGATAATATATATATTTATATATATATATATATATATATATAATATATATATATATATATATATATATAATAATATATATATAGTTTTATTTTTTTAATTTTATTCTATATTCCAACTACTCCTTCTCGGGCATAGGCTGATAACCTTTACACTCTACCGCTAAACACGGTGAGGCCCGTGAGGTGTTGTGCCAGTCTAGGGAGTGAGACATGCGAAGCACCCCGGCTCGAAGCAATCCCATCTCTGAAGCCGCCTCGCCTCCACGCTTCACAGTCTCATCCCCCACACTCGGACCCTCACTCTCAGAACGCCACTTATTGAGCAATTAACTCACTAGGCATTGCCCCCCTGTAGCATATTTTTGAATATGGGAATATTCATACAATGCTATTTTAATCAGGGAACAATGAGGGTGTGTTGTTGGAATTTCGGTGTGCTGTGGTAATGCACTGATACTAAGTCAGCACAAATTCCATCCCAATATTATCTTCTCATTGACATATTGGGATTCGAACCCGGGTCCATTGGATTACCAGTCCAGTGACAAGACTACTCCGCCACACCTCCCCTAAGGTAATACATAATACTATGCCTTGCTATATATATATATATATATATATATATATATATATATATATATATATATATATATATATATATATATATATATATATATATACAGGGTGTCCCTGGAGGAAAGGGCATAACTTTGGGAAATGATAGAAAAGATATTCTAGGCATAACATATTCTATAACAAAAAGTCCAATTTTCAACTGTTAAAAAAATATTGAAGGTTTTATGTAATGTCCTCCCAGCATCACTGTAATGGACTCTTCCATGTCAAATAGTTTACAACTACTCCAAAGTGAGCTAATATGTCTATAATAATTTTGAAACTTACAGAATTATAGTGTCTTTAAAATAACATGGTCATATAATTGCAGAAAGATGGAGGTGTAGTAGGCACTAGGACAGACTTATGGGGAAATACTGGAGAAAATGCAAATTTCAAAATGCAATATTGCTATACTGGTCGAGATTTGGACTTGCTATAGCATATTTTAGGCTTAGAATATTTTGTTTTATCCTTTCCCACTGGGACACCCTGTATATATATATACCGGTATACGTATATATATATATATGCTGCATAACGGATAGCAATTACTAATTCTAATATTCAAAAATGTTTTTGTGACGTATACTGTATAACGTAGCAATTGAATCCATAAATCAGAGAAAATCACACTTAGATACTAGCGTCAAGATAAAGCTTATGGCAGTCACGTGAACTATTATATATATATTCCGTCACCTTTTCCAACACGCGCACACACACATACAGACAGACAGACAGACACACACGCGCACGCACACACACACACATACTGTACATACAGACACACACACACAGTTTGTTGTGATTTGTGAGGTCATATTGACTGTACTGTCCCTAGAAATACAACTTTAAAAAGATGAGGCCATAATTATCAGAGACACTTTTCATACAGTCTGGGCTTGAGTTTGGTGAAGGTTTATATATTTACTTGTAGATATGTTTGTCTAGGAATGTGTCTATATATCCTCGAATGCGATTTACTCTGTGTGTGTGTGTGTGTGTGTGTGTGACAAAGGTGTGCTTGTGTGATTGTGTATGTGTGTGTGTATGTATGCTAAGGTAATACATAATACTATGCCTTGCCATCAACATACAAATTACACCCAATATGCCTACTACAAACACACGCACTACAATACACATGCTCCCCCCCCCCCCCTCTCTCTCTCTCTCCCTCCATCTCTACCCGCATACTATACATACTTACATACACTCACTTTGTGTACGGAATTCACATTTATAACACAGGATATAATACTTTGTCACGCTATGAAGCCAAAGTAATGTATTATACTGTATTATTGTCGTTATAGCCTTTATAATTGTGTTGCCACCAAAGTCAAAGTACCCGCGCCCGTGTGTGTGTGTGTGTGTGTGTGTCAAGTCATAAGACGACGTCCTTCCAGGAATGTTTGAACAGAAATACAAAGTAAACCGCACATGGAAGTAACAAGAAAGACAGAAAGAAACATTGCCATGACAGAACTAAATCAACAAAATACTACTCCAAGACGAACGGACCTAATATTAAACTGGTGGAGGATGTTGTCTGGATATAAGATGGATAAACAATGGTGACCGAACAACTATACCAGTAACCCACTTACACCAGTACAACTATACCAGTAGCTCACTTACACCAGTACAACTATACCAGTAGCCCACTTACACCAGTATAACTGTACCAGTAGCCCACTTATACCAGTACAACTACACCAGTAGCCCACTTATACCAGTACAACTATACCAGTAGCTCACTTATACCAGTACAACTATACCAGTAGCCCACTTACACCAGTATAACTGTACCAGTAGCCCACTTACACCATACAACTATACCAGTAGCCCACTTATACCAGTACAACTATACCAGTTGCCCACTTACACCATACAACTATACCAGTAGCCCACTTATACCAGTACAACTACACCAGTAGCCCACTTATACCTGTACAACTATACCAGTTGCCCACTTACACCATACAACTATACCAGTAGCCCACTTATACCAATACAACTATACCAGTAGACCACTTACTCCAGTAAAACTATACCAGTGACAACTATAACAATACTGTTAGATTAGGTTAAGTTAGGATTATATGTTGGCACTGGTTTATTTTTTGTTTCTATGTGGATGAAGGAGACAACAGGTAAAACTGCCTGTGACGAGTGCTTCCCCAAATATAAAAAGAGTGACTGGGCCAACATCAAAGAATGCTCAAGCCAAAATACCTGGACACACAGAGTTTGAAGAAATTTAAGTCATAGGATGAGGGAAAGATAAATTCAGGGAAAGAGTACTAGAGCTCAGCTGTTGAATAGAAACAAAATTGGGAGTATCGTTTCACTCTTGGGTGGGCGAGTTGCACATAATGGGGGTGGGATTGTGTTGAAGGACGGGTACTACGTACCCTACGTAGAAGAGGTGGTATACAGTGAGAGAGCTCTGAAAGAGCCATTCTTGGTTTACTTGGCACTGGTGGAAATGGTCTACTGGTTCAGTTGTCCGGGAACCAAGAAAAACGATATAACGTTAACAAGAATGTTTATAAAAGACATAAACATGCATTCACAAAGAACAATCAACGGTATAAATACCTTTTGAATACATGGAAGAAACAAAAATTAAAACGAGCTCAAATCAAGGGCAACTGGTTCGGGTGACGTATAGGAATAGGAAATGGGAATAATAATGGGAAATTAAAAGAAGCATGAAAAACTTAGTAGAGCCAGAAACAAACTAAATATCTTGGAGTAATACAAAAAACATAACAGCGATCAAAGACGAACAGCAGAACAAAGACACAGTATGGATATAAGAGTGAGAAGAATGCAATAGCAAAGTTTCCCTCGTGACCGACAGGTTGACGGAAGAAATGGGATAGATAGATAGATAGATAGATAGATAGAGAGAGAGAGAGAGAGAGAGAGAGAGAGAGAGATAAAGGTGGATAGATAAGTGCTGTAGCTACTGTAGGCAGGTAAGTAAGTAGAAAGGTAGTTAGGTGGGTGGGACAGTTACATTATATGAAAAAAGAGTCACTACTGAAACAGACATACACAAAAACAAGACCGATAAACATGGGAATCATATAGTAAACACCAATGTAATGCCAGAAAACTCGACTTACACAAGAGAGAGAGAGAGAGAGAGAGAGAGACGGCTGGTGGCAGTGAGCACATGTTACAGTATGGGGCAACTGTCAATACAAGGCTGGCGGTCGAGAAATATTAGTTAAAGTATGTGCGTGGCCGTGTGCGTACATGTGTGTGTGTGTGTGTGTGTCGTGAATCCTAGCTGGTATATATACCATAGTTTGAATTTCCCGGGTTCACGACAGCTGGTTCCTTTTTGTTTATACGCATTACTTTATTTATCTTTGTGGATAAATATTACTGTGGTTGCACCAATTATATCTTAGTTTATTTTCCCTTATTATTTAATCACGGGGACGATATAGAACCCTTAAATATATTTTATATTGTTACGATAAAAGGGAATCTCAGTACACTTCACACAGAGACTTCGTCCCGTTCACAACAAACCACCAGTTGCTGCCACATAACAACAGAACTTCACTGATATTCACCTACCGACATGTCCATCACCTAATCGACACTCTTTGCATCACAGCTAAGTACCTTTAATACTAGAAGTACTTCATAGATATTACTGGGACTACCACAGCTGATAACCTACACATACATGTTTACAAGTAAGTCAAAGCCAACCGGTATCATATTTATAGCCTAGGCCAATTCATCTTTCCAGGTCTAAACATTTAATTTATATCCGTTTCTCCTCTACCCCCTAGGAATAATAAACAGGATATAATTGGTGCCGTGTGACCAGGATTCTGGGCCATCTGTTATATATTGATAAGAATTGGGGGAGTATTAGGCCTGACTTGTCTGCCTTTGTGTAGAGCTGGGCGATCCAGTGCACAAATGTTGAGGGGCGCATATGTCCGGGATTTTCCGCTGGACCGTCCAGTGCAGTGCCCTGCTTTTTTGTTGTTAAGCAGTTCTATAGACCAGGGGCAAGGGTGGACACTGTCGGGCAGACCTCGGCCTGGGTTAGATGCGCCAGGGAGCCGGAAGGTGTTAGATAGGCTACTGGACAGAGCGCGTGCCTTCTTTGAGGAGAAGGACAGGGCCGAGGAGGAGCAGTCGACGCAATAGGCTAGATCTCAAGACTAGGACGACGGCTGCGACTGTTCCTCCTTCAGAGGAGTCTTGATCCTTCTTTCTCTTTCTTTTTCTTTGTAATTTGTTAAAATTTAATATAGCCTAGTAAAGTAAATATTGTAAATTAGAGTAATATGACATAGGGTAAAATTTCCTTTTCTTTGATAATTTGTAAACTCACAGGGGGCACGCGATCTGCATGCTTCAATTTGCTTGGTTGCTGTCGTCATCAATGTAAGTAGGTTAGCCTAGGCTTAGAATAGATTAGAATAGGTTACCCTACAGTGACGATTAGTATTGTTGTTCCTTAAGTTTAGTTACCGTAAACTTATTAAGAATGGAGGAGAAAATAAAGTCATTGCGGCGGTTCAGGGCCGCCAAGAAGGGAGGGATTACTAAGCTTACCTCTAATCTGTCTGAATTTATTGAACATGCTGCTACACTGCATGATGTAAGGGTTGTGAAAATCACTATAGAAAAGGCCCTAGCTGATATCGAGTCATATAGCATAGAGTTGTATAGCTTATATTCAGATGACCAGTTAGAGGATGAGATGGTGAAAGATATGCAGTATGTTAATCAAGTAAACAGTCAGTTAGCTGAGTTAGATAGTACTCTACAGACAACCACTACTGGTAGATCTCATGATAGTGCAGCAAGTAGGAAACAGAAGGGTATTAAGCTACCCTACCTGAAGTTGCCAGTTTTTGATGGGGATCCAACACAGTGGGTGGGTTTCTGGGAGCTCTTTGATTGTAGTGTTCACTCCCAAACAGACAACTGACATTCAGAAATTTACGTATCTAAAGGGACAACTTAGTGGTGAGGCTCTACAAATTGTTAGTGGATTTAGTTTGGTCGCTGCAAGTTATGAACCAGCGGTCACTATACTGAAAAACAGTTATGGTCAAAAGGATCGCATCAAAGCAGCTCACATAGCAAAACTGTGTAATCTCCCGCATCCTAGCCAGGAGGTCAGTGCTATGAAAGATTTTTCCGCGTCATTTGAGTGCGCGTTAGAGTCATTACGCTCTATGGATGTAACAGTAAGTGAAATGTGTGCAGTACTGTTGCATAATAAACTTCCTAGTGCACTCTCTGAAGAGATTAAGCGTGAATTAAAAGACAACTGGCTGGATGTGGATGAATATGTTCGTGTGTTTAAGACTGAAGTGTGCAATCTAGAAAGTAGACATAATCCACTAGAACAGTTTGGGGCGACCGCCACAGCAGCATATGCAGTGTATCAGAAACCCGCAGTCAAAGAGTTTGGTGTGGTTTGTGGAAGGAGGAAACTGAAGGTGAAGATCAATAAAAGTAAAGTAATGGTGTGTAATAGGGGAGAGCATAGGGTGAATCTAGATATGAGGCTGGATGGGGAAATATTGGAACAAGTAGAGTGTTTTAAATATCTAGGAGGAACGATAAGCAGGAGTGGAGGTATGGAAGTGGAGGTAAAACAGAGAGTGTGTGAAGGAAGGAAGGTTTTCGGAGCAATGGGAAGTATGTGGAAGACGAGAAATCTCGGAGTGAAAGTAAAAAGTGCACTGTATCAAGGAATTGTTGTGCCAACAGTGATGTATGGGGCTGAGACATGGGCTCTGAAGAAAAAGGAGAAAAGAGGGCTGGATGTGATGGAGATGAGCTGCTTGAGGAGTATGAGTGGAGTTATTCGTAGAGACAGATTGAGGAATGAAGAGATACGTAGGAGACTGGGGCAGCAGGAACATTTGTCAGCCAGAGTGGACAGAAGGGTGCTGAGCTGGTATGGTCATGTTGAACGAATGGGAGATGAAAGGCTTACAAAGAAAATATGTGAGTCAGGTACAAGGGGAGATAGAAGGGCAGGAAGACCCCCATTGAGATGGAGAGACTGTGTAAGAAAGGCTTTTGATGATAGAGGAATGACTATAGATCAGGCAGGGGAAGTGGTGGTGGACAGGAGTGAATGGAGAATGCTTGTGAATAGTGAGTGAACACGTGGTCATTTGGAGTAAGGGGTCGGGCACAAGTTAGACTAGATAATAGTCCATCATAAGACGATTAATATGAAGGGTGCGCCTGGAAATGTGGTGGGAGGGCTTGTGGCTTTGGCTCCGCTGCATGTCTGCCTGCCGAGATCGGAACCTCTCCGGGTGGTCGGGGGCCAGGGGAGTGCTGGAGCAACCTTGGTGACCCTGGTCTCTGGGTCTTCTCCTGGGTGACCTGGATGTGTGTGAGTTTGTGCTTTTTATCTGTGTTTATTTGTTGTTTCATATTGTTTTTGTGTTTTCCCTGTTCTTGCTCTGTCTTGAGTCGGCTACCCCCAAAATGGGGATTGGGCCTGAGCATATAGATAGATAGATAGATAGAAACCCGATACCAAGCAGAAGTATGGATGTAAGTTGTGGTTAAAGACAGGACATTTTTGGGCAAAGTGTGCAAAATACAAGAACAGTCCCGCCAAGGCCAGTAGAGCAAGGCAGTTGAAACCGTGCGTCGGGTGCCTGTCGTCAGAACATGGCAGCCAGGGGTGTACTAACCCTAAAATTAGGCCGTGCCAATTCTGCCAACAGAAACATTTTAATTATTTGTGTCCGACGCCACGCCTTGAACAAACTGGACAACCAGTGGCCCCTGAACCAACAGTGACCATGGCTGTGGCTTCGGGCCGTAATGCAGTGTTGTTGCCTACCATTCAGATTCCCTTGACCGACAGAAACGGTCATACCAGTAAATTAAGAGCTTTGTTGGACCAATGTTCGCAACGTACCTTCATCTTGCGCTCTGCTTTATCGCAGCTTGATTACGTTAGGGTCAGTAAGGAACAACTAAGGCTCCAGGGATTTACTGGCTCACTTGGTAGTACTGAGTATGAAATAGTAGAGTTAACCTATCATCACAGAAGGAGGGTGCGTAACTTGAGAGCCGTTGTGGTGGAGGAGTTACCAGTATACAAACCAGGGAGAGGATTAGAGATAGAGGTAAATGCTATCAAGGCTCGGGGTTACAAATTAGCCGATCCAGGTATCACTGATGTAGATATGATAGGGCTACTGATTGGGGCGGACTTTTATTACCACTTTGTACATTCAGGCTATGTCAGGGAAGGAAGTACTGTATAGTTATGTTACCCACAATTTATGGTTATGCACTGAGTGGCACTTATCAGTCAGATATAGAAGAGACCCATGTAGAGTTAGTCACTGTTCTTAAGTTAGCAGTAGACCCTTTAGTGGAGATACAGGAAGATATTGGCAGGAATTCTCCAGAATTAAAGGATCTGACAGCTCTATGGGACTTGGACCATATTGGTATAAGTCCTAATGTGACTGATAAGGGTGGGCAGAAAGTCTTAAATAGATTTTCTGAAACGGTACAGTATTCCGAAGCACAGGGACAGTATATAGTGGAACTGCCGTGGAGAGATAACATAGATAAATTACCTGGTAACTTTAAGTTAGCCCTGGGCAGAATGAGAGGCTTGCAGCTTAAGTTTATAAAAGATCCCAACAACTGTCAACAATATACAAAGGTTCTGGATAATCAGATAGAAAGGGGGTTTATTGAAAGGGTAGAAAACAGGAATCAAGCTGGTCATCCCATTCACTACTTAGCTCACCATGGTATTACTAAGGATAGTGTTACTACGCCTGTACAGATAGTGTTTGACTGTTCGGCTAGGATGGACGAGAAGGCGTTCAGTCTGAATGACTGTCTCCATACAGGTCCATCGCTAGTGGCTGACCTCACCCAGCTGCTTCTGCGCTTTAGATGCCATCAATTTGCCTGGGTGAGTGATATTGAGAAAGCATTTCTCATGGTGGGGTTGAGTGAGAAGGATAGGGATGCTACTAGGTTTCTTTGGCCCGTTGATCCCTTGGATGTTGCAAGTCCTTACATTGTCTACCGGTTCCGTGCAGTTCTGTTCGGGGCCACCTGTTCCCAGTTCCTCCTTACTGCTACCATTCAAAAACACCTGTCTATGATACAGGAGGACAGTGAAGTAGTTAATAAGCTAAAAAAGGGGGTTGTATATTGATAACTTACAGGGGACTGGTGATAATGTAGGTGATTTGCAACAACAATGTTGGGATGCCCGTAGAATATTTTCGAGCGCTAACCTGTCTTTACGTGAGTGGGTCACAAATAATGAGAGTTTGCGGGAACTGTTGCACCTGTAGGGTATAGCTTCCGCCAAACAAGACGGGGTTAAGGTACTTGACGTTGAGTGGCTAACTGATAAGGATATGTTACAGGTTAATTTCCGCGGAAGTAGCCCTGCATTGGTTACCAAACGCGAGGCTCTAAGTCTAACCGCGAGTGTGTTCGATCCTCTAGGAGTGTTGCTACCGGTAACCATCTGGGCGCGGAGGTTCGTACAGGACTTGTGGACATTAGAGTGTGGGTGGGATGTACCCATTCCAGATGACATGAGAGCTAACTGGCAGGGTCTTTATGATGATATGATAGATAGTACAGGTATCATGTTTCCCCGTCAGGTCACTAATTCTAAGAGGGTTACGCTGCACCTATTTAGTGATGCTAGCTCAGTAGCATATGGTGTAGCGGCCTATGCGGTTGGTGATGAGGTGAGTAGGTTAGTAATGGCCAAAGCTAAGGTGGCGCCTATTAAGTCCCTCACCATACCTAAGATGGAATTGACTGCTGTTCTTCTCGCAGCTCGTCTCGCATGTTATATATGCGAGGCCTACGCGGACGAGCTGATTATAGAGAATGTATACCTCTGGTCGGACAGCCAGATAACCCTATGCTGGTTGTCTAGTAAAAAGATTTTGCCTATATATATGTTCAAAATAGAGTTGATGAGATAAAATCATTAGTACCCGGCGCTCATTTTCGTTATGTGTCCACAGAGGACAACCCCAGTGATCTAGTCACCAGAGGGATTTCATATGTGTCCTTAGATGCTTCTTCGATTTGGTGGGGAGGACCCACATGGCTACCTCACCAAATGCTATGGCCTGATCATGGCCCAATAGGGGGCTCAATAAGAGGGGACACCACTGTGGGTTGTAACTCGAGTCAAGAAGGAACCCTGTCATTGCCGGTACCGGTTGCCCCTACTGCCATATTGAATTGGGACCGGTATGGCTCATATATGAAGTCATGGCATGTAATGGCATGGGTCCTTAGGTTTATTAGGACTTAAAGAGAAGACACAAGGGAACTATCAGGCAAAACCGGCATACTTCGACAGTGCCGGAATTAAGAGCAGCAGAGTCAGCCATGATTAAGGTAGCTCAGAGAGAAGCTTACTCTGAGGAACACCACTATTTGTTAAAAGGACAGGGAACACCAAGCAATATAGTGAAGCAGTTAGGCCTCTATATGGAGGGAGGCATGATACGCTGTAGAGGTAGGCTACACTTTTCAGCTTTACATGATAGCGCCATGTACCCTATCCTTATCCCTAATAAACATCGTATAGCCACTCTCCCTAGTAATTACTGCCACAAAGTGTGTAACCATAGTGGTGTTAGTTATGTTGTAAACTACATAAGGCAAAGATTGTGGTTCCCCAAGATTAGACAGGTAGTAAAGAAAGCCTTAAGGGGATGTATCATCTGCAAGAGATTGCAAGGTACATCATACCGTGCTGTACAGGCTGTACATTGCTGGAGTTTAGGGTTCAGGAAGTGAGTCCTTTCCAGGTAACAGGGGTTGACTACACAGGTGCCTTGCCAGTAAAAGAGAAGGGGGGTATTGTAAGTAAACTATATGTAGTCTTATTCACCTGTGCAGTTACTAGAGCGGTCCATGTAGAGACGGTGTCTAACCTCTCCTGCGAATCATTTTTGCATGCGTTCCGTAGGTTTAGTAGCAGGAGGGGTTACCCTGAGATTATGATGAGTGATAATGCCACCACATTTGCTAGCGGAGCCAGTACATTACGGGAGTTGATAGATGATGCAAGGTTAAAAGGTACTCTAGCGGAATTCAAGTGCGTGTGGCGGTTTATACCGGCCAGGGCGCCATGGTTCGGTGCCATATGGGAATGGATCATTGGCATCCTAAAGGCTGGCTTGAAGAAGGTACTGGGTCGAGCATTGGTTACCACAGAGGAACTGAATACGGTATTACTGGAGCTCGAGGCCACAGTCAATGATCGTGTGCTTGGATACAGCTACAGTGATCTTGAAGACCCTCAACCCATCACTCCTTCACAACTGGTTCATGGGAGGCGGATCAGAATCTTTCCAAGGCGGGAAGTCACGGATGAAGATCTCAAGGACACGACGTGGCGTAACAACGATTCCGTCAACCAACGCTTCCAATATGTAACAAAACTCTCACATGGTGGAAAAGGTGGAGCACTGATTATTTAATATCACTCAGGGAGCAACATCGTTACTTAATGGGAAAAAAAGAGGGATAGCATCGCCGCAACTTGGGGACGTCGTTTTAGTACATGATGACGGCCCCTGACTTTTTTGGTGTATAGGTCGGATAATGAAACTTCTTCGTGTTCCTGACCACGAATGTAGGGTAGTTCAGGTAAAAACAGGAGCCGGTTTGACCACCAGACCGGTGGTTAAGCTATACCCACTAGAGATAGATTTAGAGGTAGTGGATGGCGACAGCAAGCCGAACTCTGATAATATCCTTCCTGCTACTGGAGCGGACCGAGGTGTGTGACGTTTACCACTCCGTTAGAACCGCATGGCTTGTCCTACGGTGACTCGCTAGGATCGTCAGGGCAGTGGATGTGGCTACAGTTGATGTATTATTGTGTGCTTTATTTCATATGAAAGCTCGTGTCATGGGCAGTCCAGAAAGGCTCTTTGTTTTCGCCCATGTCAAGGCTTTATATATTTAAAGCACACAATAATACATCAACTGTAGCCACATTCACTGCCCTGGCGATCCTATATAAAGCCTTGACATGGGCGAAAACAAAGAGCCTTTCTGGACTGCCCATGACACGAGCTTTCTTATGACTGTTACGACTGAGGTTTAAATATATCAGGGCTCTTATTCATTGGACTAGTAATGGCATAAATGCTACAACGGAAAGCGCTAGATCCAACCTCTGATGTATATTCCCAGTGAACAAAGAACACAAATACTCTCCAGAGTTCTATATGCAATAATAGGTTATCAAACTCTCAATAAATGTGCGTCTACTCTAGGCTTAATGTTATGTGAAAACAGCCTATTACTACCTATAACCGAAGGTGCTTGGTTATGATATGCAAAGGAAGGTGGTAAGAGAAGTTACAACTTACGTTTCTTTAATCAATAAATGTCAGGCACTCCTGCACGAAAGAAAGTGCACTAAAGTCCTTCAACACCGACAAGGAATCTTCTTTAAATGTTAGATGCTATCAAGATGCTCGAATCGGAAATGGAACCCAAAAAGGCAGGCAGCGGAACAATGCTCGTGCAGGCTATGCACACAAAAGGCAGGATATATAATGCAGTCGGAGCCAAGAATATCCTAAACGCTACAACAATAATAATAATCGCCACGACAATGCAGTATTCCTATCAACAAAAAGAGCCTAAGTCGTTTGTGGCTCCATACATCAAACTAGGCTGCGAAATGCTTGTGTATTCATAAACGGGTATGCATAATAAGAGTAATTGGTTTAATATACTTAATGTCTACTATGACTGATAAAGTCTAGCTAGAGTCAATGATACGAGATACTGGTGCGCATGGCATGCCGCATAGCCTAGTGCAAATCTCAAGTCTGTGCGTCAAGTATTACGTTATAGTGAAGGATAGCTCTCTTGAGAAACCTTAATACCGAAGTATTAAGCGTTCTCCTGACGTACCTCAAAGACAAACAACCGAGCTTGGAACAGTGCAGAATGGTATAGGCAAAAAGCCCTCATTCGTGCATGCTCTACTCTCAATGGCACACAGACTTGAATTTACCCAATCAACTCCAGTTCTCAGGTATGTCGTGCAGCTTTTAACTAAAGCCAGCACCCATCGGAAACAATACCTTATAGTATCAGACTCTTAGTCTAGCATTCTCTAATCCAGCAGAACACTAATAATTATATGAAGCGGTACTGAACAATATGGATGCCAACCAATGCTTCGTGATCAACTTATCTTAACAACTAAAATACATGGGTTATGTAAGACCTTAACGCACAATACAACTGGCCAGCATGAAGCTGATTATGCAGAGTTAACCAGAGGCGGTATAATATTAATAAAAGGTGGTGAAAGATATAGAAAATGAGAGAGATAGGCAGAGGAAAAGGTTCTCAGGTGCAGTGAGTGGGACAGACATCAAAGGGATAAGAGGGATGAGTTCTAGAAACCAGATCTGAGGGAGAGAGTGGCAAGAGAGCTGTATATATACTAGCACTAGCTCGCACCGCGTAAGCAAAGCGGTAACAAGTCCTCCAGCCAATCCCAAAGAGGCCAACCAACCATGACGTCACCAAGCATGGTAAAAAACTCCTCCAACCAATCCCCAAGAGGCCAGCCAGCCGTGACGTCATCGAGCATGGCAAAAAACACTGTGCGCCTCCTCTCACTCTGTTCTACTCTCTCTCTCTCTCTCTCTCAAATCCTATCATTACTACTTAACCCTTAATTAGCGGCGAGCAACATAAGTCGAGTTAAATAAAGCTGGACTATGTGGCGGCGCTCGACATAACTCGAGTGGCAATTTCAGCACGTAATGTGGCTGAGAGAGAGAGACAAGTGGTGGCAGGAGACTAGCGAGCGTATGACTGCTCCAGACCACCGCGGCGAACCTACTGACACAAATCTCAGCTCCCTCCTCCCTCTCTCACTCGCTACATACTCAATTATGTACTGAAAGTACCGAATTACCTGCTTTTTGCACTCGCGTTGCACGGTTATTGCAAGAAAACTATCCATCATACAAGGATCGTTATGGTGTCATTCGAAAGCTCTGTTTATGCCCTTTCAGGGATAGGTACTTGTTTTACGTTCTGGGTCTTATTTAGGCATGAAAATGATCACGTAAACAGCCCTATTTTGGCTAAAAACACCCCGCTGTGCGGTACACATAAATAAACCGCATAGGCCGCTCGTAAGGTGTTAATGATAAAACATATACTTTGCAATTAAATATATAAAGCCTTGACATGGCCGAAAACAAAGAGCCTTTCTGGACTGCCCATGACACAAGCTTTCATATGAAATAAAGCACACAATAATACATCAACTGTAGCCACATCCACTGCCCTGGCGATCCTAGCGAGTCACCGTAGGACAAGCCATGCGGTTCTAACGGAGTGGTTAACGTCACATCCCCCCCCCAAGATTTTTCTCAGAGACCCAAAGCTCAAAAAAAATCTGATGGTTAGAACCCATGCTACATCTCTACTTCCCATCACCCAGCGGCAGTAAAATATCTGCCACAGTTCTCAACAAAACATTTTACAAAATTATAAACCTCCCCAACACAATAGGTTAAATCATATGTAGTTATGCTCCTCAAGACCAAGCTTCTCTAGCCCAGCATTCTGAGAGGAGTGCAACTCATAATTACTGCTATAACATACTGAAAAAATTCAACTATCAAAGAAAGAGTTTTTATTTGATTTTTATGTTTTTAATTTGTTTATTTCGGCTGCACTATAGGGGCAAGCCTATTTTTTTCTTCTATACCAAACGCTCAACTCCTGCTTTACGACCCAATACGCTGGGCTACAACCGCGAGCCAACAAGCACCAAGCGCAAAATACTATTCAAACTAAAGCAGGAGGCTACCCGTGTGCAGAGCTGGGCACCACAAACAAAAAGTCAAGTCAGCAAACACAAATCAGCAAACCCAGAACACAACTTCAGCAAACACAAATGTGCAAACCTTGTGAAATTTCTAGTCCTCAAATGCAAATATGCAAACGCAAACCGTTTTTTATTAATTTTAAATTTAAACTACAGAATCGAGGGTAAATCAATAAATTCAATCTCTAATGTCAATAAATATATATATTTACTTAAATATAATGTTGCCCAACTTCCATGGACCTGAAGGATATACATACAGGCTTTTAAAGCTTGGAAATTGCTGTAAATTGCCAAAACATTCCACAACGTCACCCGCAGTGAAAGGGTTAATATATATAGCATAGGCCACTTAGTTTGTCCACATGGGCAGTAAAACGTTGGGGCAACTTGTTTATGGGGAGAGTGCTTCAGTAATAATCAGTATTCGCAATTCCGCACCATCCAGGAGGTACGCCGGATCACAGAGGTGCAAGGAGGCAATTTATTCGTGGTCCCCCCTTTGGGAATGGCAATAGGCTATATATGCCTAGATAGGTCTACTTTAGATAGATTAAGTAATTTAATAGAAAGTAGCCTAGGCCTATTAATTTTAATGCTCAGAATAAAGGCCTAGCTTCAGATCAAAATTTAATAAAATTTTATTGTAGGCTAAATTTAGTCTAGGCCTATATGATACTTTCAAAATTAACAATTTCTACTTGACACTAATAAAATGAGTGTGATTATAGGCCTAGGCCTATACATAGAAGTTAGAACTTGCAATATTTAGCCTAGGCCTACATGCTTTGAGGCATTTTGATGGAATTAGTGACTGATTATAGCCTAGACCTAGGCTATATATTAAAGTTAGAAAATGCAATACCGGTATTATTTAGCCTACATGCTTTGAGGCATTTTGATAGGATTAGGGTAGCCTAGGCCTAGTCTAATAAAATTACTTATATTAGTAATTAGCCTATAGGCCTAGGCTATATTTAGAAGTTAGAACATGCAATATTTAGCCTACATGCTTTGAGGCTTTTTGATGGGATTAGTGATTATAGACCTAGGCCTAGGCTATATAGCCTAGCCTATATAGAAGTTAGACTTAGCCTAGGCCTACATGCTTTGAGGCATTTTGATGGGATTAGGGTAGCCTAATAACATTAGTTTAGGTTAACAATTAAGAGGCTATCAATCAAATTAACGATAGCCTAACTTTATAATCTTAAATTAGGCTAGATTATAAAGTTATAAAGCCCTTCTCCAGAGACATCTTCTTGGTAATTACAGGCCCATAGAAGGTTTCTAGGTGGGGCCAGGGGTGGCTTAGGTCCTCGATTTCTGCATGTTCTGCAGCATCACTGTCGGATGATGGTGGTGAACTGCTCCCCATGCTGTTGGCAGCTGCGGTAGGCATGATGGTAGACTCCATGTTCACTTCAATAGGCCGAAAATATAAACAAAGTTGAAGTGCTAGCAGGTTGGAACTCTTGGACTGCTGTGTGTTGTAGGTGTTAGCTCGACGCTTGCTACTAAGTAAGTGAACAAACGTGAAGAGCCGATGTATAGGCCTAGATTCCAGAACACAGGTAGTTGGCTTGGTCACGTGACTTTTTTTGGCTGGAGCTGCAGGAGCGGCCCAGGGCTGGCTGGCGGCTGGAATTTGTATTTTGCGGACTCGAGGTTTGCAACATGGAGGTACATTCCAGAGCTTCAAACCCGCAAATAGGCAGCCATATTGGCGCCAACGCTAATCCGCCAACAAAATGACACTTCCGCCATGGCGGAAATGGCTATTTGCGGAAGTGTTGGCTAAAGTGCCCAGCTCTGCCCGTGTGTCAATCTACCCAGGATCATATACCCTTGAAAGACAATCTGCAACCACGTTGTCACAACCGGCAATATGGCGTATGTCCAGGCTATACTCCCGTAACACCAGCGACCACCCGGTCAGCCTCATATTCCGATTGTGAAACTGGTCCAAGAACTTGAGAGGGTGATGATCTGTGTAAACTACAACGACCGGACCATAGGCTGGAACATAGACCTCGAAATGCCTCACTGCAAGCACAACTGCCAGCAGCTCCCTCTCGACAACAGAGCAGCTTCCCTGGGCTGAATTGAACTTCTCCAAGCAGAAACTAACAGGATGTTCCAGCCCATCATCGTCCTTTTTCATAAGGACGGCACCAGCCCCCACACCACTAGCATCCGTTGCTAGTTGGAAAGGTAGGCTAAAGTCAGGGGCCCTGAGGATCGGGTGAGTGCACAACAGGTGTTTTACTACTCTAAACGCCTTCTCACACTCAGGCGCCCATTTGACTTTCTTATCCTTCCAGTTATCCTCCACCTTATCTTGACTGTCCCATTCTCCTTCTCCACCTTGACTGCTAAACGTCATCACAGGCACAGTGAGAGGCTCAGGGGGGTGCCTCACATACTCCTTCATGAGATTAACGTGACATAACTGATTGCGCTTACGTCTGTCTGGAGCGGCCACCAAGCAATCCAGGTCCGATAGCCTCTCAACCACCCTATAAGGACCAGTGTACTTCGCGGATAAGGGATGACCTACAAGGGGCAGTAGAATCAACACCTCCTGACCCACGTGAAACTCCCTGAGTTTAACCTTGAGGTCGTACCTGTCCTTCATGAGGGCCTGAGAGCTAGTCAAATTACGGCCAGCCAACTCCAGACTGCGCAACATCCGTTCTCGACTGTCGAGGACATACTTGAGCATAGAACAAGGTTTATCTGCACCCTCCCATATTTCTTTAACCATATGGAGAGTCCCTCTGACACGGTGTCCAAAGACGAGCTCATTAGGGCTGAATCCCAAACTTTCCCCAGGTACCTCCCGTGCAGCAAATAAAACATATGGCAGGCCAAGATCCCAATCTTTCCCACTCTCAAAGCAACAACAACGAAGCACAGATTTTAAGGCTGAGTGTCATCACTCTAACACACCCTGGCTCTCCGGATGATACGCAGATGACACAACCGTAACAATCCCATGCTGCGGCATTGCTTGAACAAAGAGGTTAGAAGTGAAGTTGGATTCTTGGTCTGACTGAATCCCCTGCGGGTAACCATACCGGGAAAAATACACTAGCAAGTTCCGGACCACCGTCTTCGCTGACCCATTTCTCATAGGGTACGCGTCAGGGTACCTTGTTGCTACCTCCATGATGGTCAGGGGATACTTGTAAAAATATCCCGACTGTGCATCACTGTCCTCCTCCAACTCGACAGCACCGGTACCACATTCAAGAACCTCCGGGTCTTCTAATTGCAATTTACGAATGTCTGAAGGAGCAAGCTTATCTAAGTGTTTGCGAAACAACTCATGCCTCCCTCCTACATTGAATTTAGCCTCCCGTTACTCTCTCTCTGTGTATCGTTGCTGTCTCTTCGTCTTTTTAAGCCCATCCTCTGCCTTCTTAGTAACAGTTAATGGGTCTTCTCCAGACTCGAAAATCGGTCCTAATAATGAGTCCCCGAGAATGTCCGTTGATACTAAACTCTCAGCCGCGTCAACTTTCAACCCCTTCTCGGTACCTTTCCTCCGCTTGTCTAAAGACTGTTGACCAGAATGTGACTCCCTGGATGCAAGAGATCTAGTGACAACACACGCCATAGGTTGCACCTGACACTTCTCAACCCACTCCTGCTCCTCCCTACTCACGTCGGCCGGCTTCTCGGCAACGACTAAGGGTGGAGCCTCAGAAGTAGGCCCCGCAAAGTCGTTGCCGAGAAGGAGGTCGACGCCCCCAACAGGTAACTTCTCCACAATTCCTACATCCAGGTCACGAGTCACACCATCAACTTCCATCTTCATTCTTACAAGCGGGTATGACCTTGTTGCATTAACTCCCTGAACCACAACCACCCGCGCCGTATTTACAGGTTTACCAGTGAAATTTCTCAACAGTGTTTGCGATGCCCCAGTGTCACGCAAAATTCTCACCTCATGTCTTCTACCCCCCCACTCCACACAACCGAGTCCCCTGTGGTCACTAAAGGCATCACGGACAGGCAATAAGCCTTCCGGATCAATCTGCACTGGCAGTGTATTTACCTCGGAAGAATTGCCTCTAACAAACTCCGATGTCCTCTTGAACACTCCAATGCCGTGAGCAAAAGACACGGCTGCCGGAGGAGGTCGCCTAGGGCACTCATTTGCTTTATGACCCTCCTTGTGGCACCTAAAACACATAAATTTCGGTTTCGGCTTATACTGTGATGTAAAAGGCCCCTGACTTTTTTTATACGGCGTGGTGTCAGGTTTGGATTCAGTTTTAGTTTAATTGCTCTTTTGTTTAAATGTGTCATTGCTACGGGGAGGGGGAGGATAACGGTCCTTAGCACTTGCATCGTACTTCTGTGAGGACCCGCAACCCCGAATCAACGACAGCCGTCGATCAGCCATTTCTGCTGCTTCGACTAGAGTTCTTGGATTTTTCTCCTTTAAGTTCAAAGTTAGATCACCGCCCGTGCTCTTTAAGAACTGCTCCAACATCATTAACTGCTTAATTCCATCAAATGTTGTTACCTTCGCAGATCGGAGCCAGTTCCCTATAGCATCGGACAAGTCCCGGGCGTGTTCCAAAAAGGTACTATCTCTTCCCTTGGTTACACCCCGGAACTTCAAACGGTACGTTTCTGGTTGCAGTTTGTAAGCCCTCACGACAGCCTCCTTGAGATCCTCATACACAATACATGACTCCAAAGGTAACACATCGTAGGCTTTAAGACCCTTGCCTATTAATCTAGAGGATACAAGTGCTGCCCATTTATTCTCTGGCCACTGGTGTTCTTGGCACTTCTTCTCAAAGAGTGCGAAATATTCTGTTACACCACTCTCATCAAACACCGGAACCAGTTTCAATAAGTGCGAGAGAGATTGATCATGAACACGGTTACCAGCCCCAAGTCGCTGTCCCGTTGTCTCTACTCGCGACTTCTCTACGTCCATGTCGGCACAGTACCTAGTCGACTCTAAATCAGCTTGGATTATTGCTAGCTCTATGTGCTGCTGACTAATAGCTTTTCTCTCTTCTATCTTGGCTAATTCTATTTGCTGCTGAAGTTGAACCTCAGATACCCTGATAGCCTTTCTCTCTTCGATCTTAGCTAATTCGAGCTGAAACAATAATTCTGGAGTTAACCCTTGAGGAGGTGAAGGTGCTACAATGTTTGAATTTACCGGTGGTCCCCCCAGGGGCAACCCACCCTGCCAGTCACCACCCAACTGTGGAAGCGTACTCGGGGTCGGCAAACTACTGGGATGGCTGGGAGTCGAGTGTAGGGGAAGCATGGCCAAAGGGCTCTGAGCACTCAACCCATCTCGCTCACCAGTCACCCTGCCCAGTACACACTTTATCAAGTTATCCCTGGTCATGCTGCTAGTACCCGCATGACCGATAGCTGTGGCCAGGCATTGAAGACCGTACCGATTCATACCCTCCAACCGCTCGGCAGTAACAGGCCATTGCAAAAATATCCTAGCATCCTCCTCACAGTTCACCTGATTAACCATTTCATCATACTGCTGTTCCTCAGTTTCGACATTACGTACTGTGTCTCCATTCTCCTCAGATCCCGTATTAGACATGATGCTCACAAAAATTTCTCACCTCAATATTCAGAAAAGAAGCACCCCAAACTCTTATACCTCAATATACACACAAAAATTCTCGGAAATACTCAAGGGCTATACTATGTTGCAAAAAAAAATATTATTCTTGCTGATCCCCGCAAAATATTCCCCAAAACAACAAATGTTCCCTGCTAATAAATGTAGGTTCTCCAAATCCTAGGTAAGGTCGCCATTTGTTATGACTGAGGTTTAAATATATCAGGGCTCTTATTCATTGGACTAGTAATGGCATAAATGCTACAACGGAAAGAGCTAGATCCAACCTCTGATGTATATTCCCAGTGAACAAAGAACACAAATACTCTCCAGAGTTCTATATGCAATAATAGGTTATCAATCTCTCAATAAATGTGCGTCTACTCTAGGCTTAATGTTATGTGAAAACAGCCTATTACTACCTATAACCGAAGGTGCTTGGTTATGGTATGCAAAGTAAGGTGGTAAGAGAAGTTACAGCTTACGTTACTTTAATCAATAAATGTCAGGCACTCCTGCATGAAAGAAAGTGCACTAAAGTCCTTCAACACCAACAAGGAATCTTCTTTAAATGTTAGATGCTATCAAGATGCTCGAATCGGAAATGGAACCCAAAAAGGCAGGCAGCGGAACAATGCTCGTGCATTCAAGGCAGGATATATAATGCAGTCGGAGCCAAGAATATCCTAAACGCTACAACAATAATAATAATCGCCACGACAATGCAGCATTCCTATCAACAAAAAGAGCCTAAGTCGTTTGTGTCTCAATACATCAAACTAGGCTGCGAAATGCTTGTGTAATCATAAACGGGTATGCATAATAAGAGTAATTGGTTTAATATACTTAATGTCTACTATGACTGATAAACTCTAGCTAGAGTCAATGATACGAGATACTGGTGCGCATGGCATGCCGCATAGCCTAGTGCAAATCTCAAGTCTGTGCGTCAAGTATTACATTATAGTGAAGGGTAGCTCTCTTGAGAAACCTTAATACCGAAGTATTAAGCATTCTCCTGACGTACCTCAAAGACAAACAACCGAGCTTGGAACAGTGCAGAATGGTATAGGCAAAAAGCCCTCATTCGTGCAGCACCCATCGGAAACAATACCTTATAGTATCAGACTCTTAGTCTAGCATTATCTAATCCAGCAGAACACTAATAATTATAGGAAGCGGTACTGAACAATATGGATGCCAACCAATGCTTCGTGATCAACTTATCTTAACAACTAAAATACATAGGTTATGTAAGACCTTAACGCACAATACAACTGGCCAGCATGAAGCTGATTATGCAGAGTTAACCAGAGGGGGTATAATATTAATAAAAGGTGGTGAGAGATATAGAAAATGAGAGAGATAGGCAGAGGAAAAGGTTCTCAGGTGCTGTGAGGGGGACAGATATCAAAGGGATAAGAGGGATGCGTTCTAGAAACCAGATCTGAGGGAGAGAGTGGCAAGAGAGCTGTATATATACTAGCACTAGCTCGCACCGCGTAAGCAAAGCGGTAACAAGTCCTCCAGCCAATCCCAAAGAGGCCAACCAACCGTGATGTCACCAAGCATGGTAAAAAACTCCTCCAACCAATCCCCAAGAGGCCAGCCAGCCGTGACGTCATCGAGCATGGCAAAAAACACTGCGCGCCTCCTCTCACTCTGTTCTACTCTCTCTCTCTCTCTCTCAAATCCTATCATTACTACTTAATGATAAAACATATACTTTGCAATTAAATATATAAAGCCTTGACATGAGCGAAAACAAAGAGCCTTTCTGGACTGCCCATGACACGAGCTTTCATATGAAATAAAGCACACAATAATACATCAACTGTAGCCACATCCACTGCCCTGGCAATCCTAGCGAGTCACCGTAGGACAAGCCATGCGGTTCTAACGGAGTGGTTAACGTCACATTTAATAAAGCACACAATAATACATCAACTGTAGCCACATCCACTGCCCTGGCGATCCTAGCGAGTCACCGTAGGACAAGCCATGCGGTTCTAACGGAGTGGTTAAAGTCACAGGTGATACCCCTCAGAGGCCGTCACGTCGGGCTGCTTTGGGTTCCTCCCAGTTGTGGCTATCCATGATCGGGACGGGACAATTGTAAATACTTTGTATATAACTGGTGGCGGAGTATGTCGTGAATCCTAGCTGGTATATATACCGTAGTTTGAATTTCCCGGGTTCACGACAGCTGGTTCCTTTTTGTTTATACGCATTACTTTATTTATCTCTGTGGATAAATATTACTGTGGTTGCACCAAATATATCTTAGTTTATTTTCCCTTATTATTTAATCACAGGGGACGATATAGAACCCTTAAATATATTTTATATTGTTACGATAAAAGGGAATCTCAGTACACTTCACACAGAGACTTCGCCCCGCTCACAACAAACCACCAGTTGCTGCCACATAACAACAGAACTTCACTGATATTCACCTACCGACATGTCCATCACCTAATCGACACTCTTTGTATCACAGCTAAGTTCCTTTAACCCGCTGAATACCAGCTAAATATTTATAAATGTACCACCCAGGACCGGGTAATTCTGATTTTAGTTTTTCCAGAAACAATAGCGAATGGGTTAGGAATGAAGGAAAAACCATGAAAAAATTATCAAAAAGCTCAAAAATGGTCCTACAGAGCCCCCTAAAACGGATTTTACAGGAGTAAAAAATTGAAGGTAATTTCCCCCCAAAAACATGTTTTTGCGCACTCACACGCACACGGTTGGGCTTTGAGAGTGTTCAACCATCGGCATGGGTGCGTGGGATACTTACACAGTTCCCATACAAATCTGAGCCCTCTAGGTGCCATAGGACCGGAGTAATTGGGACCGGATTGACACTGACCCAGACGTCTGCGTCGCTGGGGTTTAGCGTTACATACATTACCGACGCACTGTTTACGTCGCTGGGGCTCAGTGGGTTAATACTAGAAGTACTTCATAGATATTACTGGGACTACCACAGATAACCTACACATACATGTTTACAATTAAGTCAAACGCCGACCGGTATCATATTTATAGCCTAGGCCAATTCATCTTTGCAGGTCTAAACATTTAATTTATATCCGTTTCTCCTCTACCCCCTAGGAATAATAAACAGGATAGTGTGCATATAATTATATATAATATTAAACCTAAACATTGTGTAGATGGCTCCTGGGGAAGATCAAAACACACATTAGCAGTGTCTACTTGGAGTTTTAAAGGGGTCTCACACGGATAGTTTATGTGAGTATTAACAGCTAATTTCCCATTTTAGTGTGTATGTATATACTCAGGCACATACCCCATTGCTAGGGGTGGCCGACACGAGACAGAGCTCGAACAGAAACAACATTTAAAATTCCTATTCTCAGGGTATGGGACCACTTTCGCGTTCCCTTACCCCTTTCTCTGTCTCGTCGAGTAGGAGAATTATACAATGGGAGGAAGATTCCTAGCCCCCTAGTTTGTATTAATTATATATGTGGTGGAGGGGTGAGAAATTTCCACCACCGATTTTCTCCGGCGAGACGTAGAAGTCGGCTAAAGGGGATCGGGGGCGGGGGGCCTGGTATCCTTCTCCCCTTAAATAAATCTACCAAAAAAACGAGACAGAGATAGGGGCGAGGGAACGCGTTCGTGGTCCCGGACCCTAAGAATAGGAGCTTTGAATGTGCGTGGATGTAGTACGAATGAGAAGCGAGAGGATATTGGAAGGTTATTTGAAAGAAGGATGTATGATGTCCTTGCACTGAATGAAACAAAGATGAAAGGAGAGGGAGAAGTGGATTTTGGAAACGTGATAGGTAGAAAGTCTGGAGTAGACGAGGGAGTCAGGGGGAAAGAAGGAGTGGCTATTATTGTGAAAGAGGAGTTGAGAGAGTTTATAAAAGAGTGGAAAGAGGTGTCATCAAGGCTAATGTGGGTGAGAATGCGGTTTAAGGGTGAAAGGTGGGTTTTTGTAAGTGCGTATGGACCAGGAAGTGAAAGAGAGTTAGACGAGTTAGAGGGTTTCTGGGAGGATTTGAGAGATTGTCTACAAGGGTTTGATGAAAATGAAAATGTTATAGTTTTAGGGGACCTAAATGCTAGGGTAGGAAATGAGCCTGTTGAGGGAGTCTTCGGTAGTTTTGGTGTGGATGGTGTAAACGAGAGTGGAGAAAGACTGAAAAATGTATGTGAAGAGTGTAGATTGAGTGTAGGTAATACGTTCTTCAAAAAAAGGTGTATACACAAGTACACCTGGCATAGACTTGTGAGGGGAGAGATTGTAGAGAGGGCATTGATGGATTATGTGCTGGTGACAAGGGAAAGATTGTGTAGACTGCTGGATGTGAATGTGATGAGAGGTGAGGCGGAGGGTATGTCAGATCATTACCTGGTGGAGGGAAAGCTAAGAGTTAAGAGTTACAGGAGAATAAGAGACAAGCGTGAAGTAAGAGAGGTAATAAAAGTTAGTGAGTTAGAGAAGAGTGAAAAAGAGAGGGAGTACAAGGAAAGATAAATGAAAAGTGGATGGAAGTGAGAGAGATGGAAGAGAGAGAGAGAAGTAGAGGTTGAATGGCAACAGTTTAAGGAAGGAGTGAAAGCAAGTGCAGAGGTAGTATGCGGCAAAAGGAAAGTAGGAGGCAGAGGTATCAGGAAGGGAAGCGAGTGGTGGAATAATACGGTGAGAAAGGCAGTTGAGGAGAAGAGACAGTGTTTTGAGAGGGTTTTACAGGATGGTAGTGTTGAGGTATGGGAGAGGTACAAGGAGAAAAGGAGAGAGGCAAAACGGAAAATTAGAGAAGCGAAAAAAGATGCAAACGAAAGGTGGGGCCAAAGGCTGAGTGAGAATTTTGAAGAACGAAAGAAGATGTTCTGGAAGGAGGTAAATAAATTAAGGAAAGGAGGACAAAAGAGGGAAGAGTCAGTGAAAGATGAAAATGGAGAATTACTAGTGGAACCAGTTGAAGTGAGGAAAAGATATGCCGAGTATTTTGAATCTTTGTTAAATACAAGAGATGGAAGAGAATCAGTGATTGAAGCAGAGGTGGATGGAGATAGGTTACCCAGGCCACCCAGGTGGCAGGGAATGAATGAAAGGATTGAGGAAAATGAGGTGAAAGAAGCAGTGAAACAAATGAGAGCGGGGAAAAGCAGAAGGTTTGGATGGTATTGCTGTGGAGTGTATAAAGAAGGGTGGAGATGTGATAATAGATTGGTTGGTGAGACTTTTCAATGTGTGCTTTGTTGTGTCAATGGTACCAATAGACTGGAAGAGTGCATGTATTGTGCCGTTGTACAAGGGGAAGGGAGATCGCCAGGAGTGTTCAAGTTATAGAGGTATTAGTTTATTGTCAGTGGTTGGAAAGCTGTATGACAGGGTGTTGATAGAGAGGATAATAAAGTGTACGGAAGTTGCAATAGGAGAAGAACAGTGCGGTTTTAGGAGGGGAAGAGGGTGCGTGGATCAGATGTTTGCAGTAAGACAGTTATGCGAGAAGTATTTAGAGAAGCATAAAAAGATATTTTGGGCTTTTATGGACTTGGAAAAAGTGTATGATCGTGTGGACCGTGAAGCAATGTGGAAGGTGTTAAGGATTTATGAAATAGGAGGAAATTTGTTAGAAGCAGTTAAGAGTTTTTATGAAGGGAGCAGAGCATGTGAGAGAGTAGGAAATGGTGAGTTGAGTGAATGGTTTGAGGTAAAGGTAGGTTTGCGACAGGGTTGTGTAATGTCACCATGGCTGTTTAATATGTTTATGGATGGTGTGGTGAGGGAGGTGAAAAGGAGAACTATGGGAAGAGGATTGGGTTTAGTAGGAAAGAATGGTAGAGATTGGGAGTTGAATCAGTTGCTGTTCGCTGATGACACAGCATTGGTGGCGGATTCTGATGAGAAACTGCAGCGGGTAGTCAAAGAGTTTGGTGTGGTTTGTGGAAGGAGGAAACTGAAGGTGAACGTCAATAAAAGTAAAGTAATGATGTGTAATAGGGGAGAGCATAGGGTGAATCTAGATGTGAGGCTGGATGGGGAAATATTGGAACAAGTAGAGTGTTTTAAATATCTAGGAGGAACGATAAGCAGGAGTGGAGGTATGGAAGTGGAGGTAAAACAGAGAGTGTGTGAAGGAAGGAAGGTTTTCGGAGCAATGGGAAGTATGTGGAAGACGAGAAATCTCGGAGTGAAAGTAAAAAGTGCACTGTATCAAGGAATTGTTGTGCCAACAGTGATGTATGGGGCTGAGACATGGGCTCTGAAGAAAAAGGAGAAAAGAGGGCTGGATGTGATGGAGATGAGCTGCTTGAGGAGTATGTGTGGAGTTACTCGTAGAGACAGATTGAGGAATGAAGAGATACGTAGGAGAGTGGGGCAGCAGGAACATTTGTCAGCCAGAGTGGACAGAAGGGTGCTGAGCTGGTATGGTCATATTGAACGAATGGGAGATGAAAGGCTTACAAAGAGAATATGTGAGTCAGGTACAAGGGGAGATAGAAGGGCAGGAAGACCCCCATTGAGATGGAGAGACTGTGTAAGAAAGGCTTTGGATGATAGAGGAATGACTATAGATCAGGCAGGGGAAGTGGTGGTGGACAGGAGTGAATGGAGAATGCTTGTGAATAGTTGAGTGAACACGTGGTCATTTGGAGTAAGGGGTCGGGCGCAAGTTCGACTAGATAATAGTCCATCAGGCGCCTGGCCCGGGGGGATGATTAATATGAAGGGTGTGCCTGGAAGTGTGGTGGGAGGGCTTGTGGCTTTGGCTCCGCTGCATGTCTGCCTGCCGAGATCGGAACCTCTCCGGGTGGTCAGGGGCCGGGGGAGTGCTGGAGCGACCTTGGTAACCCTGGTCTCTGGGTCTTCTCCTGGGTGACCTGGATGTGTGTGAGTTTGTGTTTTTTATCTGTGTTTATTTTTTGTTTTATGTTGTTTTTGTGTTTTCCCTGTTCTTGCTCTGTCTTGAGTCGGCTACCCCCAAAATGGGGATTGGGCCTGAGCATATAGATAGATAGATAGATAGATATAAACAAATCTGCACACACAACATTAAATTCATTGTTGTTAATAGTCAGTATCTGACGCTGATGATGTTGGTCGTACATAAATCAGGTACCATTAACATGACGTAACTTTGGACAGGGCGTAATTTCGGACATTCTGGAAACAAATATAATACACGGCATTTATGGGATAAATACATGGTGTTACGGAAAAACAAGTAAGTCTGCGGTGTTCTTCCATAATGCAGAGCCAGTTTTCCATAACTGTACCTTATATACTTTTATCCAGAAATGTCCAAAGTGTAGCCCGTTGACCGAAGTTAGGCCATTTTACGGTAATTGAAATCAAATAAGTGAACATGTAAAGAAAGGAGACAGCCAGAATCGGCAGAGAGTTATGATAAACGACGGAAACCCATCCTGAGTGGCGCCGGCTTTACTGTTCTGGAGGAAGGTAAATAGAGTTATATTACCGGGGGTGGATTTATTACTTTGGAATATACAGTAAATAGAGTGCTAATACCGAGGTTGATTTGACATTAATTAAGGAATTAAGTGCTCTCTTGGAGTATGATGAACATAACTCCAGGGGAAAACTAACTAAGAACACAGAATCTACTTGGAGTATGACGAACAATTAGTTTGTGGCAGTTTTACAGAAAGGCGAATAATGTGGTATTGTGTTTGTTGATTTAATACTTCAATAATATTATATCTGGTTCTACTTGAGGCAGTAAACCCTTGGTTGGCTTCTCACCAAACAAACATACATTTACCAGAGTCTACTTTGGGTGCTACGAACATTTGTTACCGACAGTTTCGGGAAAACTAAACAGGCCAATACCGTCATTCAGGTATTAGGACTTGGGAATATTACGAACGATATTGGTCAATGGCAGTTTTGGAGAAATGTAAATACAATGACATTACCAGTGTTGATACAGACTTTGGAATAATTCGGACAGCAGGTTTATTAAATGTTCCCGAGAAGGTTATATAGATATATTATATATTATATTATATTAATATAACAGTTCTCGGTAAAGTTAAATAGTGTGTCAATAACAGTGTTGACTGACACTCTTGAATAGTTCACACGGGAAGGGGCTTTGCTCTTTATTACGGTATAGTATGTTTAATGGATTAAATTAGCGTTAACTTTTGAGTACTCTATTCTAGCTTAGGAAGCACCTTTAGGACTCGAAACAAAATAAAATAGAGTTTTCACTCCTTGATTTCAAGAGTTAAATACGCTAAATTAAATATCATGGTGCAAAAATATCAGAAAAATGTACACTAATTCTTGGACGTACGTCATTACAATAATATCTTGTGATCAATAATTGTTTATTATATTCTTATGATTTGCATTATAGTATTTACATAATTTTAAAAAGAAACGGCTAAATTAGCATTTACCAAAACATAAAATAAAATATAACAACAATGCTGAATGATGTTTCGTTAGGTACTCTATTGAGTACTGTAGCCTGTGACAATACCTGTAATATTGCCAATGTGAATATATTTCGATTCACATAAATATATATATATATACTCTCAACTAATTAAACACGTTTTTTACACACATATAATTTTAATGTTGCAATTATAGGCTATATCATTGCATATGTATGGAAGATGTTGCAATGACTTAATTTTGAATATTATGCAGATTAAGTCCAAGGCAAATTCGTAGATACAAGCCAACTTTTCTAAGGCTTAATAACTTTACCACTTGTTTTGTAATTCACTGGAGCTTAGTTATAACTTTAGCCTCAGAGCCATCTGGTGGGAAGCCGCTTTTGTTCTATTGTTTACACACACACACACACTCACACACACCCCATAAATTTAAACACAAATAAATTCCAAAACAATCCTGAACGCTTAGGAAGTAAACCAGTCTATCTATCTATAAGCTCAGGCCCAATCCCTACTTTTCCTATTTGTATTTAATTTATATTTTATTATATCTTTTTGTTTTACATTTTGTCTGGGGGTGGCTGACTCAAGACAAGTAAGAACAGGGACAACACAAAATACAACAGAAAACAACGAACACACAAAAACAAAGCACAAATTCACACACATCTAGGTCATCCAGGAGAAGACCCAGAGACCAGGGTCACCAATGTCCCTCCAGCACTCCCCAAGCCCCCAACCACCCAGAAAGGTTCCGATTTCGGCAGGCAGACATGCAGCGAAGCCCTACCACTACAAGCCCGCCCACCTCACTTCCAGGCGCACCCTTCATATTAATCGTCTCCCCGGGCCAGGCGCCAGACCCCTTCCCCCAAATGACCATGTGTTTACTCATCTATTCACAAGCATTTTCCATTCATTCCTGTTTATTACCACTTCCCTTGCCTGATCTATATTCATCCCTCTATCATCCAAAGCTTTTCGTACATAGTCTCTCCACCTCAATGGGGGTCTTCCTGCCCTTCTATCTCCCCTTGTACCTGACTCACATATTCTTTTTGTAAGCCTTTCATATCCCATTCGTTCAACATGACCATACCAGCTCAGCACCCTTCTGTCCACTCTGGCTGACAAATGTTCCTGCTGCCCCACTCTCCTACGTATCTCTTCATTCCTCAATCTGTCTCTACGAGTAACTCCGCACATTCTCCTCAAGCAGCTCATTTCCATCACATCCAGCTTTCTTCTCTAATTTTTCTTCAGAGCCTATGTCTCAGACCCATACATCACTGTTGGCACAACAATTCCTTGATACATTGAACTTTTTACTTAAATTCCGAGATTTCTCGTCTTCCACATACTTCCCATTGCTCCGAAAACTTTCCTTCCTTCACACACTCTCTGTTTTACCTCCATTTCCGTACCTCCACTCCTGCGTATCGTTCCTCCTAGATATTTAAAGCACTCTACTTGTTCCAATATTTCCCCATCCAGCCTCACATCTAGATTCACCCTACGATCACTCCTATTACACACCATTACTTATTTTTTATTGACGTTCACCTTCAGTTTCCTCCTCCCACAAACCACACCAAACTCTTTGATTACCCGCTACAATTTCTCCTCGGAATCCGCCTCCAACGCTGTGTCATCAGTGAATAGCAACTGATTCAACTCCCAATTTCTACCATTCTTTCCTACTAAACCCAATCCTCTTCCCATAGTTCTCATTTTCACCTCCCTCACCATAAACATTAAACAGCCATGGTGACATTACACAACCCTGTCGCACACCTACCTTTACCTCAACCCATTCACTCAACTCACCATTTCCTACTGTAACACATGCTCTGCTCCCTTCATAATAACTCTTAACTGCTTCCAACAAGTTTCCTTCAATTTCATAAATCCTTAATACCTTTCACATTGCTTCACGATCCACACGATCATACGTTTTTTCCAAATCCATAAAAGTCCAAAATTTCTCCTTATGTTTCTCGAAATACTTCTCGCATAACTGTCGTACAGCAAACATCTGATCCACGCACCCTCTTCCACCACCTAAAAACGCACTGCTCTTCTCCTATTTCAACTTCCGTACACTTTATAATCCTCTCTATCAACACCCTGCCATACAGTTTCCAACCACTGATAATAAACTAATACCTCTATAACTTGAACACTCCTGGCGATCTCCCTTCCCCTTGTACAACGGCACAATACATGCACTCTTCCAGTCTATTGGTACCCTTGACACCACAAAGCACACATTGAAAAGTCTCACCAACCAATCTATTAGCACATCTCCACCCTTCTTTATACACTCCACAGCAATACCTTCCAAACCTTCTGCTTTTCCCGCTCTCATTTGTTTCACTGCTTATTTCACCTCATTTTCCTCAATCCTTTCATTCATTCCCTGCCACCTGGGTGGCCTGGGTAACCTAGCTCCTCCAACCACTGCTTCAATCACTGCTTCTCTTCCATCTCATGCATTTAGCAAAGATTCAAAATACTCGGCATATCTTTTCCTCACTTCAACAGGTTCCACTAGTAATTATTCTCCATTTGCATCTTTCACTGTCTCTTAACCCTTAACTGGCGGCGCGCAACATATGTCGAGTGAAATAAATTTGGACTAAGTGGCGGTGCACAACAGCTGTCGAGCGCCATTTTCAGCCCGTAATGTTGCTGAGAGAGAGAGCTGAGCGGTGGGACGAGCGTAGTAACCTTATGACCGCTCCCCACGACCACCGTGGACATACTGAACTGTATTCTACTTTCCTCCCCCCTTTCTCACTCGCTACACAGGGAATTATGTAAGGAAATTACCTTATTTTAGGGTTTTTGCACTCGTGTTGCACGATCGTTGCAAGAGAACCAGTGGTCGTACAAGGATGGTTCGGGTGTCATTGGAAAGCTCTGTTTACGCCCTTTCAGGGATAGAGACTTGTTTTACGCTCCGGGTCTTATATAGGCATGAAAATGAGCACGGAAACAACCCTATTTAGGGTAAAAAAAAAACGCTGTGCGGTACGGTCAAATAGACCGCCTAGCCCGCCAATAAGGTGTTAAACCAGTAAACCAGTAAAAGGTCAAAAGTGGAATGGTTATTTGGAGAGAGAGAGAGAGAGAACACAGTAAAAATATATACAGAAATAAAAATCATAAAATCCAATACAGCAGAGAGTCAAGGAACAATAAAATATATCCTTATAGACTAACGTAGAGCATGCACAATTGAGAGTTGACCATCAGGTTTAAGAGACACTATTATGGGATAAATCAATAACTGAATACAAAATATATGTCAACCTTGCTTTTTCAATTGATGTCTTATTTTATTTTAGGTGGACGAACTTTGGATGTTATTAATCGGTTTGCAAATCACTTATGGCATTCAAAAGGTTCAAAACCACATAGTGAAAGCTGACAGTATGGTCTTTACCAACATCGTAGACTGGTACACATTATTACTATTGAACTTCTTGGGTGAAGATGTATAGATATACTATCTAAAATTTAGGCAAGCAAATAAATATGAACTATTACAAAATGGTTATAAAAGAAATTCATTATTTCGAGATATTCAAAGAGTAAATCTTCCAATGATTGCTTCCAATTACACAGCATATTTAAATGTATGAACGTAGTTTTATTTGATAATCATATTATCGAATGGCGCTATATAGGCCCATAAACATGTAATGTGTCTTATCTATCAAAAATAGGTTGTATCACGTATCATCGTATATTAACACAACAGACGATCGCATTAATTGATCACTTGCTAGTTTTAGTCTATAAGGAAGTTGGAACTGTAAACATCAATATTTAGGAGAAATACATAAATTATACGAGTTGGTGATGGATAGAAATTGTGCTGAATTTGATTATATGTATTTATAAATGCAATACAACCGTTTTTTAGCTGGTAATTTTGTTATATATTGATGTCTAAAGCTCCAACTTTCTTATAGCCTGAAACTCGCAAGTGGTCAATTGAGTACATTTCTTCATTCCTCTTTACACAGTTATTCACACCAACATTAATATCAAATTGATATAACATAATCTGCAATACTATCAGAAATATTTTCCTACACATCTGAAGACGTAAACCATGCAAAATGGACAAAACAATATAAATTCAGATATCAGAATGCGAGAGATGTAATACTTCAAATGGATTAGTCAAAAGTAAAACACATTCATTGTTGCAAATATAGATTACACTCACTGTTAACCTCTCAGCTGCACAGCCCCTGTAGTATACACCATACCCCTGTGCGTAGGTATTGAGATGCATTCCTCACTAAAATCGTTATTTACCATAAATATAATTTATACTTATCCATATGCGCCTATTTTACGCTTAATATGAAGATAGTAACATGTTACAACAATAAAACAAGTGGAATATAATTTGTATGGTCAAAATCGCGAATTTTAGCGAGTGGTTCATTCAACAATTGTGAGCCAGCTGGCCTCACACCCTCCTCTCTTGAAGCCTGGAGAGTGACTGAGGCCTGTATCTCTCTCTCTCTCTCTCTCTCTTTCCCACGCATGGACACACACATGACCACAGCCTAGGATCGGTTTGGAGATGTTTACACAAAAATATACCAATGAATAAGGGAATAACAGGGAAAATAGGTGATAATTAAAGGGGGGAGGGAAAGGGGGGAAGGAGGGGATGTGGAGGAGTGATAATAGGTATGGAGGGAAAAAACAAATTCAAGTGCTACTGGGGCCTTTTAAAAGTGTTTATTTTGGCATAGGATCTTAAGAGTCTCCCTGCAGTCGCCCAGTAAAACCTCTAAAGAGTCTCCCAGCAGCTGCCGGGTTAAACTTGAATGTTTTTTAATTAATACTAATATCGCAGTGTCGTCCCTCCACTTGAGAATCCAACGAATTCACATTTATACACGAGACAACCCGACAATACAGTATTAACGAGGACAGTAACAGATAGCAATGTTCCTCTCTCATGGTAGTCAAAATGTTAAAGGTATATTCCCTTAACAAGCAAAGGAAATACACGAGAATTGTCCAGCAGATAGACAGCAATAGTCACTCCAGAACTTCATGTTTACATTAATCCATTATTATGTACCAAGTATTTTGCAGAGCAATTTTTCCCATCTTACCTTGCATCTCATGAAGTTTAGAAGTATCACACTATAAGACAAATGTTGCTGAACTATATTTATCATTAGTAATAAAACAAAAAATAAATTCATTATGGTCAGTCCCTCACTACCCAATGCTGAATCCCTGAGTTGGATGAAAACAAAACTTCAATCTGCAGAAAGAAGAAAGGGCATGAAAAGAGAGGAGCCCTGCACAATGAATAACTCCTCCACCACCCAGGAACTTTATGATCAACCCCACACCTTCCTCCGTCCAATACCTCATTAATGGCTCCTGGGGATCCCTGGACCCTCTTTATCTGAGACTCTATATATATCCCAGACCCCTCCCCCTCCCCTCTCCCCTGGGGCCATCCATGAGGGGTGTTCTCTGTCACCCTCTGCCCCCATGACCCAAATATTCCCAGACTAACTACGGTGTTTTATGGAGTCTATTTCTGAACACGAGAGAGAGAGAGAGAGAGAGAGAGAGAGAGAGAGAGAGAGAGAGAGAGAGAGAGAGAGAGAGAGAGAGATAGAGACTGCACCATAACTTAACATAATAAAATCATAAATACAGAAGCAACACACCAACAATAAATACCAGGCATTACGCATTACTGCAACACGCCAGGAAACCTAATTTATACTTCATAACTGTGTATTTTTCTCCAACCAAGTAAAAAACAACAACAACAGCTCAAAGTTTAGTGTGTAGGCTGACCATAATGATGATAATTGTTACAAAGGACGTTTTAGAAGATATTGTTATTGTGTTTTTCAAAGCCTGTGTGACGCTTTGTTCTTATGTGGCTATCCTTTGTGTGTGTGTATGTGTGTGTGTGTGTACTATCTGTCTATCTATCTATATGCTCTATCTATCTATCTATATGCTCAGGGCCAATCCCCATTTTGGGGGTAGCCGACCCAAGACAGAGCAAGATAGTACTACTAATGACAAAATTATCATGATCTATTGTACATCCATCACCACACACACACCCTCACCCTTCACCACATCATATATTCCTTATTTTGACAGCTCCCCTATCATTACTAGTTTACCTACTCTCTTCTCTTCTCTCTCACTCACTCACTCATTCACTTTCACTCTCTCTCTCTCTCTCTCTCTCTTATTCACCACACACACTCACCTTTGTTCAGCCAATATGTGTTAGTCTTTCTTCACTGTGCTTGTCTTGCCTTCCTTTCTTTGGTGTTTCTTTAGCCTCCATGTTCACTGTGAGGTAAAGTGTGTACTAGTTTTCTATAACGAGTATTGTTATGTTCCCAAGACAATAGATATGTGGAGAAGTTTGTTCTCTTTGCTATTACTTATCTTTGGTTGTATTCCAGACTATTGCGTACTTATATTAACGTAAATGTGTTGTGGTTTAATAGATGGCCTTAACTTTACTTGCATTATATGCTACAGTGTTGGGTATTATTATAAACATTATTATATATCAGTAAATTATTTACAACTCTTTTTATCCTATATTCAGTCTGTGTTATACAGTTGTATGTCGTTGGACATATACAATACTTTATAGTACATAAGGTGTGTAATCGTATTTCTATGTATCTATTGCCAGACGCCGTGATCCCCGAAGGGGTGGCCACGACCGAAACGCCCCCATGCACCTCTGTCCCAGTCAATCGACGCCCCGCCTCCCATCCAGCACTGCTATCACGGATAATTCGTAATTCCATTCTTCCACCTCTCTCTCGGTCTACCTCTCCCTCTCTGTCCTTCCACCTCACTCTCTTCGTCATTCTCTTGCTTCTCAAACGTTTCATATGCCCATCATATTTACCAACGTTAATTTATGATTCATATTAGATGATCCGATATTCCTTACATTGGCAGACCTTTACTTTACATAATTATAACTGAATATAATAGCGATTAAATTTAATATACTGGTACAAATTTATAATTGTCAGTTCCGTAAAAATATTAAATGTTAATAAAATTTAATGCACACAACAGACATTTTCCAACAGCATTCCAATTATCCAACCAACACTGGAATTTTACGTTGGGAAAAGCTATGAGCAGGGAATTTGGATCACATACTGTAAATGAGAATTCCTAAACACGGCCAACGTATTCCAGAATTACTGGCTTCTGATTAAAGGCATTACAGAGGAAATTACAAATTTAGAGCACATGCACTAGATTATTTGGTTACAGTGATGTGTTGTTGAATACATAGTTGGCAGTAACAATTACATTGACTATATTGGTTGTTTATATAGCACCTTTATACTGCCACACAACTCACTTTCTCTCTCTCTCTTAATTAGTTCTTACTTTTCTCTTCTCCTCTCTCTCTCTCTCTCTCTCTCTCTCTCTCTCTGCAATCACCATCACTAACACACTCACTATCACCTACCACCGTGGTACCACCACCACTCATCCAATCACCTTCACTAACTCACTCACCCATTCACCCACTCATTATTAGATTCTACTGAGTTATATATGTTTTGGAGAAAAATAAATATGGTAGTTAAATACATACCTTTCTTTACATCTCTATCAAGTGAGGTTCTACAAAAATATGGTTTGGACATAAAATGTATTATATATAATCACCACCAGCAGAATATGTGGAGACAATGTGATCATTGGTATGATTGTTTGTTTGATAACATGTCTACACAAAATTGCTACCGTAATTGAATTCGGTCAAATTTGTCCTATACCAACATCTGGTACAAACAGGTGAAGTCGGTAGACATATTTATATATTATCCAAGAAATATTATTGGTTACAACTCTGTGATCACCGCATCTTAAGAGTACGTGCAAGATAGAGATAGTGCACTCGACAGACCGTCTTGATATGAATATTATTAAGAGACGTGTTGGTGTTGGATAACAAATTATTCAACTGAGGAGCTTAATATATATATATATATATATATATATATATATATATATATATATATATATATATATAGAGAGAGAGAGAGAGAGAGAGAGAGAGAGAGTGAGAGTGAGTGATAGATAGAGATAGAGAGAGAGAATTCGTTAGTTTATGACCAGAATAATTGCACACATAACATAAATAAAGACTCTCCATTCATATTATATCCATGAATCATGCACAGGAACTGAATAATATTGAGTTATGGCCTCACGTCTCAATACAGCTTGATTGACAGACTGTCTGGCATAGTTTACCCATTAATTTTATTAAAAAAACATATACATGTTTATTGATTATTCCGCTACAGAATTGTATTCAGGTATGGAACAACAGCGAGGAAACAGATTGAATTTAATGACTAATTAAATCCTGTTAAGAAACTGTAATAGAAAGGAAAGTTTAGACACAGGCAAAATAATAATAATTACCCAACCTTACAGATGAGAACCATTGGTCTGGCTGGGATGGAAGTCAGTTTAGATAAACGAACTGCACCAAATAAACGACCAGCTATTAACCCTCACGCTATCCTGTGGACTCGGGGATTGCCATTTAGCAGTCAGAAATAGCGCTCTCTCAATCTCATAATTACTTCTCCAATTTTGTTTTCTGCCTATAGCTCACTCAACGACAACGGCAGAGGTTGAAGTCTATCTATCTATCTATTGCCTGACGCCGTGATCCCCGAAGGGGTGGCCACAATTTGCTATCCACAGCCTCCTCCCCACACATACGTCCACAAGTGCACTACCATTCCCATTCACCTCTGATGGTACCCCCCACCCTCCCACCACTCCCTCAACTTTCCTATCACCCACCTTACCATTCATATCCCCAATCAGAAATATTCTTTCGTTCTTGTCAAACTTCTCCAGGCACGCCTCCACATTCATCCAGAACTCCTCTTTCTTTCTTTCACGTATATCCTCTGTCGTTGCATACACGCATACAATCACCCACGTTTGTATTCCTACTTTCATTCTCACCCACACAATCTTTGAACCCACAGACCCATTCTCTCTTACACATTCCTTCCATTTGCTACTTACAAATACACATGCACCTTCTCTCGCTGTTCCTTCACTCACTCCAGCACACACACCCATTCCACACTCCCACTCTCTCACATCTGAACCTTTCCATTTGGTCTCTGTCATTCCATATACATCCAGCCTGGCATTCACTAACACTTCCAGAACCTCTCTCTCTTTTGTGCCATCATTCATGCCACTAACATTTCACGTAGTCATTCTCAGAATGTCCGAAGGTATGTCCTTAGTCGGTCGTGGTTCGTCAACGTAGGTTCCGTCCGCATCCGAGGCTGTTCGTTCGTTTTTCTTTGCTTAGATATTTTTTCCGGGTGGGGGTCGCAAGCCCACCGACCCAACCTCTTTAGTCGCCTCTTACGACACGCAAAAGGCACGTGGGGCATATTCTATTCCCTAACCCCCAGGGGGGGTTACATTGAGCGTATTTATCAATACCAAATATCAGTGTTGAAGTAACTAAACTAAAGGTTTCTAAACACCCTGATGGTTACAAAGGTTTTTAAGTATTCCAGAAAGGGCGCAAATTGCGTCCCTGTGCGTGAAAGAGTTAAGTTGGGTCGAGTACATGATTAGATTGATATCCAAAATTCGAAAATGGATATTAATCGTGATCGTGTATTCAACCTTTAACTGTGTTGGTGGTGTAATGTTTTAGCTGCTTATGTTCTGGGGGTGGTGTCCCGAGTTCGAATCCCGGGAGGACCATATGCTTTCATTAGTTTATTCAAGTGCATTGGGATTTGTAATTGATGATTAATATTAAGAATGGGGTGTTACTTAATAGCTTTGCACCGAGAGCTATTAACTATTTTAGTATGATGACGTTTCCCTTGTCTATGTAGAGCTTATTAGTAGACTATTTATACATAATGAAAACTATTATCTATAGTTTAAATAGTATAAACACCTATTTTATGCATCTGTATGTAGAACTCTGTTTTTATTTGTGAAAAGGAACTTGATACGCTTGATATCATATAGATTAATACATATTAATTTTTATTTCTACCGAGTCACTCATCAATGTGCAGGGCTACACGAAAATATGACTGTATAACCCTAGTAAATAGGAGGAGGCTTAACCTCACAGCATAACAAGAAACTAAATAAAATTAGAACATATCACTGAAAATATTGTTGTTGACAGTAGAACTACTTTATATATACAAACGGCTCCCTCAATGTACTCAAGATAAACTATTTACAACATTTCCACCTTTATTGCGAGCCCTTTCACTTCCATGATGACCATAAGTAGATTTGGTTTTTCTTTTTCGAAAAGCCTAAGAGAGAGAGAGAGAGAGAGCTTTGTTAATTAACACCTTTGATCTTTAGATACCTCCCTTAGGTTAAAATTGTCTAATGTTATCCAAAAACAAATATATTTACGACACCACATTGAATGGTTTAACTCCTACGTTATTATTCACTGAGCTATTGATGCATGGGTACACTTACGTTTTAATACAGTTACCGTAACTATATCTAGTTAAAGCTACCTATATACTGTAGTTTGTTAAGAGTTAATAGCCACATCTGATAGCCTGAGGCGATAATTGGCCAGACTCACCACCAGTATGGTTATCACTAACAATATAAGGCTATCCAAAATTATGATGTCATCACCACACGCATGTACAATTATGATGTCATCACCACACGCATGTACAATTATGATGTCATCACCACACGCATGTACAATTAAACACTCCCCAACTACTAGGACATTAGTCTTAGTTCAAGAGACCTTTGGACCCAATATCTCCGACTTCTCCCACAATAACTCAAGATAATATAATTAGATTCTCCAACAACTATGTTAGGACCACGGTATCAACTGCAAAATCAAGATTAATAATCCTGATAGTGACAACTAACGCTCCACGGCGACTTTGTCCATCTATCTGACCCAATATCGTAGTCTGGTATTCCGTTACGGATTTTCGGACGCATTATGAGATAATAATGGGTCTTCATCCTAGTCGGGAGACCGACTCATAAGTCAACTATTTTGTATTCAGTAGGGTTCACGACTCGGAATAAAACCGCCGACGGAAATAGCCGCGTGACACCACACTAATTATGATTCTGGGCTGCAGGAACAGCTGACAACTCTAACGTCACCAACTGTGCATAAATTATCATACATTAGTGAACACAATTGACGGTAACCACCTTCATGCATTAGCCGGAAAGCGAACAATAATGGAGAGAGTATAACTGAAATTAAATAATGCAATTTGAAGGAAACACTACGTACACTGTATATACACAGGCGTATAACTGGAAGCTATTTACTGCAATTCCAAAAAGTAAGGAATTTACTCGACAATAATCTGTGTAGTAAGTCAGAACTAAATAATTAAGATGATATTTTTGTATTGATTTGTAATTATGCTTATCAGTATTATTTGTGTTAAATACAAAACAAATGCGCATGCTTGTGTGTGGTTGTGCGTGAGATAACACCTATTGGACATCCAGGCAATTCTATCCACCACCACTAAAACATATTGGACATCCAGGCAATTCTATCCACCACCACTAAAACATATACTAGGAAAACCCATTTGGAGTTAAAGACATCCAGGCAGTTCTATCCACCACCACTAAAACATATACTAGGAAAACCCATTTGGAGTTAAAGACATCCAGGCAGTTCTATCCACCACCACTAAAACATATACTAGGAAACCCATTTGGAGTTAAAGACATCCAGGCAATTCTATCCACCACCACTAAAACATATACTAGGAAAACCCATTTGGAGTTAAAGACATCCAGGCAGTTCTATCCACCACCACTAAAACATATACTAGGAAAACCCATTTGGAGTTAAAGACATCCAGGCAGTTCTATCCACCACCACTAAAACATATACTAGGAAAACCCATTTGGAGTTAAAGAGACTGCCTTCATCAAGCTTCTAATTATTACACAATGCTTGCACCACACGGTGCTGGCTTGAGCTGGCTTTATATATATTTGTATATTTATTTATCCAGCATAATTTTAATATGAACCTTCCTGTAAACGATATAGTTATCGCTTGCAAGTTTCAGATGGGTATCTCAATAAATACATTTAAAATAATAAATGGCCCTTTCCCCACTTTTGCAGGGTTGGGGTATGCAGATGTATTTCTTATTTATAAACAATTTAATGGGTACCTTCCTATAGACCATATTTATATGATTGATACATTTCAGCTTAATATTTAAGGAATATGAAGATAAATACAAAATAATCTTCTTTACAACTCGTTTCTCAGTGGGCTTCTATGTGCCATGGGACACACATTAATTTGGATACATCTAAATACAAAATCAGATACGTTCCTCAATAAATACGGCGATAAATACAAATTGTACATTTCACACCGACCTCCGATTCCAAAAATATAATAAAAACAACAATGATTCAATTTACCATTAAACTCCATCTTGTAAGCAGACAGCATTTGAAGACAAAAAGCTGCCTGTTTAGTAATGGTGTGAGTGAGGGTAGACCTTAACTACGAGAAAAATAGACAATTATTAATTAGAACCATGCATGCAACAATTTTGTATTTGTTTTGAAGTGTAATTAAAACGCTGATTGAAATACCGAATAATTACATAACAGGTGTGAGAGAGAGAGAGAGAGAGAGAGAGAGAGAGAGAGAGATAATGCAAGAGGGTCCTCGCAAACACCTCAACTTTAAATGTGTGTGTGTGCGTATGTGTGTGTATGCAACACCTAAAGCCAGCTTACCAAAGTGGCGCCCACTCAAGACACATGCAAACACAAGCACTACTCACAGAAACGGATACATACAAACACGAGCTTGCATATACAAACAGGAAAGCACGCAAACGCACAACTACATACATTCATACCAAAACATACACCTACATACAATTACATAATCGCATAAATATTTACACACTCTTTCATGCACCCATGAAAACCACCCACCCTTTGGAAGCTAAGCTAGCAGGATAGCAAGGTAATCTAATGTACGGTACCTTCCTAAATCTAATTTTTGTATTAACTGTATTTATAATCCTAATTCATTCAAACCATTCTACCCTAACCTAACCATCGTAGCCTAACTATTGTAGTTTAACTAACCAATCCTATCCTAACTATCAAAGTGTGATGACTCCTTTCTTAATGCCAAAACTATGGATTGTTATACGAATATTCAATAGGCTGTGTCGTTCTTCGGTATAACACATAAATAATACTATGTTCATAGCAATAACCAACCCATACATTACTGCCAACATCAAAAGAACACGCCACTATAAACCAACTGCACCAGCAAATGTCCTTGTGTATGACGGATGGTGACAAATGGTCTTGGTTGTTGTGTGTTAATAACTGGTATATTGTGGAACTACTAGGGTATCGTAAATATTATTATTATTAATACTCTAGATTCACTATTATATTAGATAAATTAAACTATTTGACAATCACCAATAATATTGAAAGACAAATATCAATATGGCGAACAAACGTCAATACGTAGGCCTGTAAGCTTTCTCATTTAGGAACATATTACATACCCAAAGGTGAAACTCACTCACTCTCTCTCACTCTCACACACACATTCATTCACTCAGCCTCTCACGCTCTCAGGAATGTTCATATCTATCCATTCCAATCTTATTTCCTTTTCCCTTCAAGATTCCCAGCTTCACACTATTTACATTGTCTATATTCCTCTCATTCCTGCATGTTTATATTTTCAAATTTTTCCGTCATTATCTTCCTCTTTTCATTGTTCTCTTCTAACTCTTCTTTAACCCAAATTCCTCTCTCGCCTCTTATCCATTTATTTTTATACTTTTACATATCTTAGTCATGTTCTTCTACTTTATCTTCCTCACTTCTTTCTTATCTGCTTCTTTTCCAAGTCTTCCTCTAATTGCTTCTTAATTTTCTTGCATAATCATTATCGTTATGGCAATAATATAATACATGCTGATATTAAAATTACGGTACCATTTATGCATTGACTTACACATAAACAGACAACCTATACAGTCAACACACAAGTGGTGCCCCAGGCGGCCAGCAGGGTTACGGACATGATGGAGTGAGGTACAAGTGCCCAGATAGCTGTACCCGATCATCCATCTTGTTATTGAGCCACTGTTGGAGAAATCATCAGGGATGAAGTTCAGAGGTGATGGTGGACATACAGTAGCGACACATCGAGGCTGAATGGTAATGGTTCTTGGTTATTTATGTTGGTGTTGGATGTAGTTAATGTGTTTGGCACTAACAAACGATATACAAAACCTGCCGGGCAAACAGTCACTACTGATGACATAATAATTAATTTGTAGCTGCCAGGTACAAAAGTACTAAGGAACGTGACTTGGTTATAAAGTGGCCGCTCTTGCTTTACCGACCCTGTGTTTAATAGTGCTAGGAGGTTTGGAGGTTTCCCAAGCAGTGCCATGTGCTAAGAGAGGCAGAGGCAGGTAGATAGGTCTCTTTATTCCAAGGTCTGAGAGATGACTAGAGAATGTACGGCTATGAGTACCTGAACAACACAGGTTAGGGGCATACGCTGTTGTGTTACTGATTGTTGACAAAAATGCTGGCATATTAATCATTAATATTATTAGTATTATCATCACTACCACCATCATTATCATCACCACTTTCTGCCCTCTCTCTCTCTCTCTCTCTCTCTCTCTCTCTCTCTCTCTCTCTCTCATTGACTGGAATACCCTGACCGGAAAAAATGCTGAGTCACGCCTAATGACAAGCTTCATCCAGGATAATTTCTTGACTCAACACGTAAAACAGCCGACGCGAAACAGGAATATATTAGACCTCGTAATCACTACCCAAGAAAATCTATTATCAAACCTGGATGTAGGTGAACATCTGGCAACTTCCAATCATAAAATCTTAAGAATCAACGTTATAAGCAAATATTCCACAGTAAAAACAACAGGAATGGTTTCGGACTTTTTAAAACGCAAATTATGACGGACTTAAGGAATCGTTATCAAACATACACTCAAACCTCATAAATATAAACGAAGTAAATGAACTATGGGGACATTTTAAGTCTACAATTACAGAAGCGCATAAACAATTTGTACCCATGAAACCAAAACGTAATACGGAATCAAGTATGCCCCCTTGGTACAGTAGAGACATTGGCAAGGCATACACATACAATAGCACTGGATATATCAAAGGCATTTGATAGAGTCTGGCATCAATCCTTATTGTCGAAGATGTCACACTACGGCCTTGCATCATTAGTTCCACTAATTTCTTCTTGTCTTCATAACAGAACAATATGTGTAATGGTAGATGGCCTTTATTCTCAACTTCACTCAATAAATGCTGGTGTTCTCCAGGGATCAGTTTTGGCCCCAACTCTGTTCCTCATTCATATCAATGATCTCATATCTACCACTCATATTCCAATACATTCCTACGCAGATGACTCAACACTCCACAGTTCCTTCACATTTACCAATTCTTTCACCCAACCCGATCTTATAAATTCAAAAATAAACACTGCAATTTCTCTGAACCAGGACCTTTCTAGAATTAATGAATGGGGACAAAAGAATCTAGTTTCCTTTAATGCACAGAAAACCAAGTACATTAAATTTTCAAACCGACAGAATCTCACTGACTCCCATATATTTTTAATGATGTAAATATTCCCACTTCCCCTAGTATTGACATTCTCGGTGTAACATTAACTACTAACTTGAGCTGGAAACATTATGTTAGAAGCATTGCTAAGAATGCCTCTAAAAAACTGGGACTCCTGTACAGAGTTCGAGAATTCTTCACTGACGAGCAGTTGGCCGTAATATATAAAAGTCATGTGCGTTCTCAGATGGATTACTGTTCACCTCTGTGGAGTGGAAGTGGAGTGGTTGCATTGAGACAGTTGGACAAAATTCAAAATAAAGCTATTAGATTAATCAATAACCCTGCAATCACATAGGACCTTCCTACATTATCCATACGAAGAAACGTTGCATCCCTTGCATTATTCTACAGATATTTTCACAGCAATTGTTCCGAGGAACTTGCTTCAATTGTGCCGCCTCTCCACATCTTTCCCCGTAGAACTAGGGCAGCTGAGAGCGCCCATGAATTTACACTTTCTCCTCCACACCTCGCTACCGCCAGACGCTGCAGACGCTCTGTCAACGCTCTCACGATATCGATCATAATTTGAGTATTAACTACTCATCCTCTTCATTCTTGTGCATGAAAGGTGGTTAAGAGCACGTTTAACCATCCTGTAGCTTAGTAAGTAACACTGCACGATATTTCGCTGTGTATTGACTGATAAACTTTGTGTTTATCACAAGACTCCTGCTCGGACAGGGTGCCACTAGCGCCATCTGTTGTTTTGTTTTGATTTGTTTGTAAACAAATGCTCTCTTCTTATATGATGTAAAATCGTAGCCCCTAATTTTTCCCATTACCTACTGTAGTAAGTATTAATTTAACTGCCTTGTATGTAAGTAAAGCTTTGCATATTAATTTGCTAATAAACAATATTGTGTACTAACTAACCTGCCTACAGGAACGAACGCCGACGCCATTTTGTAAACAAACCTTTTTTTGGGGATTATACATATTAAATTCCAGCCAATTTTGTAGTAAATTTAAGTGCATTCAATTATCTTTTCCCCGTAGATATATTCTTGACTTTTTCTCCTCAGAGTGATTTTACTTTAAGCTAAGGGTGGTATTTGTACAAACTAACCTAGCCTAACCCAACCTGCCAAGCTTTTAACCTAATCCAAACCTAGCCTAGCCTATAGCCAGCCAATCTGTTGTTCTTATTAACTCTAGTAGATATTGTATTTAGTATCCTACTGTAGCTATATATATCTGTAATTTTAGTTGTTGCTTGCACGATCTTGTAGTAACCTTTGACTGATATTTTTTTTTTTGTATCTAAAAAGAGTAGGCTACTGCTTTACTAGGCTACAGTGACACCAGGGCCATCTGTTGATACAGTATATTAACCCCTTGTGTGCAGTCACACTTTATTTTTATATAATCTCTATTTGGTGAATTGTATATTTAGTTACATATTCTGTTATATATATATATATTTGTTTAAGGTTAGGTTATCACACCTGGTAGCCTATTTCTGCGTATTTCAATTTTATTATTTTCGGTTAGGCTATTCAACGCTGGTAGCCTATTGGTGCGTATTTCAATTTTTTTAAACTTTTGGTTAGGCTATCGCCCCTGGAAGCCTAATTCTGCGTATCTCAAATGTTTTGTTTTCGGTTAGGCTATCACCCCTGATAACCTATTGTTGTGTAATTCAACATATTTGTTTTCGGTTGAAGTGATTGAAGTGTTTCTAAAGTGAGTGAAGTGTTTTAAAGTGAGTTAAGTGTTTTGAAGTGAGTTAAGTGTTTTAAAGTGAGTGAAGTGATCTGAAGAAACTGACTGTTACCATGCCTCGCACTTGTACGAACTGCGCCAGTAAGTTTGGTGAGTCCATGTTTGTTACTGTCGATCTTCAAGTCTGCCGTCTCTGCCAGCAACGAGAGAATTTGACAGTGAAATTAGATGAAGCCTACAACAAGATCAACGTCCTCACCATGAAGCTGGAATTACTCCAAGAGTTTGTAACACTCAACGTTGGAGTACCACAAACTTCAATTGTCACCGCAACTCCAGCAGCCACCAACGCCCCAACGTCAACTGCCAACAATTCAACGCCTGCAGTAGCCATTTCATCTGATGGTTCCGATACTCAAGAAAGAAATAGTAACTCTCTTCCCCCTCAAGACAACTTCCGTGTCGTGAGGAACAACGTTTGCCCCAAGACCAGGAAACTCATACCGATTACCGAGTGTCAAAACCGCTTCCAGATACTCGCATACTCAGATGACGAAGCGGAAATAGAAGAAGTCCGGCTCGTGGGAGACTCGATGATACGTGGTCAGCTCACAGAGTTTTGCGCCAGAGCACCTAAGACCAGGAAGCGTTTTTGTATCCCTGGTGGTGGTGTGGACGACGTAGTTGCTGCAGTTGACGAAGTATCTAAGCTGGCCCCTGCTAATACAATGTACGTCATCCACGTTGGATCCAACGATGTACAGCGAACCCGGTCGGAAGATTTGCTTTTAAAGTACCAGCAGCTGATCAAGTCGTTTAAGGAGAAGTCATCAAGGATCATCGTCTCAGGAATCGTCCCCCGGCTTGGTGTAGAGAGCCGATTTTACAACATAGCCACCAGCACAAATCGTTGTCTAGCAAACCTCTGCAGGAAGGAAAACGTGGGATTCGTCGACACCTGGGACAATTTCTACTACGATGACTATTTGTTTTCGGACGATGGAGTTCATCTGAACCAGGTGGGAGCAGCACGTTTTGGGCGTCTTCTCAACGATGCGGTGAAGGATTTTCGGAGAAGAAATCGACTCAGCACAGGACAACCAGGAAGGAGGACCGAAGACAGCGAGGGCGGCAACCTGCGAAGGAATTAAATGCTAATCTGTCAAAAAACGCGAATTTGGATAAAGCTCCACCAACACGACCCAAATTCAAAACCGCCAGGGTTAATGACCGAGGACCGATGTCAGCCATGAATGTAAATGTAGATCCGACCAGAACCAAAAATTTGATTAAAGAACGTTCTGTGAGTTCTAAAACCGCAACTTTAAAGGTTTTCTATGCAAACGCTCGTAGCATACGCAATAAATTTTCAGATTTAGAGGAACTAGTGTTTACTGAAAATTATGATGTGATTGGTATAACAGAATCTTGGCTCAATACAGTAGATAGAGACTTTTTAGCAGAGTATTCACTTCCCGGTTATGTAATGTTTGAGAAAAGCCGAATAAATAAAAATGGAGGTGGCATTTTAATTTATATCAAAGAAAGTCTTAACCCGACCCTCTTGTCAAAACCTCAAATTGTGAACATCGACACATCTTTTGTACTAATAAAGAATAATAAAGGTACACAAATCATACTTGCATTAATATACAGACCTCCAGCTCAATCAGTGCAAACTGACCGAGAAATTTATGAACAAATTGCAGATGTAAGTAACTCACAAGATACCGTATTTATTGGCGATTTTAATTTACCTGTGACCAAGTGGGGCGATACTCTTACTTCACACTCCGTACATGACTTGTATACGAACTTGCAAGAGAGTTCGCTTTATCAATTTGTTCGAACACCGGCCCGTGGTAATAACGTTCTTGACATTGTACTTGCAACAAAAGAAGAATTAATAGAGAATTTGAATGTTGGTGATGAATTCAGTAACAGCGACCATCGTACGATAACTTTCACTTTAAACTTTACTAGTAACGAACCAAATAGTAGCATCGAAAAAGTCCCTAATTTCAAGAAAGCAAACTTTCATAAACTTAGAGCTATGTTTAAAGAAACTGACTGGAGCTTTTTAATTAACAATAACGACATAAATACATCTTGGAAGTTATTCGAAACCACTTACCTAAAAGCAGTGCAAGACTGCATACCATCGAAAATACGGCGTCCAGGCCATAATAATAAGCCCAAATGGTGGAATAAAGATATTTCAAACTGCCTGCTTGCTAAAAAATTTGCTAATGATAGATTAAAATCCTCACAAAATTACGAAGAACGGGTGAAATTTGTAGAGCTACGATGCAAAGCCAAAAAGTTAATTAAGCAAAGTAAAAAGACCCTAGAGTTACATATTGCGAATCAAAGTAAAACAAACCCGAAAGAATTCTATAGTTATATCAGAAAGAAAAAAGTAGTTACTTCAACTGTTGGACCGTTAGTCGATGAAAATGGAGAATACACCAAAGACGAAGTACAAATGAGTAATGCCCTCAATACCTTCTTTGCATCAGTTTTTACAACAGAAGACCTCAGTGATATCCCTACACCATCGCCGATTCAGATTGATAATTCAGATGTTCTAAGCAATATCACCGTTACAGAGAGAGAAGTATTGAATTGTTTAGATAAACTCAAGGTAAATAAAACGCCTGGACCTGATACAATCTCGCCTAGAGTTCTAAAGGAAGCTAAGGATGAGCTCTCCAAACCACTGACATTACTATTCAATAAATCCTTGCAGTCTGGAACTATGCCTGATCAGTGGAAGATAGCCAACGTAACACCGATATTAAAAAAAGGCAGCAAATCCCTACCCAGTAACTATCGTCCAATTAGCTTAACCTCAGTTGTATGTAAAATGCTAGAAACGGTCATAAGAGACAGACTCGTAAATCACTTAGAGGAAAATAACATACTTAAAGATACTCAACACGGCTTTCGTAAAAAACGTTCCTGTTTAACAAACCTCTTAGACTTCTTCCACGATATCCTCAACCTCTATGATGAGAGTAAAGCTGTAGATATTATATACCTTGATTTTCAAAAGGCCTTTGACAAAGTTCCCCACAAACGTTTACTGCTAAAACTAAAAGCGCATAGAATACAAGACGGTGTGTTGAAATGGATAGAAAATTGGCTCAGCGACAGAAAGCAAAGAGTAGTCATAAACGGTAAGGCATCTAAATGGACCAATGTAAGTAGTGGGGTACCCCAGGGATCGGTACTAGGACCAATTCTCTTTCTAATTTACATCAACGATATAGATGAGGGTCTCACCTGTACAATCTCAAAATTTGCTGACGATACAAAAATTGCAAATAGCGTACTCTCAAAAGATCAAGTTGACGATATGCAACACAATAAATTATCACATTGGGCCCAAATTTGGCAAATGAGTTTCAATGCGGATAAATGTAAAGTACTACATATCGGATACCTAAATGAGAAAGCAAACTATTCGATGAATGGCACTCAGCTTAAGAATGTAAACAGAGAAACCGATCTGGGAGTAACAATATCGAGTAACCTAAAACCGAGTCAACAATGTTCAGAAGTTGTTAAGAAGGCAAACAAAATAATTGGCTTTATAGGCAGGTCATTTGAGCATAAATCCAAAGAAGTTATCCTAACCCTTTACAATTCCTTAGTCCGCCCTCTTCTGGAATACTGCGTTCAATGCTGGTGCCCTTATTACCAAAAAGACATAAACAAGCTAGAACGAGTTCAACGTAGAGTTACCAAAATGATACCTAGCCTAAAGAACAAACCATACGAAGAGCGTCTTAGAGAATTAAATCTATTTCCTTTAACCCAGCGCAGATTAAGAGGTGACTTAATTCAAGTGTTCAAAATCATCAAAGGCATTGACAATATGAACTGTAGTAAGTACTTCACTATCGACCAATCTAATTACATGCGGGGAAACGGTTGCAAAATTATTGGTAAATCTTTTAACTCGCACGAATCTAAGAATTTCTTCTTCAATCGAGTTGTTAACTTGTGGAATGGGCTTCCCCGAGACGTTATAGACTGCAGCACCGTTGATGCATTTAAACTCCGCGTAGACAAATATCTCGCATCAAACCCGCGACTGACTGCGTTTGTAAATGAATAACTTTATTTTATCCTCCCCTCAGTTACTAACCCATATGTCCCATACTAACTTCCTAGTACTGCCACGGACATTAGTTCCAGGGCAGTCGTTCCCTTTCCAATGTTCCCTTACCCACTCTAAACCACTGTTTGGACACTTGATCCTCAGTGTTTTGGAGGACAAGCAGCCTAGAAGGGTCACTATATCTGTTGTTGCTTGATTTCCTTTGTACTCCTTTGTACAATGCAGAACTGCTGCTTATCAAAATTCATTTATCCCTAGAACTACTACTCTTTGGAATTCACTTCCCTCGAGTTGCTTTCCACAAACTTACAATCTACAAAAGTTTAAATCCAGTTGTTACAAACATTTTATGAATGGAGGATGCCTTTAGGCACATGGACCTTTTTGTTTGATCTGTGTTTTTCCTTCCTCCGTTCATTGTCTCTTAAAAAAAAAAAGGCAATAAGGAAAAGGAATCAACTCCACAAACTTGAAAAAAATTACACAAACACTGAAGTAATTAAAAACTTGTACAAAAATAGTAGAAGGGAAGTGAAAAAAATAATTAGGGCAAACAAACAAAATTACGAAATTACTATTGCCAGAGAGAGTGCCACAAACCCTCAAAAAATCTACAGTTACGTAAATAAAAATAAACAGATCAAAAGCGGAATCGGACCGCTAATAGAAGATGGCCAGACGATAACAGGTGACTCAAACACAGCAAATATGCTCAACAAATATTTTGGTTCAGTTTTCACAGAAGAAGTTATCGATCATACCCCTGAAAATAACACCTCAACTCATGTGATAGGAGATTTCACCATCAGTGTTAGCGAAGTACAAAGCAAATTGAGTAATTTAAATGTAAATAAGATCCCGGGACCCGACATGCTCCACCCGAAAATAATTAAGAATGTTAAGGACGAAATAGCAAAACCCCTGACACAACTATTTAACTTATCATTACTACAGGGGATTGTACCGAGTGATTGGAAAGATGCGAACATTACGCCAATATACAAGAAGGGTAGCAAGGCCAAAGCAAGTAATTACAGACCAATTAATCTAACTTCAATTGTAGGAAAAATCATGGAAAAAATCCTTAGAGATAAGATAGTAGATTACCTCGAATCAAACAACCTAATAGAAAATAGTCAACACGGCTTTAGATCAAATAAGTCATGCCTAACAAATTTGATTGAATTTTATAACAAACTATTCACATATAACGACATTACAAAATCACTAGATATAATCTTCTTGGACTTTCAAAAAGCTTTCGACAAGGTGCCACACCGAAAACTATTGGCTAAACTGGAGAGGATATGTATCAACTATCAAAGGTGAAATTCATTCTTGGATACAAAATTGGCTTACAGACAGAAGACAGAGAGTGGTGATAAATGGAGTGGAATCAGAGTGGGAGCCTGTCACTAGTGGAGTTCCCCAGGGTTCAGTCCTTGGCCGGTCCTGTTTCTCATTTACATTATCGCCGACGATACAAAAATAGGAAATACAGTCCTGAACGAAGAAGATAGAAATGCGTTGCAATCTGATTTAAACAAGATATCAGAGTGGTCGAAAAAATGGCAGATGCCCTTCAATGTCGATAAATGTCAGGTGCTGCAGGTTGGTAGCAGAAATATGAAATACAAATACGAAATGAACTGCAAACAAATAAAAACCGCAACGGTAGTAAAAGACCTAAGGGTACTAATATCTGAAAACCTAAAAACTTCCAACCAATGTATAGAAGCTGCAAATAAGGCAAACATAGCATTGGGCTTTATTAAACGAAAATGTACATATAAACATGAGAACGTAATAGTGCCACTATTGAAAAGTAAGGTGAGACCCCACCTTGAATATGGTGTGCAGTTCTGGTCACCTTATCTGATCAAGGACATTGTAAGACTCGAGTCAGTACAGCGTAGAGCGACGAAGATGATACCCTCATTAAGAAATAAACCATATGAAGAAAGACTTAAACAATTGAACCTGTTCTCATTAAAAAAGAGGAGGTTGAGGGGTCAGCTTATTGAGTGCTTTAAGATACTAAAAGGTTTCGACAAAGTCGATGTAAATGCACTATTCACATTAAACAATAATACTCAAACTCGCGGAAATGGAATAAAATTAAAAACCAAAAAGGCAAACCTAGATGTCACAAAGAGTTTCTTCACCTACAGTATGTCGACAGAGTGGAATAAACTACCAGCGAGAGTGGTGGAGAGCGACACAATAAACGCTTTCAAGGGAAGGCTTGACCTCTATCTACAGAGGGCTGGGGTGATATAAAAAAAAAAAAAAGTATGTATGTATGTGTAAGTGTGTACACTGTACAGTATGTATATATACTGTATGTATGTATATATATATGTATTGTTACGTCCTGGGATATATAAACACTGGGCTCTTTCTATTGGACTAGGCATGCGGCAACAAGCAACAACGGAAAACGCTAGATCCAACCCTTATCTATAAACCCATGCAACAAACCACCCTTAACCGTCAAGAGTCCTGCCTGGACAACGAGGTATCCTATGACTCGGTTACAGGGTGCACGCACTATAGACAGCTGATAGTCAAGCAGGCTATATAAAAGATCACACAATTAAGTTAACTTAAAGCTTCAAAGAACGGAATTAAATTGCAGAAACAATTTAATAACAAACTAGAAGAAAGTACATTTAACGTTACGTTAATTAATACAACTAATCACCCCTGCGTGAAAGAAGGTGAAAGCAAACAGTCCTCAAAACATCGTACAGGTAGACAAGATGCAGGTTTCTAAACTGCATGCGGCTACTGTAGGATCTGATGCTTAGCAAAGAAAATACATTACGGATTTAGAGAACTCTTAACTCATAAGCAGGAATAAATACTAGTGATAGGACCTACAGTGTATAATGGCATAGGTATAATTAAATAAAGGTAGCAACTCGCAACATAACCACATACAGGTGTGCTTCTCACTCTTAGTCAGGCAAGCCTGCTCGGACAGAGTCTCTAAGCCACACCCTGCCTCACAATGCTCACAAAAACGGTAAACTGTGGCACAATAACAAGCATACAGAGATGATAAACCCCTAGCTGTTAATCTGCCAGGTGGCAGAGGTCTAGCTGGAAGGATATAGGCTTCGGATACCCGGGCTGAGCCACCTGCTCTAGCCTAGGGACGTTCCCAGGTCTGTGCGCCAAATTACTCTAATTGAAAGGGTGCTCTCTTGAGAGACTCAGATCGCGAGTATCTGACTCTCTCCTGGCGACCCTAAAACAAAAGCAAGACATGCTAGCGCAGTGCTGAGTGGACTAGGCAAGGGCCCTCACACAACACAACACTAGACACACAGGGACACAGACAAGAAAATGCCCCCAGACTCCCACGGGTATCCTAGTAAAGTCGTGCGGGTCCACAGGACTCGCACCAGCAGACTTTACTTAAAGGATCGCAAAAAGCCTCCCCTCCGGTCTAGCCCCTGCTAACCTGACACAAGAACACACTAGCAAGCATGAAACCACCAAATATGAGACAACAAAAAAGCTTCCTAGGTCTCATTAACAATTACATCTCTGCATAAGGCCCAAATCCTATCTAGTTATCTGAGAGCTCGTCGTTAATACAATAATAGATATAAGGTCTATCAAGGGGATGGGATAATTAAATAGATTGGTGAAGTAGTGGAAAGAAGGTATACAAAGTAAGAGAGAAAGTTTCTAAGTGGGGTTGAGAGGGATAGATATCAAGGGGGTCCGAAGGGTACGACAGTGAGGTGAGCTCTGAGTCTTGAATCTGTCTGGACCCCACCCTAGGCATGCAAAATACATCCCAGGCTTGGCAACACTCAACACAGTTGCCTGGTCAAAATCTTCTACCCCGTGCGTGAGTCGAAACTAAGCCTAACGTTGCAATCAAATGCAGGTGGCAGCGCTTCAGGCTCGTCCCAAGCTAAGCAATCGAAGCAACGTCCCAAGCTCTCTCCCGCTCGTCTCTTCCCGCCCTCACTAGACTTACATCTTATATATTATAATGAAACAATCAACTATCGAGAATAAAATATACTAAGATGCGTTGGTTAAGAATAAGGGCAGCTACAAGCTGTGAAACAACGTAAGAATATCCCAGACATTAGTTACGTTGTCGTAGGATATATATTAAGGGAATGCCTGCCGGCCGGCTGCCGCCAGCCGGTTTCTAAACGGCTGGGCAGCCGATGCGGCCGCATGCCCGCACATGGCTACTATGCAGAAGCGTCACACCTCCCCCAAGATATAAGACCCTTGACTAAGTTCTTCATATCTAACAGAAAGCTTCTCATAGTACCACACACTGTTGCGACACAAGGCACCATATATAAACAAAAATAAAGACTGTTGCGCTCCACCGAGCAAGTTCAACAACTCAGCGACAATAAGCGAAAACATTCAACTTAGATACTGCTACAACATCTTATACAAAATTCTACACGTTATAAAAAATAAAGAGTTTTTATAAGGTTTTTGCTTTTTTAATTTGTTTTTTTCGGCTGAACTAGAGTGACAGCCTATTTTCCTCCACACTTAACACTCAATCCTGTGGCAGTCTAACCAACATCATCCACCCTTGATAGACAATCCGCTATCACGTTATCAGAACCGGCAATATGGCGTATGTCCAGATTATACTCCTGAAGCATGAGTGACCACCTGGTCAGCCTCATATTCTGGTTATGAAACTGATTCAAGAATTTCAGAGGGTGATGATCGGTATAAACCACTACGACTGGTCCGAAAGCAGGAACATATACATCGAAGTGCCTGAGCGCCAGCACTATCGCCATGAGTTCTTTTTAAATTACAGAGTAATTCTTTTGTGCACAATTGAATTTTTTACTGTAAAAACTCACTGGATGTTCGATACCTTCATCATCTGTCTGTAACAAGACAGCCGCAGCCCCTACGCCACTGGTATCAGTCGCCAGCTGAAAAGGTCTGCTGAAGTCCGGGGCCCTGAGTATGGGGTGGGTACATAACAGGTGTTTCACCAAGGAAAACGCCTCTGCACACTCAGGAGACCACCGGAACTTCTTGTCCTTAGATAATAAGTCAGTTAAAGGTGCAAGTACAGTCGAATAGCCTTTGATAAAGCGACGATAATAGCCTATCATACCTAGAAACCGCATGATTTGTTTCTTAGTCGTAGGCTGGGGAAACTGATCGATGGCTTTGATCTTTGTCTGTGGAGGGCACACCTGACCCATCCCCACCTCGAACCCCAGGTACAAAACTGTGGCTTTGACAAAATCGCACTTACCCAGGTTTACCACCAAACCTGCTTCATTCAGTTTATTAAAAAGCTGTCCGATGTGAGCACAGTGACTGTTAAAATCCTCGTCGTATATTATGACATCATCTAGGTACACCGTACAGTTGGGAATGTCGGCTACAATGTCGTTCATTAATTTCTGAAACGTTGCAGGGGCATTTTTCAGCCCGTATGGCATAACATGGCAACGATATGTGGCACCTTCCCCCACAAACCCACACACCTCTCGCGCTCGCTCAGACAAGGGCAGTTGCCAATAACCCGTAACAAGGTCTATCTTAGTGAGGAACTTGGCTTTTCCCATCTTATCTACACTGTCGTCCACGCGAGGGAGAGGGTAGGCATTTGTGGGGGTTAAACCATTCAACCTGCGGAAATCTATACAAAACCGCACCTTGCCATCTGGTTTGGGCTGCAGTGTGACTGGGGAAGTCCACCTTACTGCACCCTCAGAAATCAGCCCACGTTTCAGCATATAATCCAGCTCTTCCCTAAGTGCTAGTAATTTAATAGGGGGAACACGGTATGGCACTGATTTAAAGGGCGGGTGGTCCCCAACATCGACATCGTGCACCGCTTGAGTAGTGAGGCCAGGATGCTCCGCGAAAACAGCTGGGTTTGAATCAAACAAGTGCTGCACAGCTACACGCTGTTGCTCAGGCAGGTGCAATATCAGCTCGTGAGCCACTTGTCTAGAATTCCCCGCCCACTGATCCGCGGAAACATGACAATCCCAATTATCCTCCCCCGCAACTTGACTGTCCCTTCCTCCTTCTCCACCACGATCGCTGCAGATCAACACCGGGACAATGAGAGGCTCGGAGGGGCGCCTCACATACTCTTTCATCAGATTTACATGGCAAAGTTGGTTCTTTTTCTTACGATCAGGAGTAGCTACTAAATAGTCGAGATCGGAAACCTTCCTTACAACCCGATACGGACCAGAATACTTGGCAGACAAGGGGTGTCCCACCAGAGGCAGTAGTATCAGTACCTCCTGATCTACTTCAAACTCCCTCAGCTTCACCTTCTGGTCGTATCTGTCCTTCATCTGAGCTTGTGAACTCTTAAGGTTCCGACCTGCTACCTCCAGGCTATTTAGCATTCTCTCACGGCTTTCAACAACATACTTTAGAAGCGAGCATGGCTTTGTGACTCCCTCCCAGATCTCCTTGACTATGTGGAGGGGCCCCCTGACCCTGTGTCCAAAAACCAACTCGTTCGGGCTAAATCCCAAGCTCTCCCCAGGTACTTCTCTCGCAGCAAATAAAACGTATGGGAGACCTAGATCCCAGTCCTTCCCATTTTCCATGCAATAACACCGCAACATACTCTTGAGAGTCGAGTGCCACCTTTCCAAAACTCCCTGACTCTCGGGATGGTAGGCAGATGACACCACAGACACTATCCCATGTTGCTGCATGGTACGCTTAAACAGAGCAGAAGTAAAATTGGATCCCTGATCAGACTGGATCTCCTGAGGGTAGCCATAACGAGAGAAATAGACAAGTAGGTTTTTGACAACAGTCTTAGCCATCCCGTTGCGCATGGGGTAAGCATCTGGATACCGTGTTGCTACATCCATTACAGTTAGTAAAAATTTATTGCCGGCACTAGTGGGGGGCAATGGGCCAACCATATCGATAATTACTTTGCTGAAGGGCGGCCCAATGACAGGGAGGGGTTGTAACAGGGCTCTCGGGATGACCTGATTGGGTTTCCCAACAACTTGACAAGTGTGACACTGTGACACGCATGACACGACACTCGCCTTTAACCCAGGCCACCAGAAAAGCTTGCTCAGAGCTGCCTCCGTCTTACGTACCCCCAGGTGCCCTGCCAAAGGCACATCATGAGCTAATCTCAATAAGCTCTCACGGCACACCCTCGGTACTACTAACTGGTCCACTGACCCGCCATCCCACTTTTTCTTGGGATCCTGATGTCTCCGATACAAGATCCCCTCGGACAAGAAAATATCACCAGGCTGCGCATCCCCATCGCTCTCCAGTTCGACAGCACCATTACCACACGCCCTGACTTCAGGATCTTCCAGCTGCAAGGAACATATATCAGCAGGTGCGAGATTATCCAAGTTCATCTTAAATAATTTATTTCCACCTCCAATGTCCCGCTGAGCCATCCTTTCCTCACACTGCGCATAACGATGCTGTCGCAGAGTCTCTTCCTGCCCTGCACCTGCACTAGCGGTGACAGGCCCCGGGGCCTCTCCAGACTCTAACATAGGTGCCAATAATGAGTCACCAAGAAACACTGCCGGCTCAAAACTCTCCAATTGACCAACACTTCCCGTTTTCTTGTGACCTTTCCTCCGCGGTTTGATAGACTGAGGTGGTGGCTGCAAGGCTCCGGATGTCTGAGAACGCGTCACAACACACGCCATGGTTTGTACGCTACACTTCTCAATCCACTCCTGTTCCTCCCTACTAACGTTGGCCGCCTTCTCGGCAACGACCAAGGGTGAAACCTTAGAAGCAGGCACCGCAAAGTCGTTGCCGAGGAGGAGGTCGACGCCCCCAACAGGCAAGTTCTCTACAATTCCTACATCCAGCTCCTTCGCCACACCACCCACCTCTAGCTCCATCCGCACCAGCGGGTAGGACTTCGTAGCATTGATCCCCTGAACTACCACCACCCGAGCAGCGTTAATCGGTCTACCAGTAAAGTTCTTTAACAAGGTCTGAGAAGCCCCTGTATCACGCAATAGCTTAACTCCTCGCCTTTCGCCAGCCCACCTCACAAAACCATGCCCTCTATGACCCCCAAAGACGTCGCGGATAGGGTTCGAGCCTTCCAGACTCTTGAACACAGGCTGTGTCCCACCCTCTGACGAACTACCCTTGGCAAACTCAGAAGATATAGACGACACCCCTATGCTGCGGGCCAATGACACAACCTTGTTTGGTGGCTTGTTCGGACAAGCATTTGCAAAGTGACCCTCCTTGTGACATGCAAAGCACTCTTTACTCTTTGGTTTCCCTTGGGAGTGGGAGGTACCATTAGACTTCTTATACGGGACGGTATTTGGTTTATGTTCAGTTTTATTGTCAGTGCTAGATGGTTTTGTGTATTTATGTGTATCAAAATTCTTGGGAGGGGGAGGGGTACGATCCTTTGCACCCGACTCACTCCTAGCTGCTGCTCCGCACCTTCGAATTAATGACAGTCGGAGGTCAGCCATTTCTGCTGCCTCCTGGAGAGTTCTAGGATTTTTTTTCCTTTATATTTAATGTTAAGTCCCCGCCTGTGCACTTAAAGAACTGCTCCAAGAGAACCAGCTCACTCAACTCCTCAAAAGTAGCTGCCCTCTCAGAACGCAGCCAATGTCGTAGTGCATCAGACAAGTCCCGGGCGTGTTCTAGGAAGGTACTATCCTTGCCCTTAGTAACACCCCGAAACTTCAAGCGGTAAGTTTCTGGTTGTAACTCATAGGCCCGTAGCACAGCCTTCTTTAGCTCATCATAAACTACACAGGACTCTAAAGGTAGTGCATCATACGCTTTTAGCCCCTTTCCTAGGAGTCTTGATGAAACTAATGCTGCCCACTTTTCCTGAGGCCACTGGTGTTCCTGACACTTCTTCTCAAATCGCATAAAAAACTCAGCCACGCCTAATTCATCGAACACAGGAACTAGTTTAAGCAGGTGCGACAATGATTGGTCCCGATGTCTGTTACCTCCCCCAATATTTCGCCCTGTTACCTCCACTCGAGATCTCTCCAGCTCCCTGTCAGCCCGATACCTAGTAGACTCTGCCTGCAGTTCAGCCTCTCGTATAGCAACCTCAGCCTGCACACTAACCTGTCTTTCGGCGGCCTCAACCTGAGCTCTAGCGGCCTCAACCTTGGCCATCTCAAGCCGAAACAACAAATCTGGAGTCAACCCTTGAGGAGGGGAAGGTGCATTTAATGGGGAGGGTCCCTGTGATTGAATTCCACGCTGCCATTGACCATCAACTTGGGGGTATGTACTAAATTCAGGCACCCTGACGTTTGATACGGGGGTAGAGTGGAGGGGGGGCTGGGGACCGGGGCCCCCAGTCGCCTCTCCACCCAGGTCTCTCCCTTCTAAACCCAATATCAAAGTCCTCAACTGATCTTTCCTCATGCCACTTAAACCCTGGTGACTCTGAAGACCTGCCACACACTTTAAGCCATACTTATTCAGCTTCAACACCCTGGCAGCGGTAAAGGGCACCTCTAAAAATCTTCTAGCACCCTCCTCGCTATCGACTAATCACTCCACAGGTCTTTCTCCCTCCGAGCCCGTATCGTGACCTGACCCATCACTGTGTTCTGATGTATTAGACATGCTTGTGTACTGCAGTAATTAGACGGTTATAGAATGTGCCTTATCTCCTATGCAAGTATGTATATACTAATGTTATTTAAAGTCTTTAAAGTGTTATATTGGTTGCTCCAAAAAAAAAACTCTATGTCCACTATATTCCTCTAATCATAAGGAATCTCAAAACAAATGACCACTATATTCCTCTGTTCAGTAAATCCTATGCAAGGTCGTCATTTGTTACGTCCTGGGATATATAAACACTGGGCTCTTTCTATTGGACTAGGTATGCGGCAACAAGCAACAACGGAAAGCGCTAGATCCAACCCTTATCTATAAACCCAGGCAACAAACCACCCTAAACCGTCAAGAGTCCTGCCTGGACAACGAGGTATCCTATGACTCGGTTACAGGGTGCACGCACTATAGACAGCTGATAGTCAAGCAGGCTATATAAAATATCACACAATTAAGTTGACTTAAAGCTTCAAAGAAAAGATAGATAACGGAATTAAATTGCAGAAACAATTTAATAACAAACTAGAAGAAAGTATATTTAACGTTACGTTAATTAATACAACTAATTACCCCTGCGTGAAAGAAGGTGAAAGCAAACAGTCCTCAAAACATCGTACAGGTAGACATCTTGTCTACCTGTACGATGTTTTGAGGACTGTTTTCTAAACTGCATGCGGCTACTGTAGGATCTGATGCTTAGCAAAGAAAATACATTACGGATTTAGAGAACTCTTAACTCATAAGCAGGAATAAATACTAGTGATAGGACCTACAGTGTATAATGGCATAGGTATAATTAAATAAAGGTAGCAACTCGCAACATAACCACATACAGGTGTGCTTCTCACTCTTAGTCAGGCAAGCCTGCTCGGACAGAGTCTCTAAGCCACACCCTGACTCACAATGCTCACAAAAACGGTAAACGGTGGCACAATAACAAGCATACAGAGATGATAAACCCCTAGCTGTTAATCTGCCAGGTGGCAGAGGTCTAGCTGGAAGGATATAGGCTTCGGATACCCGGGCTGAGCCACCTGCTCTAGCCTAGGGACGTTCCCAGGTCTGTGCGCCAAATTACTCTAATTGAAAGGGTGCTCTCTTGAGAGACTCAGATCGCAAGTATCTGACTCTCTCCTGGCGACCCTAAAACAAAAGCAAGAAGTGCTAGCGCAGTGCTGAGTGGACTAGGCAAGGGCCCTCACACAACACAACAGTAGACACACAGGGACACAGACAAGAAAATGCCCCCAGACTCCCACGGGTATCCTAGTAAAGTCGTGCGGGTCCACAGGACTCGCACCAGCAGACTTTACTTAAAGGATCGCAAAAAGCCTCCCCTCCGGTCTAGCCCCTGCTAACCTGACACAAGAACACACTAGCAAGCATGAAACCACCAAATATGAGACAACAAAAAAGCTTCCTAGGTCTCATTAACAATTACATCCCTGCATAAGGCCCAAAATCCCATCTAATTATCTGAGAGCTCGTCGTTAATACAATAATAGATATAAGGTCTATCAAGGGGATGGGATAATTAAATAGATTGGTGAAGTAGTGGAAAGAAGGTATACAAAGTAAGAGAGAAAGTTTCTAAGTGGGGTTGAGAGGGATAGATATCAAGGGGGTCCGAAGGGTACGACAGTGAGGTGAGCTCTGAGTCTTGAATCTGTCTGGACCCCACCCTAGGCATGCAAAATACATCCCAGGCTTGGCAACACTCAACACAGTTGCCGGGTCAAAATCCTCTACCCCGTGCGTGAGTCGAAACTAAGCCTAATGTTGCAATCAAATGCAGGTGGCTTCAGGCTCGTCCCAAGCTAAGCAAGCGAAGCAACGTCCCAAGCCGGTCTCTCTCTCCCGCTCGTCTCTTCCCGCCCTCACTAGACTTACATCTTATATATTATAATGAAACAATCAACTATCGAGAATAAAATATACTAAGATGCGTTGGTTAAGAATAAGGGCAGCTACAAGCTGTGAAACAACATAAGAATATCCCAGACATTAGTTACGTTGTCGTAGGATATATATTAAGGAAATGCCTGCCGGCCGGCTGCCGCCAGCCGGTTTCTAAACGGCTGGGCAGCCGACGCGCGCGCATGCCCGCACGTGGCTACTATGCAGAAGCGTCACAGTATGTGTATATGTGTATATATATATATATATATATATATATATATATAGTTTGTAAGGCCAGATTGCCTAGTAAGTACCTTGAGGTCTGTGTGGTCTGTGTCTCTCTCTCTCTCTCTCCCTCTCTCTCCAGGCAGTCGGGGTGAAAACATTCTCATAAAAGGTGAGATATTTCCAAAGCACGATCTTACACTTTCTGAAGGCTTCTTACCCAGGTTCTTCATTCTGACTTACTATTTAAAGCTATTCGTCAACTGAAGTATGTCAGGAATCGAGCATAGTTCTGCTGATTTTAACAGAAAAACAAGTCGGGCATAATGCCTATGGCACGTCTATATCCATTGAAGTCATTCCTTTTGATGACATGATTCAGTGACAGTACAATCCACACACAATTCATATACTCAATCCAGAAACACCCATTTTCTTCTAACTCACCATTACTCACTGCTTGTCGGAAGGTCTGATATTTGGTTATGTGTTCACTTAGGCTATACCAGTGTTGAAGACAGTGCTTCACTCGCAGTATACTCATTAAGGGAAAGATAAGACCAATCAAACTTACAAGCCAAAATTCAAAGTTCATAGACATATTTGCTTCAGTAGGAAAGAAGTGGGTTCTTGAGGATGAGAAAGTAATCAAGGGTATTGCAGAGTTCACCTGTCGACTCTATGGATTTGGTCCCCGAGTAAATCAAGTTAATGAAGCCAGAGATATAAAGACTAAACAAATCTGTGAGTAGAGTCTTGAACTACGACCTGGTGTAACTTTTGATCTTACTAATTTTCCACCTTGCAAAAGGGTCCTTCTGCAGCATTTAATGAGAGTTAATAAGTTGCTTTACTAAGCTTCATAATGGCAAATAAGGAAAACGATAGTAAATTTATGTTATGAAATGGATGTTTCCATAAACATTTGCTACAAACATTCTTTATAATATTTAGGATATTTTTTACTGTAAGATTTCCCGAGTTCCAATCAGGAGCGAAATAACCAAATATTAGGTTTCATGCTAGTGGATTACATTTTAGTAATGTAAATAACATTAGTAAATCAATAAATCAATGTAAATTATGTATGAAATATAATAAGACCTATCACAACTCTTGGATATTATCGGTATTTTATAAATATTTCAGAAAAAATATATATTATTGCCCTAGTAAGCAGACATTATTATGTATATGTGTAAATGAGGGTTCAAATCAGCCTTTGTAATCTGAAGAGGTTCTCTAATTGCAATATGAAGCTTTACATTATATTTTACTTACCTAAATAAATTGTATTTGCAAAGAAAATTGTGCAAACACAGACATTTGTTTGCCTTTATGCATGTGTTACCTTATTTGAGAAATACAAATGTCAATATTATAATTAGTATCCTTTCTATCTCTTCCTGCATGTGTAACAATAGTGCATGCCAAATTTAATGACAATCTGGTAATTTATTGATGTCCAAATAAGTAATTTTCCATACTTATATAGTACAGAGTTGAGTGCACCCAGAAATTAAGGGTTTTAGCCCCCTGTGAGAGAACGGCCCCGAGTTGGGGGTGGTCAGTATGTTCTTGGCATAGCCCAAGACATAGGTTATCAGGAAATATAAGTTAAAAAAAGGTAGCAAAAAACATCCTGAGGGGTGGTCCTGGCTCCCGGCCTACCTCAAGCAGCTCATCTCCATCACATCCAGCTTTCTTCTCTCTTTTTTCTTCAGAGCCCATGTCTCAGCCCCATACATCACTGTTGGCACAGCAATTCCATGATATATTGCACTTTTTACTTTCATTCCGAGATTTCTCGTCTTCCCCATACTTCCCATTGCTCCGAAAACCTTCCTTCCTTCACACTCTCTGTTTTACCTCCATTTCCATACCTTCACTCCTGCTTATTGTTCCTCCTAGATATTTAAAACACTCTACCACACTCTAAGTGTGGTAACCTGGATAATATATAATAACCTCTATTTACCAGACATGATAACTCTACCCATCATTGTGTGCAAAGGACACAGGCACGGGGATGAGCGCTTCACCAAAACACAACCTAGTGTACGGTGCACCACTTTACACTTTGAGTAATTATACTTTGTGACTACGAGATATCTACCCTAAAGTGAACATAATCCTCCAATTTTGGTGAGAATAAAATAAGAGAAGCTGACATAATAGTGATATAATTTAAGTGACAAAGGTACAACATGTCGCTAATCATCCAGTGTCTTAGTTTTCTGAGGGATGTAATTTAATAATTCTTAAATTGTTTCCCCAGGTGGTCTGTCTCAAATTGCCACAAGACCATTAGTTTCTCGTCAAGCAGCTTCATATAATTTATCTTCTTTCTTTTTGCGTAATTGGTTCAGTGCTGTGTGGTAATCGGCTTAGTTTCTTGCCAGGGGTAATGTTTAAACTGATGCAAAATATTTGATGGTGATTAGAACAAATAAATATTAATATGTCGTTTTGTTGAAGATAATTTCGAGAAAGATTTGCTATTTTATTTACTGAGTCAAACCATCTTAAGGTAGTTAGAGATAAATCAAATTTATGATGCTGTATTAAAGGCTTAACCCGTGATATTCTACCATTTTCTACCCGAGTCATTCTTCGGCAACCTTTCATCGGTGGCAACATTTTAGAAGTGTTCTGCAATTAGACTGAGGGAATAACATGTTATGTGGTTGTTGTTGTTGTTGTTCCCTAAGCTGCCTGGCCGAACAGCCCCGAGTCCCTGAGGAAGGCCATGGCCACGATCGGGCTTTCCCACAGAGCTCTCATTGAGTGTAGATTGTGTTGTTGGCGTAAGTGGTTGTGTGAAATGCAGTCTTCTATGATGTGTTTAATGGTATGGGGTGCTGTGTTACATCCCGGGCAGGCGTCGACAACGGAGTCATCCAGTCTCTTCTGATAGCTCAGGAGAGCTGGATGGTGTCCGCATCTCAGCCTGGCCAGGTGGACTCTGTCCTCGCGAGGAAGGGAGGATTCGGAAGGATGGATTTCGGGAGGTCGTGCATGCAGCTGCGTGTTGTCTGTGAGTGAGTGGATGGATCGGTGAGAGATATGAGTATGGATGTGCTTCTGGAAGTTGGTTCGGGGTGGGCAGGGAGGGAGAGAGGACAATAATTGTGTGTGATACCGTGTGCTGGGTGTTGTTTTGATATTTCTTGGTGTCTGTGGGTGTGTTGCCATGTAGTTTAGTGGGTGGTCTTGGTTCGTGGAGGCTGCTGCCAGGAATTGAGTGCCTCTCATGTCCAGATGGTCTTTGACTTTGAGGATTTTGGTTTCTTGATGTAGGTGATCTGTGGGTGCAGTAGCTGTGCAGCCTGTAATGATCTTCAGGGCTTTGTTTTGAATAGTTTGTAAGGTTTTATGATGTGTTTCAGCTAGGTTAGAAGCCCAGGCTGGGCTTGCGTATTCCATCACTGATCTTATGTATTGTTTATATACTGTGGTGGTAGTTTCTTTGTTGTGTCCAAATTTTGTGTGAGCAAGTGACCTGAGGGCGTTAAGTTTGGGTGTCAGTTTCGTTTTAATGTTTGTGGTGTGCTGTTTGAATGTCATATGAGTATCATATGTTACTCCTAGGAATTTGGGTGTGTGTGTATGTGTTAGGGGTGTGTTGTTTATGGTGAGTTGAGGGATGTATTCGGGTTCTCCTGTCCAACTTGTGAGCAGGGTTGCGGTGGATTTGGCTGGGGCTAGATTAAGTCTGTTTGTAGTGCACCAGCCATGTAGTGTATTGAGATAGGGTTGAAGGAGATCTGTTGCTCTTTTTGGGTCATGGCGTGTGCACGTGAGTGTTATGTCATCTGCATAGGAGGCTAAGTTTATTTGGGGCGTATTGGGTGTAGTTATATCGTGCATGTACAGATTGAAGAGGGCGGGCGATAGGACGGATCCTTGTGGGACTCCGTTTGGAAAGTTTCTGATTTTAGATGTCTGACCGGCAAAAGATATGTGTGCACATCTGCCTGCTAGGAAGTTGGCCAGCCACCTTTTTGTGTTGTTGTGCATGTTTGTGTTGTAGATTTTGTTTGTTAGGTTGTGGCGGGGGATGGCATCGAAGGCTTTACTAATGTCGAGTGTGGCTAATAGTGATCTGTGTGGTGGTCTAGCTGAGTTGATGCCGTCGAAAGCTCTTTGTGTAAGGTCTGTGAGAAGAGTGTTTGTGGAGTGCAGTGGCCTAAAGCCATGTTGTGTTGGAGCTAGGGGTAGGTCAGTGTAATTAGTTGTAATACTAGGCGTTCCATGACTTTGGAGGGGGAGCAAAGGAGTGTGATGGGGCGGTGCGAGAAGGGTAGCGTGGGGTCTTTGTTGGGTTTGGGGAATGTGATGATGATACCATGCTTCCCAATGTCTGATATTGTGTTGTGTGAATAGCTGTAGTTTGATATGTTAGTGAATGCTTGTATGCCTTGTGGTCCCAGGTGTCTGAGGTGTATGTTGCTTATGTTGTCTAGGCCACAGGCGGGTGAGTGCTTGAGATTGTTGATGATATGCTTTGTCTGGTGATTGGTGAAGGGTGTATAGTAGGGACTATGGGGAATTGTCTCTTACGTCGGATGACACGTCGGTCGTCTTTGTGAGGTTTTAGGTGGCTGACATGTGAGAAGTGATTGATGAGAGTGTTTGCTTGTTGTTTACATGAAGGAGTAGAGTCTGTTATTGTGATTGCAGCATGTGATTGTTTTGTATTGCTGTTGGAAATTGTGATGCTGTTTAGTGTTTTGTAGAGTTTTTTGGGGTTTGTTTTGTGATCAAGTGTTTGTAGGAAGTTATTCCAATTTAGTTTTGGTTGTTCTTGTATTTTGTTGTTAGTTTGGGTGTTGAGTGCTTGAATTTGTTGTGTGATGTCTTGTGTGTGGGGTGCTGGGGACTGTTTCAGTATGTCGCGTTGTCTGATGAGCTTTTGAATTTCTGGTGTGAAGTTGGGGTTGTGTCTTTTTCTCTTACCTCTTGGAATGTGTTTCTTGTCAGCGTTTTGGATAGTTTTATTGAGTATGTGTACAGCATTGTTGATGTTAGTGATGGGTGTACTGTTTAGAGTTGTGAAGTGTTGTTCTGTCTCATTTGTGAATGCTTCCCAGTTAGCTCTTTTATAATTGGTGTATGTGTGTTTGTGGCTAGCTGGGGTGAGTCTGGTTTTGGTGGTGATAATGATCAGGAGGTGGTCAGAGCCTAAGGTTCTGACCACCCTCCAGGATGTTGTGGGGGCGAGTTCTGGGGAGCAAAAGGTGATGTCTGGAGATGATGGGTTATAGAGGGCTTGGTGAGGAATATGGGTATGTTGATGGATGTCGTTAAGGATGATGAGGTTATCGGTTTGGTTTTGTAGTACCAGCCCTCTGTTTGTGTCGGGGTTGTCGACAAACCAGGCCGACGTCTTGGCGTTGAAGTCACCACCCAGGATGGTGTGTGGGGTGTTTGTGATGTGTTGTAAGTGTGGTCTGTATTCATTTGCTACTGTAGGGGATGTTTGGGGAGGGATGTATGTGTTTATGATGGTTATGTTGGAGTTTTGCCAGTGCGTATTTTAATTGACTGTATTTCTGTTGTGTTATCATTTGGGGGGAGGAGGGATTTGGTTTGTACACTGGTTACTATGTATGATATTTCTTTGTGTACCAGGGTGATGAGTCCACCGCCCCCACCGACAGCCCGGTCTTGTCTGATGGTGGTGAAATTATGAAATGTCGGTGTTTTTTGTGTTGTGCAGAGTTTTGTTTCTTGTAAGATGGCAATGTGTATGTTGTGTTGTTTGATGAAGTGTGAGAGTTCGTGTTTCTTTGTGTTGATGCCATCTATGTTCAGTTGAAGAATGTTAATGTTATGTGCACGATGTATGTTGGGTGCTGCTGCACGAGGATGGGGTGGGGGTGGGGGTGAGGGGGGGGTGAGAGGGAGGGGCTGGGGGGGGGATGGGTGAGGTGGGGGTGGGGATTGGAGAGCAGGAGATGGGGTTGGAATGGATTAGGATCGGATGTGGTGTATTGGGTTGAGGATGTTCATGGTATGGAAGGGTTACGGGGGATAGGGGGGGGAGGTGGACGGGTTTTAGGGGGGGGAGTGGATGATATGGGAAGGTTAGGTGGGTTGGGGAGGAGAGGTGGATGGGCTTTAGGTGAGGGATTTGACTGGGAGAGGGAGGGGCATGAGGAACAGGTCCAGGTGTTTGTGTAGTGTTTCTTGGAGGCAAGTGTTGTGCAGGTGAAGTGGGTCCAGTTCCTGCATGAATTGCAGAGAACTGAACCCTTAGTATGGCAACTCGAAGTGATGGGTTTTAAGCAAGTTGGACATATGTATGTGTATGTGGGCCCTGGGTAGCTCTCAATGTCTCCGGCTAGAAGAAGTCTTCGAGAAATGACAGCTGGAGAGTCATTTCTCGGTGTAGGAAAAACTGTGTGATGTGTGTGTGTGGTGTGAGAGGTGTGGAAATTCCCGGCGCGACCGAAGCCGCTCCAAGGACCCGTGCCCCCAGGGAGGGGGCAGGGGATGGTTGTGACGGTTTGGCTCCCGAAACTGCTCCCCGCGGCCGGCATCCGGTTTTCGTCCACTGGTCATTGATTTTGTCTTCGGCCGTGGAGGGTCGGCAGCCATCCGCGGTTGGCAGCCTCGGGAGGTGGCCCCACGGCGTAGACGCCGCCACATCAGGACCTGATGTTATGTGGTTAATACAATGTATGTATGTATGTAGCCTATGTATATACTCAAGCACATTTCTCATACATGACGGTGGCCGACTTGAGACAGAACCCGAACAGAAACAACATTTAATGTTCCAATTGTTAGGGTCTGGGACCACTTTCGCGTTCCTTCGCCCCTTTCCGTCTCGTCTAGTAGGTGTATTTCACAAGGGGGGCAGGATTCCTAACTTTCCACCCCCGAAGTAGGAAATGTAGTACAGAAAAAGAGACTGACAAAAAAGGCTAAGATGTAGAGGATGTCACCCCTTACTCTGGACAGGACCAGGAACAATACAACACATTAATATACAAGTTCTCGGGCCAGAATTGCAGACACAAAATACCTGAACAGCCCGTGTGTGATTCCAACTTCCTCCTCCAAGTTCATGCCACCTCCTCCTCCTCCACCTCTTCTTCCACCTCTTCTTCTTCTTCCTCCTCCTCCTCCTCCTCATATCTTGGAATAATGACCAAAGTGGAATCAGGGTCATAATCGTGTGAGGCTTTTACTTTTGTGTTGAATATTATGGATGTTATCGTTTGCTGGCCGTCTTTTCTCACATATACTATCTTTATATGAGGATACCTTGGAATTTTATCTTTCTCCTCTCTATCTCTCTCTCTCTCTCTCTCTCTCTCTCTCTACATACACACACACACACGTTATCTCATTTCTCTTCTCTTTTCCCCGCATTCTTACGCCCCACTCACACTTTCCTCCATTTGACCTAGAAGTGCTGCAGTAGTGCAGAAGACCCTCTTTTAAGCTCAAAAGAAAGAGTTTTTTATATGATTTTTATATTTTAATATGTTTTTCCCGGCTGCACTATAAGGGCAGCCTATTTTCCTCCACTCAAACCCACACACCTGTGATAGCCTACGACTGATCATCCACCCTTGATAAACAATCCGCGATCACATTGTCACATCCAGCAATATGACGGATGTCCAGGTTATACTCCTGCAACATCAAAGACCACCTGGTCAGTCTCATATTGCGATTGTGAAATTGATTCAGGAATCTCAAAGGGTGATGATCAGTGTAGATAACCACGACTGGGCCATAGGCTGGAACATACACCTCGAAGTGCCTGAGCGACAGCACAATCGCCAGTAATTCCTTTTCTATTGTAGAATAGTTCTTTTGTGCAGCATTGAACTTCTTAGAAAAGAAACTTACTGGGTGTTCCACACCTTCATTGTCTGTCTGTAGCAAGACGGCACCAGCCCCTACACCACTAGCATCTGTTGCCAGCTGAAAAGGCCTGTTAAAGTCTGGGGCCCTGAGTATCGGGTGAGTACATAGCAAATGTTTCACCAAAGTGAAAGCCTTTTCACACTCAGGTGCCCACAAAAACTTTTTGTCTTTAGATAACAAATCTGTGAGAGGTGCCAACACCGTTGAGTAACCTTTTATGAAGCGTCTGTAGTAGCCTATCATACCCAAGAATCTCATAATCTGCTTCTTAGTTGTTGGGTGCGGAAATTTATTGATAGCCTGTACCTTGTTCTGAGGAGGGCACACCTGTCCCCTTCCCACTACAAACCCAAGGTACTGCACAGTGGCTTTTACGAAGTCACACTTTGCCAAATTTACTACCAGACCTGCTTCACTAAGTTTCCGGAACAAGGTCTCAAGGTGCTCACAATGGCTCTCAAAGTCGTCATCATAAATGATTACATCGTCCAAATATACGGTGCAATTTGGAATGTCCTTTACAATTTCATTCATCAGGTTCTGAAACGTTGCTGGTGCATTCTTAAGTCCGTAAGGCATAACATTGCACCGGTAGGTACTCCCGTCCACAACAAAACCACATACCTCTTTAGCACGCTCGGACAAAGGTACTTGCCAGTAACCTTTTACTAAATCTACTTTAGACAAAAAACGAGCATTACCAATTTTGTCAACACTATCATCAACCCGAGGAAGAGGATATGGGTTAGTTGGAGTCAAACCGTTTAACCTACAGAAATCAATACAAAAGCGTACCTTGCCATCTGGCTTAGTCTGCAGTGTTACAGGGGAAGTCCACTTAACTGTGCCTTTCTCTATCAACCCTCTACCGAGCATATACTCCAACTCATCCCTCAGAGCTGGTAGTTTTATGGGGGGCACACGGTACGGGATTGACTTAAAGGGTAGATGGTCCCCCACGTCAACATCATGCATAGCCTGAGTAGTGAGGCCTGGGTGTTCAGCAAATACAGTGGGGTATGAACCGAACAACTGACGGATAGCATCAAACTGCGGCTCAGGCAAATGAGCTATAGCCTCGTCAGCCCTTAGGCTCGAGTTCCCCGCCCACTGATCCGCTGAAACATGTTGATCCCAGCTATCCTCCTCTGAAGCTTGACTGTCCCCCTCTCCTTCTCCACCACGGCCGCAACAAGCCAACACAGGGACAGTGAGAGGCTCAGAGGGGCGCCTCACATACTCTTTAATAAGGTTCACGTGACATAACTGGTTCTTTTTCCTCCTGTCTGGAGTGGCAACAAGGTAATCTAAGTCTGAAATTTTTTCTACAATTTTATAAGGTCCAGTGTACTTCGCAGAGAGGGGGTTACCAACCAAAGGCAACAAAATTAATACCTCTTGTCCTACAGTGAACTTCCGGAGCCTCACTTTGCGATCATACCTGTCCTTCATCAAAGCTTGTGATTCTGTCAAATTTCTACCTGCCATCTCCAGACTCTTAAGCATGCACTCACGGCTTTCAAGCACATACTTTAATAATGGACAAGGCTGCACAGTCCCCTCCCAAATTTCTTTCAGCATGTTAAGGGGGCCCCTGACACGGTGTCCAAAAATCAGCTCGTTTGGACTAAATCCCAGGCTCTCACCAGGTACCTCCCGAGCAGCAAACAGCACATAAGGCAATCCAAGATCCCAATCCATACCGTTGTCAGCACAATAACACCTGAGCATGCTTTTAAGTGTAGCATGCCACCGCTCAAGCACCCCTTGACTCTCAGGGTGATACGCTGACGATACTACTGCTCGTATCCCATGCTGTTGCATTGTTTGCTTGAACATGTTGGAGGTGAAATTAGATCCCTGATCAGACTGAATCTCCTCCGGGTAGCCGTACCTTGAGAAGTACCACAACAAGTTACTGACTACCATCTTAGCCATTCCATTTTTCATAGGGTATGCATCGGGGTATCTAGTGGCAACATCCATTATGGTTAACAAAAATTTATTTCCCGCCTTAGTGGGAGGGAGTGGACCAACCATGTCAACAATAATTTTACTAAAGGGTGGCCCAATCACAGGAATAGGGTGTAACGGAGCCTTAGGAATAACTTGGTTCGGTTTCCCGACACGTTGACAAATATCACAGGAGTTTATCCATGACTGCACATGAGACTTCATCCCCGGCCACCAAAACAATTTCCCCAAAGCCGCCACCGTTTTTCTCACCCCTAGATGTCCTGCCAGTGGTGTGTCATGCGCCAACCTCAGTAGGCTATCCCTGCACTCCCGTGGCACCACCAACTGGTCCACTACTCCGGACCCCTTTTGCCAACTACGTTTAGGGTCTTGAAAACGCCTATAAAGGATGCCTTCTAAATAAAAAAAATCTCCTGGCTGTGCATCGCCGTCCTCGTCGAGCTCTACAGCTCCATTAGCACACGTTTGGAGCTCAGGGTCCTCTAGTTGCAACCGACGTATATCTGAGGGTGCCAAGCGATCTAACTGCTCCCGGAGCAATGCATGACCTTCCCCGATACTGGGCTGCTCCCTCTGTCTCTCTCGATGTACATAACGTTGCTGTCGTGGAGCCTCGTCATGCCCAGCCTCATCACTCTCGATGACAGGCCCAGGGGCTACTCCAGAATTAAGTAATGGTGCTAATACTGAATCACCCAGGAGAGCCGCCGAGTCAAAACTCTTAAAACCAACTCCAGCTTTAGCCTCCTCCTGTTGATCGTTCCTCCGCTGGTCTGAAGACAGAGGACTAGGCTGTGACACTTTAGCTGCCCGAGCTCGGGTGACAACACACGCCATGGGTTGTGTCTGGCACCGCTCGACCCACTCTTGCTCTTCCCTACTCACGTCGGCCGGCCTCTCGGCAACGACTAAGGGTAGAACCTCAGAAGCGGGCATTGCAAAGTCGTTGCCGAGAAGAAGGTCGACGCCCTCCACTGGCAGTTTCTCCACAATCCCGACATCCAATTCACGTGCCACACCATCCACCTCCAACTCCAACCGCACCAGCGGGTATGACCGAGTTGCATTAATACCCTGCACCACTACCACCCGAGCCGCGTTTATAGGGTAGCCAGTCAAGTTTTTCATCAGAGTCTGGGAAGCACCTGTATCACGCAAGACCTCTACTCCATGCTTGCGCCCCGCCCACATCACGCAACCCCGCCCTCTATGGTCGCAAAAAACATCCTGAGCAGGGTTCGAGCCTCCCAGGTGCTTCTGCATTGGCTGTGCCTCAGCCTCTGACGAACTGCCCCGGGCAAACTCAGATGACTTCGGAGACACACCAATGTTGCAGGCCAAAGACACAGCTGCTGTAGGTGGTTTGCTAGGACAGACTCTTGCAAAGTGCCCCTTTTTATGACAATGATAACACTCCAACTCCCCTTTGGGCTTCCCTTGGTACTGGGAAGGGCCCGGCCCCTTCTTAAATGGGACGGTGCTAGTCCTGTGGTCAGTCTTGGTATCATGGCTCTTGTACTTGTTTGCATAAGGTATATCACTAACTCGGGGGGGTGGGGCGTCACGCCCCTTGTTACCTGCCTCACTACGCTGGGCAGACCCGCACCCACGAATTAGTGATAGCCGGAGGTCAGCCATCTCAGCTGCCTCCTGTAGAGTTTTTGGGTTCTTTTCTTTAATAGTTAAAGTCATTTCTGCACCAGTACACTTATAAAACTGCTCGAGCAGAAACAGCTCAGTCAACTGTTCGGCCGTCTCAGCTTTCTCAGAACGTGTCCAGTTTTTAAGTGCATCTTTTAAGTCCCGGGCATGTTCAAGAAAGGTCGCCTCCCTAGTCTTTGTAACACCCCGAAACTTCAATCGATATGTTTCCGGTTGCAACTCGTATGCCCGTAGGACAGCTCTCTTCAATTCTGGGTAGTCAATGCAAGACTCTAAAGGCAGTGCATCATAAGCCTTCAGACCCTTACCCGTAAGTCTTGAGGAGACTAGAGCTGCCCACTTCTCTTCAGGCCAATTATGCTCCCTACATTTCTTCTCAAAACGATTAAAAAATTCTGTGACTTCAGTTTCACTAAATACCGGCACCAATTTGAATAATTGGGCCAAGGACTGTTCTCTTACTTGGCCCTCACGGCCCATCCAAGTCCCTGTCGACTCTGCACGAGACTTATCTAAATCTAATTTAGCACAATATTTCTCCGAGTCGTACCTAAGCTCAGCCTCATGCCTCCTAACCTCAATCTCATGCCTCCTCGTCTCATCCTCCTGCCTCCTGGTCTCATTCTCCTGCCTCCTGGTCTCATCCTCCTGCTTCCTAGCCTCAATTTCCTGCTTCCTAGCCTCAATCTTAGCAAGCTCAAGTCTAAATACCATATCTGGAGACAGGCAGGAAGAGGGAGCTGCCACTACTGAAGGAGGGGGGGCAAAAACTGGGGAACCACCATGTGCACCACCCGAGGGCACTCCAATCTGCCAATTCTCATCCCTCTGTGGGAGAGTGCTAACCTCCGGTAACTGAGTGGACGGCACTGTGGGAGTCGAGTGAGAGGGGATCTGGGGAGGAACCCCCCCAAACGCCCTCTCCTCCGAAACCCCATGTCGCCCACGCAACACCCAGGAAATCAGCTCCCCCTTGGACATCCCTACTACATTGGAAATGCCCAAAACCTTGGCTATCAGGTGCAAGCCACAAACATCCACCCCAGTCAGCCTCTCCTCCGTCACGTGGTACCGCTTACTCACAAAAACTCTAGCATCCTCCTCACTGGTTACTAACGGCACACCTTCAAATGGCATCTCTCGCTCATCGTCAGTGCTAATGCACGACATACTGAAGTCCACAAAAAAATTCTCGAGACAAAAGTGTTAAACTTCCTATGCAAGCACTAATTACTAAATTAACTGGAGTCTCTTAAATGCTTTACTAATTGCCATACAAAAAAAATATTCTTCAATATGCACGCTAAAATACAAACAAACAAATGTTGTACAACTCTGCAAAAATTTATACTGTTCACAAAATCCTAAGCAAGGTCGCCATTTGTTACGACCTGGCACTCGGGTACACAAGGGCTCTCAATCAGGACTCGAATACGGCTCGCTGCCACAACGGAAACACACGATCCCAACCCCTGAGTACTGCCAGCCGAACAAAAAACACCAATACCCTCCAGAGTTCAATCTGCTATAACGGGGTATACAAGAACTCGGTACTAGTGTTCAACAACAGACTAATAAAGAGACAGGAATTCTCTAGTCTGGTCAACAATCAAACAAAGAAGTAAGAAACAACAACACCAAAGAATAGTGTTGGCCGAAGCCGAAGTAATCCACCCTTGACTAAGAACTTAAGAAGTCCTCCACCCTCTACTTCGGATCGGCACTATTACGTTACGTTAATTAATAGTCCTTAAGCATCGAGCAAGGAATCTTCTGAAAAAAGTTAGATGCTTCTCGGATGCTCGTAAGAAGTACGTATCGGATTTTGAACAGTAATTCAATAAGAAAAACACTGGCAATTAAATACTATTAAAGGTTTAAATTGGCATAAGAATAATTAAAAGAATATGCAATAGTAAATGGCAAACATTAAAAAGAAGTACTCCGCAAATGCAACGGCAATAGCCTACTCGGATTGTGCTCGTGGGCCACTAATCACTAAAGTAGCCAAGCTTGCAACACATGAAATCAATAGTGCATAAACAATATCATACATAAGGAAAGCTTCAATACTATTCTGTATCTACTAATCGAGTAAAGTCTAGCTGCGGTACTGTGGGCAAAAGGTAGCAGTGACTGAGCAAAAACGGCTCGTAGCCTAGCGAAGTCCTCACAACTGTTTAAAGTATTACGTTAACACTAACAAGTGCACTTTGAGAAATCCAGATCCCTTGTATCTGGTTTTCTCCCGGCTCCTTGACAAAGTAAAAACAAGCTGTTAATAAAATACAGGGTGGTTAGGCTCCTGCCCTCACGCACTGTAAATTATTAACTCAACACAGTCAGCCGCGAAGACAACCTAGGCTTCACTGAACCGAAACGAGTATGCAGGTTTATCGCTTAACCACTGCATCAAACAACAACTCGTAACACAGAAAAGCCTTACCCCAGTCTAGCATTACCTAGACTAGCAGAAAAGAGGAATAATAATAATAACACACAGGGAAATGCATAGACAAGTGCAACAAACATAAATCAATCCTATTCTAAGTTAACCCTTCCAAAATAGGCTATCTAATAGGCATGTATCTCATGAGAACTCAAGCGATAATACGTTGGCTGACTAGCTCTGCACCAACGGGACCATGGAAGTTAGAAAGGGTAGGGAAAAGAGGAGATAAGAATGTAAGGTAGTAGAGAAAGTTCACATCAGTCAGAAGAATATATATAGTTAGCAAGGGAAATGAGAAGTCGCTCTGCCTAATGAGTTCTGATCAAAAAATGGCTAGACTTCCCTTTTTATACTCGGCCCTCTAGTGAGCCCAACGTGAACTACTAAGGACCGCCCACTGACAATCATTACGTAATTTCTCTCTCTCCTCTGGGATAGACAAAGGCTTTCCTAGCACTGAGGGGAGGGGGGGGGGGGGGGGGGAGTGCTAGTGAGTTAGGCCCACCTCCCGCATGGCGCACCCACTGACCCCCAACTGTGGCTGCCGCTTCTCCCATCATTACAAATAAGTTTTACACACAATACTTATAACTAATGATATAAAATAGAACTCGTTGACTCAGATGAAAACAAAATACATATTCATATTACTTATAGTACAACGGCTCACATGAACTAAGTTAGGAAACTCTACATAGACTACAGCCAAAGTTCCTGCCCTGACGATCCTAGCGAGAGTGGGGCATGACTAGGCGTTCTGTACAGCATGCTCACACTGGACATGCGTCACAACGCTTAATACTTCGGTATTAAGGTTTCTCAAGAGAGCTACCCTTCATTATAACGTAATATTTGACGCACAGACTTGAGATTTGCACTAGGCTATGCGGCATGCCATGCGCACCAGTATCTCGTATCATTGACTCTAGCTAGACTTTATCAGTAACAGTAGACATTAAGTATATTAAACCAATTACTCTTTTTATGTATACCCATTTATGATTACACAAGCATTTCGCAGCCTAGTTTGATGTATGGAGACACAAACGACTTAGGCTCTTTTTGTTGATAGGAATACTGCATTGTCGTGGCGATTATTTTTGTTGTAGTGTTTAGGATATTCTTGGCTCCGACGGCATTATATATTCTGCGTTTTTGTGTGCATAGCCTGCACGAGCATTGTTCCGCTGCCTGCCTTTTTGGGTTCCATTTCCGATATGAGCATCTTTATAGTATCTAACATTTAAAGAAGATTCCTTGTTAGTGTTGAAGGACTTTAGTGCACTTTCTTTCATGCAGGAGTGCCTGACATTTATTGATTAAAGTAACGTAAGCTGTAACTTCTCTTACCACCTTACTTTGCATACCATAACCAAGCACCTTCGGTTATAGGTAGTAATAGGCTGTTTTCACATATCATTAAGCCTAGAGTAGACGCACATTTATTGAGAGTTTGATAGCCTATTATTGCATATAGAACTCTGTAGAGTATTTGTGTTCTTTGTTCACTGGGAATATACACCAGAGGTTGGAGCTAGCGCTTTCCGTTGTAGCATTTATGCCATTACTAGTCCAATGAATAAGAGCCCTGATATATTTAAACCCCAGTCGTAACAAATGGCGACCTTACCTAGGATTTGGTGAACCTACATTTATTAAGCAGGGAACATTTGTTGTTTTGGGGAATATTTTGCGGGGATCAGCAAGAATAATTTTTTTTTGCAACATAGTATAGCCCTTGAGTATTTCCGAGAATTTTTGTGTGTATATTGAGGTATAAGAGTTTGGGGTGCTTCTTTTCTGAATATTGTGGTGGGAAATTTTTGTGAGCATCATGTCTTATACCGGATCAGAGGAGAATGGAGACACAGTACGTAATGTCGAAACTGAGGAACAGCAGTATGATGATATGGTTAATCAGGTGAACTGTGAGGAGGATGCTAGGATATTTTTTGCAATGGCCTGTTACTGCCGAGCGGTTGGAGGGTGTGAATCGGTACGGTCTTCAATGCCTGGCCACAGCTATCGGTCATGCGGTTACTAGCAGCATGACCAGGGATAACTTGATAACGTGTGTACTGGGCAGGGTGACTGGTGAGCGAGATGGGTTGAGTGCTCAGAGCCCTTCGGCCATGCTTCCCCTACACTCGACTCCCAGCCATCCCAGTAGTTTGCCGACCCCGGGTACGCTTCCACAGTTGGGTGGTGACTGGCAGGGTGGGTTGCCCCTGGGGGGACCACCGGTAATTTCAAACATTGTAGCACCTTCACCTCCTCAAGGGTTATCTCCAGAATTATTGCTTCAGCTCGAATTAGCTAAGATCGAAGAGAGAAAGGCTATCAGGGTATGTGAGCTTCAGCAGCAACAAAGGGCAGGTGATCTTCAGCAGCAATTAGAATTAGCCAAGATAGAAGAGAGAGCCAAGATAGAAGAGAGAAAAAGTCACCAGCACATAGAGCTAGCAAAAATCCAAGCTGATTTAGAGTCGACTAGGTACTGTGCCGACATGGATGTAGAGAAGTCGCGAGTAGAGACAACGGGACAGCGACTTGGTGCTGGTAACCGTGTTCATGAGCAGTCTCTCTCGCACTTATTGAAACTGGTTCCGGTGTTTGATGAGAGTGGTGTAACAGAATTTTTCACACGCCTTGAGAAGAAGTGCCAGGAACACCAGTGGCCAGAGAATAAATGGGCAGCACTTGTATCCTCTAGATTAATAGGCAAGGGTCTTAAAGCCTACGATGCGTTACCTTTGGAGTTATGTATTGTGTATGAGGATCTCAAGGAGGCTGTCCTGAGGGCTTATGAACTGCAACCAGAAACGTACCGTTTGAAGTTCCGGGGTGTAACTAAGGGAAGAGATAGCACCTTTTTGGAACACGCCCGGGACTTGTCCGATGCTATGGGGAACTGGCTCCGATCTGAGAAGGTAACAACGTTTGATGGAGTTAAGCAGTTGATGATGTTGGAGCAGTTCTTTAAGAGCACGGGCGGTGATCTAACTTTGAACTTAAAGGAGAAAAACCCAAGAACTCTAGTCGAAGCAGCAGAAATGGCTGATCGATGGCTGTCGTTGATTCGGGGTTGCGGGTCCTCACAGAAGTATGATGTAAGTGCTAAGGACCGTTATCCTCCCCCTCCCCGTAACAATGACACATTTAAACAGAAGAGTCATGAAACTAAAACTGAATCCAAACCTTACACCACACCGTATGTGAAAAGTCAGGGGCCTTTTACATCACAGTATAAGCCGAAACCGAAATTTAGGTGTTTTAGTTGCCACCAGGAGGGTCATAAGGCAAATGAGTGCCCTAGTCGACCTCCTCCGGCAGCCGTGTCTTTTGCTCACGGCATTGGAGTGTTCAAGAGGACATCGGAGTGTGTTAGAGGCATTTCTTCCGAGGTACAAAGGAGTACAAAGGAAATCAAGCAACAACAGGTCTAGTAACCCTTCTAGGTTGCTTGTCCTCCAAAACACTGAGGATCAAGTGTCCAAACAGTGGTTTAGAGTGGGTAAGGGAACATTGGAAAGGGAATTACTGCCCTGGAACTAATGTCCGTGGCAGGATTAGGGAGTTAGTAGAGGACAGATGGGTTAGTAACTGAGGGGGGGATAAAATAAAGTTATTCATTTACAAACGCAGTCAGTCGCGGGTTTAATGAGAGATATTTGTCTAGGCGGAGTTTAAATGAATCAACGGTGATGCAGTCTATAACGTTTCGGGGAAGCCCATTCCACAAGTTGACAACTCGATTGAAGAAGAAATTCTTAGATTCGTGCGAGTTAAAAGATTTACCAATAATTTTGCAACCGTTTCCCCGCGTGTAGTTAGATTGGTCGATAGTGAAGTACTTACTACAGTTCATATTGTCGATGCCTTTGATGATTTTGAACACTTGAATTAAGTCACCTCTTAATCTGCGCTGGGTTAAAGGAAATAGATTTAATTCTCTAAGACGCTCTTCGTATGGTTTGTTCTTTAGGCTAGGTATCATTTTGGTAACTCTACGTTGAACTCGTTCTAGCTTGTTTATATCTTTTTGGTAATAAGGGCACCAGGATTGAACGCAGTATTCCAGAAGAGGGCGGACTAAGGAATTGTAAAGGGTTAGGATAACTTCTTTGGATTTATGCTCAAATGACCTGCCTATAAAGCCAATTATTTTGTTTGCCTTCTTAACAACTTCTGAACATTGTTGACTCGGTTTTAGGTTACTCGATATTGTTACTCCCAGATCGGTTTCTCTGTTTACATTCTTAAGCTGAGTGCCATTCATCGAATAGTATGCTTTCTCATTTAGGTATCCGACATGTAGTACTTTACATTTATCCGCATTGAAACTCATTTGCCAAATTTGAGCCCAACATGACAATTTATCTAGATTGTGTTGCATATCGTCAACTTGTTCTTTTGAGAGTACGCTATTTGCAATTTTTGCATCGTCAGCAAATTTTGAGATTGTACAGGTGAGACCCTCATCTATGTCGTTGATGTAAATTAGAAAGATAATTGGTCCTAGTACCGATCCCTGGGGTACCCCGCTACTTACATTGGTCCATTTAGATGCCTTACCGTTTATGACTACCCTTTGCTTTCTGTTGCTGAGCCAATTTTCTATCCATTTCAACACACCGTCTTGTATTCCATGCGCTTTTAGTTTTAGCAGTAAACGTTTGTGGGGAACTTTGTCAAAGGCCTTTTGAAAATCAAGGTATATAATATCTACAGCTTTACTCTCATCGTAGAGGTTGAGGATATCGTGGAAGAAGTCTAAGAGGTTTGTTAAACAGGAACGTTTTTTACGAAAGCCGTGTTGAGTATCTTTAAGTATGTTATTTTCCTCTAAGTGATTTACGAGTCTGTCTCGTATGACCGTTTCTAGCATTTTACATACAACTGAGGTTAAGCTAATTGGACGATAGTTACTGGGTAGGGATTTGCTGCCTTTTTTGAATATCGGTGTTACGTTGGCTAGCTTCCACTGATCAGGCATAGTTCCAGACTGCAAGGATTTATTGAATAGTAATGTCAGTGGTTTGGAGAGCTCATCCTTAGCTTCCTTTAGAACTCTAGGCGAGATTGTATCAGGTCCTGGCGTTTTATTTACCTTGAGTTTATCTAAACAATTCAATACTTCTCTCTCTGTAACGGTGATATTGCTTAGAACATCTGAATTATCAATCTGAATCGGCGATGGTGTAGGGATATCACTGAGGTCTTCGGTTGTAAAAACTGATGCAAAGAAGGTATTGAGGGCATTACTCATTTGTACTTCGTCTTTGGTGTATTCTCCATTTTCATCGACTAATGGTCCAACAGTTGAAGTAACTACTTTTTTCTTTCTGATATAACTATAGAATTCTTTCGGGTTTGTTTTACTTTGATTCGCAATATGTAACTCTAAGGTCTTTTTACTCTGCTTAATTAACTTTTTGGCTTTGCGTCATAGCTCTACAAATTTCACCCGTTCTTCGTCATTTTGTGAGGATTTTAATCTATCATTAGCAAATTTTTTAGCAAGCAGGCAGTTTGAAATATCTTTATTCCACCATTTGGGCTTATTATTATGGCCTGGACGCCGTATTTTCGATGGTATGCAGTCTTGCACTGCTTTTAGGTAAGTGGTTTCGAATAACTTCCAAGATGTATTTATGTCGTTATTGTTAATTAAAAAGCTCCAGTCAGTTTCTTTAAACATAGCTCTAAGTTTATGGAAGTTTGCTTTCTTGAAATTAGGGACTTTTTCGATGCTACTATTTGGTTCGTTACTAGTAAACTTTAAAGTGAAAGTTATCGTACGATGGTCGCTGTTACTGAATTCATCACCAACATTCAAATTCTCTATCAATTCTTCTTTTGATGCAAGTACAATGTCAAGAATGTTATTACCACGGGTCGGCGTTCGAACAAATTGATAAAGCGAACTCTCTTGCAAGTTCGTATACAAGTCATGTCCGGAGTGTGAAGTAAGAGTATTGCCCACTTGGTCACAGGTAAATTAAAGTCGCCAAAAATTACGGTATCTTGTGAGTTACTTACATCTGCAATTTGTTCGTAAATTTCTCGGTCAGTTTGCACTGTTTGAGCTGGAGGTCTGTATATTAATGCAAGTATTATTTTTGTACCTTTATTATTCTTTATTAGCACAAAAGATGTGTCGACGTTCACAATTTGAGGTTTTGACACGAGGGTCGGGTTAAGACTTTCTTTGATATCAAATAAAACGCCACCTCCATTTTTATTTATTCGGCTGTTCTCATACATTACATAACCGGGAAGTGAATACTCTGCTAAAAAGTCTCTATCTTCTGTATTGAGCCATGATTCTGTTATGCCAATCACATCATAATTTTCTGTAAACACTAGTTCCTCTAAATCTGAAAATTTATTGCGTATGCTACGAGCGTTTGCGTAGAAAACCTTTAAAGTTGCGGTTTTAGAACTCACAGAACTTTCTTTCATCGAATTTTTGGTTCTGGTCGGATCTACATTTACATTCATGGCTGTCCTCGGTCCTCGGTCGTTATCCCTGGCGGTTTTGAATTTGGGTCGTGTTGGTGGAGCTTTATCCAAATTCGCGGTTCTTGACGGATTAGTATTTAATTCCTTTGTAGGCTGCCGTCCTCGCTGTCTTCGGTCCTCCTTCCTGGTTGTCCTGTGCTGAGTCTATTTCTTCTCCGAAAATCCGTCACCGCATCGTTGAGAAGACGCCCAAAACGTGCTGCTCCCACCTGGTTCAGATGAACTCCATCGTCCGAAAACAAATAGTCATCGTAGTAGAAATTGTCCCAGGTGTCGACGAATCCCACGTTCTCCTTCCTGCAGAGGTTTGCTAGACAACGATTTGTGCTGGTGGCTATGTTGTAAAATCAGCTCTCTACACCGAGCCGGGGGACGATTCCTGAGACGATGATCCTTGATGACTTCTCCTTAAACGACTTGATCAGCTGCTGGTACTTTAAAAGCAAATCTTCCGACCGGGTTCGCTGTACATCGTTGGATCCAACGTGGATGACGTACATTGTATTAGCAGGGGCCAGCTTTGATACTTCGTCAACTGCAGCAAGTACGTCGTCCACACCACCACCAGGGATACAAAAACGCTTCCTGGTCTTAGGTGCCCTGGCGCAAAACTCTGTGAGCTGACCACGTATCATCGAGTCTCCCACGAGCCGGACTTCTTCTATTTCCTCTTCGTCATCTGGGTCTGTGAGTATCTGGAAACGGTAAATACACTGCCAGTGCAGAAGGATCCGGAAGGCTTATTCCCTGTCCGTGATGCCTTTAGTGACCACGGGGGACTCGGTTGTGTGGAGTGGGGGGGTAAAAGACATGAGGTGAGAATTTTGCGTGACACTGGGGCATCGCAAACACTGTTGAGAAATTTCACTGGTAAACCTGTCAATACGGCGCGGATGGTTGTGGTTCAGGGAGTTAATGCGACAAGGTCATACCCGCTTGTAAGAATGAAGGTGGAAGTTGATGGGGTGACTCGGGACCTGGATGTAGGAATTGTGGAGAAGTTACCTGTTGGGGGCGTCGACCTCCTTCTCGGCAAGGACTTTGCGGGACCTACTTCTGAGGCTCCACCCTTGGTCGTTGCCGAGAAGCCGGCCGACGTGAGTAGGGAGGAGCAGGAGTGGGTTGAGAAGTGTCCGGTGCAGCCTATGGCGTGTGTTGTCACCGGAGATCCTGCATCCAGGGAGTCACATTCTGGTCAACAATCTTTAGATCAGCGGAGGAAGGGTACCGAGAAGGGGTTGGAAGTTGATGCGGTTGAGAGTTTAGTATCAACGGCCCTTCTCGGGGACTCAGTATTAGGACCACATTTCGAGTCTGGAGAAGACCCAGTAACTGTTCCTGAAGGGGCAGAGGATGGGCTTAAAAAGACGAAAGAGTTGAAGGAGGACAGTGATGCACAGTCGGGAGATGTAGCAACAAGGTACCCTGACGCGTACCCTATGAGAAATGGGTCGGCGAAGACGGTGGTCCGAAGCTTGCTAGTGTATTTTTCCCGGTATGGTTACCCGCAGTGGATTCAGTCAGTCCAGGGACCCAACTTCACTTCTAGCCTCTTGGTTCAAGCAATGCCGCAGCATGAGATTGTTGGGGTTGTGTCGTCTGCGTATCATCTGGAGAGCCAGGGTGTGTTAGAGCGATGGCACTCAGCCTTGAAATCTGTGCTTCGTTGTTGTTGCTTTGAGGGTGGGAGGGATTGGGATCTTGGCCTGCCATGTGTTTTGTTTGCTGTGTGGGAGGTACCTGGGGAGAGTTTGGGATTCAGCCCTAATGAGCTCGTCTTTGGACACCGTGTCAGAGGGCCTCTCCATATGGTTGAAGAAGTATGGGAGGGCGCAGAAAAACCTTGTTCTATGCTCAAGTGTGTCCTCAACAGTTGAGAACGGATGTTGCGCAGTCTGGAGTTGGCTGGCCGTAATTTGACTAGCTCTCAGGCCCTCAGGAAGGACAGGTACGACCTCAAGGTTGAACTCAGGGAGTTTCACGTGGGTCAGGAGGTGTTGATTCTACTGCCCCTTGTAGGTCACCCCTTATCCGCGAAGTACGCTGGTCCTTATAGGGTGGTGGAGGACCTATCAGACCTGGATTACTTGGTAGCCACTCCAGACAGACGGAAGCGCAATCAGTTATGTCATGTTAACCCCATGAAGGAGTATGGGAGGCACCCCCCTGAGCCTCTCACTGTGCCTGTGATGACGTTTAGCAGTCAAGGTGGAGAAGGAGAACGGGACAGTCAAGCTCAGGTGGAGGATAACTGGAAGGATAAGAAGTTCAAATGGGCGCCTGAGTGTGAGAAGGTGTTTAGAGAAGTAAAACACCTGTTGTGCACTCACCCGGTCCTCAGGGCCCCTGACTTTAGCCTACCTTTCCAACTAGCAACGGAGGCTAGTGGTGTGGGGGCTGGTGCCGTCCTTGTGGAAAAGGACGATGATGGGCTGGAGCATCCTGTTAGTTTCTGCTCGGAGAAGTACAATTCGGCCCAGGGGAGCTGCTCTGTTGTCGAGGAGGAGCTGCTGGCGGTTGTGCTTGCCCTGGGGCATTTCGAGGTCTATGTTCCAGCCTATGGTCCGGTCGTTGTAGTTTACCCAGATCATCACCCTCTCAAGTTCTTGGACCAGTTTCACAATCGGAATATGAGGCTGACCAGGTGGTCACTAAGGTTATTGTTATATAACCTGGACATACGCCATATTGCCGGTTGTGACAACGTGGTTGCAGATGGTCGTTCAAGGGTATATGATCCTGGGTAGATTGACACACGGGTAGCCTCCTGCTTTAGTTTGAATAGTATTTTGCGCTTGGTGCTTGTTGGCTCGCGGTTGTAGCCCAGCGTATTGGGTCGTAAAGCAGGAGTTGAGCGTTTGGTATAGAAGAAAAAACTAGGCTTGCCCCTATAGTGCAGCCGAAATAAACAAATTATAAACATAAAAATCAAATAAAAACTCTTTCTTTGATAGTTGATTTTTTTTAGTATGTTATAACAGTAATTCTGAGTTGCACTCCTCTCAGAATGCTGGGCTAGAGAAGCTCGCTCTTGAGGAGCATAACTATATATAATTTAACCTATGGTGTTGGAGAGGGTTATAATTTTGAAAAATGTTTTGTTGAAGAACTGTGCCAGATATTTTACTGCCGCTGGGTGATGGGAAGTGGAGATATAGCATGGGTTCTAACCATCAGATTTTTGTGAGCCTTGGGGCCTCTGAGAAAAATCTTGGGGGGGGTGTGACGTTAACCACTCCGTTAGAACCGCATGGCTTGTCCTACAGTGACTCGCTAGGATCGCCAGGGCAGTGGATGGGGCTACAGTTTATGTATTAGAGTGTGCTTTATTTCATATGAAAGCTTGTGTCATGGGCAGTCCAGAAAGGCTCTTTGTTTTCACCCATGTCTAGGCTTTATATATTTAATTGTAAAGTATATGTTTTATCATTAACTAGTAATGATGGGATCTGGGAGAGAGAGAGAGAGTAGAACAGAGTGAGAGGGAGCGCGCAGTGTTTTTGTCCCGCTCGATGACGTCACGGCTGGCTGCCTCGTGGGGGTTGGTTAAGAGAGGTCCTTACCATGCTGTTAGCTCCCTTGCTAGTGGCTAGAGGACTTGTAACCGCTTTTTTCCCACGCGCCTCGAGCTAGTGCGAGTATATATACAGTTCCTCGCCACTCTCTCCCTCAGATCTGGTTTCTAGAACGCACCTCTCTTTTTCCCTTGGATATCTGTCCTCCTCTCCGCACCTGAGAACCTGTTCCTCTGCCTATCTCTCTCATTTTCCATATCTTTCACCACCTTTTCTTAACATTATATCCCCTCTGGTTAACTCTGCAAAATCAGCTTAATGCTGGCCAGTTGTATTGTGCGTTAAGGTCTGATATAACCCATGTATGTTAGTTGTTAAGATAAGTTGATCACGAAGCATTGGTTGGCATTCATATTGTTTAGTACTGCTTCCTTTAATTATTAGTGTTCTGCTGGATTAGATAATGCTAGACTAGGAGTCTGATATTATAAGGTATTGTTTCCTATGAGTGCTGGCTTTAGTTAAAAGCGGCATGACATACCTGAGAACTGGAGTTGATTGAGTAAATTCTAGTCTGTGTGCCATTGAGACTAGAGCATGCACGAATGAGGGCTTTTTGCCTATACCATTCTACACTGTTCTAAGCTCGTTGTTTGTCTTTGAGGTACGCCAGGAGAACGCTTAATACTTCGGTATTAAGGTTTCTCAAGAGAGCTACCCTTCATTATAACGTAATATTTGACGCACAGACTTGAGATTTGCACTAGGCTATGCGGCATGCCATGCGCACCAGTATCTCGTATCATTGACTCTAGCTAGACTTTATCAGTCACAGTAGACATTAAGTATATTAAACCAATTACTCTTTTTATGTATACCCATTTATGATTACACAAGCATTTCGCAGCCTAGTTTGATGTATTGAGACACAAACGACTTAGGCTCTTTTTGTTGATAGGAATACTGCATTGTCGTGGCGATTATTATTGTTGTAGTGTTTAGGATATTCTTGGCTCCGACGGCATTATATATTCTGCCTTTTTGTGTGCATAGCCTGCACGAGCATTGTTCCGCTGCCTGCCTTTTTGGGTTCCATTTCCGATACGAGCATCTTTATAGCATCTAACATTTAAAGAAGATTCCTTGTTAGTGTTGAAGGACTTTAGTGCACTTTCTTTCATGCAGGAGTGCCTGACATTTATTGATTAAAGTAATGTAAGCTGTAACTTCTCTTACCACCTTACTTTGCATACCATAACCAAGCACCTTCGGTTATAGGTATTAATAGGCTGTTTTCACATAACATTAAGCCTAGAGTAGACGCACATTTATTGAGAGTTTGATAGCCTATCATTGCATATAGAACTCTGTAGAGTATTTGTGTTCTTTGTTCACTGGGAATATACATCAGAGGTTGGAGCTAGCGCTTTCCGTTGTAGCATTTATGCCATTACTAGTCCAATAAATAAGAGCCCTGATATATTTAAACCCCAGTCGTAACAGTCTCCTCAGCTCAACATTTGTTATTCTATCCTGCAGCCTGGCCCCATACATCCATCTCACCATTCTTATCTCATTGCATTCCATTCTGTTGACATCCTCTACTTTAACGGCACATGTTTCTGAGGCATACGTCATTGCACTTCTAACACATGAGGCATACACCTTTCCCTTCAGGGGGAGAGGCATTCTTTTCATGGTCAGAATTGGCAGCAGTTCTCTGAACTTCCCCCAGCCACATCTAATTCTAGTGATAGTGGCAGCTTCGGCCCCACCACCGGCAGAGATGGTATCTCCTAGGTAACAAATCTTGTCCACCAGCTCCAATGACTCATTTCCAAAATTCACAGCCACTGGATCATCACTTAACACAAGCTCGCCTTTGCACACTACACACTTAAATTTCTCTATTTCTGACTTATCCTTCGGCAGGGGTCCCTTTATTCTACTACAGCGCTTACTCCTATGGTGCACCTAGCGTCGACAGATGCTACATTGAATTGCGTTGATGCCCACACCCTTTCCACACACTGAATATGGGTATACACCGATCTTTTCCACATTGCCTCGTCTCAATCTACAATGCATAACCTTGGTTTTGTTAACCCTTCCTGCCCGGGCGTCATTTTAAAATTTGTAAGCTTGAAAGCCTATTAAGCGTGGTTTGAAAGCTGTGAGTCGAACCGTATGTAAACAAGCCGGTCGGAGCGACGCGCACCTTCCAAAACATGAGGGAGAAGATCGACTTTAGTTGTTATTGTTTTGGAGAACGATAATTAGTATTTGTTATTGTCTGATATTTTTTCTATTATATTTTCTATTATTATTATTATTAATATTAATATTGATGATTTTTTAAATTTATTGTTCTTGTTAAAAGAGTACTCTTTGTTTAAATCTGTTGTTACTTCATATTTTGTAATTATTTGTCTTTATATTATATGTATTCATTGTCGATAGTATCAATTGCTTACTTTTGCGATTTCCTTAGTTTATTTGTGCTATAAATGTAGGTTATTTGTAGGGTAGTTATTGATAGGGGTCACTTGAGGCATGCTATGCTTACAGGTACCTACCCGATAGCACTATCGTTAGTGAGTGCTGTACTGTATTTTATATATTATTTTGTAATAGTATAGATATCCATCAATATTTGTATTTTGTACTATTTTAATGTCTTGTCATGTTGCAAATTTGATTTTAAATAATATTTTGACATTTAACATATAGTTTCTTATCATGCAGAGTTTAGTAAAATTTGCCAGAACGTCCCGGACTTCCCAAACTTGACTACTTCCTTTAACGTGACGATAGTGCGTTGTTATATGTGCGATTAGTTTGCTTGGGAAACAGATTAACTTGCTCATGTAGTAATGTACACCCTATGTGGTGGATTGTGTTCTTTTATTTAATAATTTTCATTTTAGTAAACGTTGTTTCCACATAGCGATTTTGATAATTTAATTTGACTTTATATTGTCCTTGTCCCAATTTTGGTTTGTTTAGTTTGCAAGTTTTACATTTTAATTGCTAACATCGCATCGAATCTCTCTCCACGGAAATCGTCATTACAACTGAACCAGTTGACCTAGAGAGCTCTACTCAATGCCAGTTTACAGATAAGAAACAGAGCTACGCTTTGTGTGTGTGAATTCCTTAGCAGTTAAAATAACAAAGATAGGGCTAGCCTATTACAACGTTTTTCGGCCATATCCCCCGGGCTCTCAGTGCTGTCATTAAGAGAGGCTGCCCGGGCAGGAAGGGTTAATATTGATTCTTAAACCCTTGCTCGCCATGCCGTCTCTCCATATTCTGAATTTGGCCTCAGCATCTTGCATATTTTCAGCTATTAGGACTAAATCGTCTGCATAAAACAGTTCCAATGGGAGTCCGCCTCTAAAAACTCTAGACAGTGCCTCCAGGACCATAATAAAGCAGAGGGGGCTTAACACTGAACCCTGATGGACTCCAACATGGACTGCGAACTCATCACTCAGTACACCCTTCACTCTCATCGCACGTCGCGAATCCTCATACATCTTCATTATCACACGCACCAGCCACTCTTCTACACCAAGTTTCCTCATATCCCACTGCACAACTTCTCTAGGCACCCTGTCAAAAGCCTTCTCCAGGTCTACAAACACAAAGTAAAGCTCCCTGCCTTTTAGTAAGTATCTTTCCTGTATCTGTCTGACTATGAAGATAGCATCGGTTGTACCATGCCCTGGCATAAAACCAAACTGCATATCATCAACGGAGATGCTTTGCCTGATCAAACCCTCAAAGACTCTCTCACAGACCTTCATGATTTGGTCAAGCATTTTCAGGCCCCTATAATTACCTCTATCTAGCGCATCCCCTTTTCCTTTGTATATATTTACTATTACACTTTTGTGCCAATCCTCTGGGATTTTCTCATCTTTATCAATGGTGTTTATCAACTCAGTGACTAAGATGACACCAGTCTCCTCTGAGGCTTTTATCATCACAGCGACAATGTCAGAGCACCCTGGAGCTTTACCATCCTTCATTTTATTGATTGCGTTGCTCACTACAGAATGTGCTATCAAAGGAGGGGTCCAGTTTTGGTTTTTGATACTAAGCTGTTCCTTATCCCATTCAAACTCTACATTTAGCAATCTTTCATAGTGTGCCTTCCATGCTTCTCTGATTTCATTTTCTGCATACACAATCTTCCCATTATTGTTTCTAACACACTGTTCACCTATAATATCCTTACTGTCATTTTTAACTCGCTTAGCTAGGTTGAAGATCCCATTGGGATTGTCAGTGTTGCACACTTGTTCGAGGACCAGGTCCTTAATGCCTTTCTTAGCATTGTAAATAACTCTTTTGGCAGTTCGTTTAGCTGCCTGGTATTCTTCCATGCTTTGAAGCATCTCCTGTTCTCTTTCACAGCATGTTCTACCTCATCGTTCCACCACCAGGAGGTCTTATTCCTGGGGTGACCCTTTGTTTTCCCACAGACTTTGTCAGTGGCAGCGATAAGGCTATGCTTAAGAAAATTCCATTGACTATTTACGTCGTTAGGCCTAGCTTTCTTATTTCTATTCATTTCCTCCAGTTCACTATGCAACCTATCCCTAACTTCCTTGTTCTTCAGCTGCTACACTTTCCTTTTGGGCTTTCATACCTTCTTGCGCTTAGGATCTCTGTATATTCTCATGTCACACACAAGTAGCTTATGCTGGGGGATACATTCTTTGCTCAGGATGCCCTTTACATCCCGAACCAGTTTCCAGTCTTTCCTGTTAACCAAGAAGTAATTTATCTGGCTACTGGAGACCCCAGAGTTATATGTGATCAGATGGCTCTGTCTTTTCTTGAACTTTGTGTTACACACAACCATGTTGAGTGCAACGCAGGACTCCAGTATATATTCGCCTTCCAGATTCCTCCTTTGTAACCATTTCCTCCATGTACCCCCTTGTATCCATCTGCAAATGCGACCATGCAACCATTCATTGCATGCAATGAATGGCTTAGTTATTATTGCTAGTAAATTAGAAAGATTTGTATGTTTGTTTAACCCTCTGAGCCCGGGGTGCCCTTCCAGAAGCCATTAGCAGTCTTCCCCGTGGGACACGGATGGCCTTCAAGATGCCTAAGGGCTATTAAATGGCTAAAAACCACTTAAATCTGCACTAGAGAAAGTTTTGTTGTCTTCGCGGGTGGTCCGTATAGCTAACAAGAACAAGAACACACCGCCAGCCAGTCATGTAACTCTTGCCTTCAAGCAGGCCTTTCGAATGCTTGTATTGATTTTCCTGAGTCACAAACGATGTATGAAAGCAGACGACGGTGAAATGGGAATAGTTACAATGGTGAAATAAATCAGTAATCAATAATCAATATTATTAAATAATACATAATACATAATCCATAATCAATAATCAATAATATATCATTGAACGAATGTAAAAAGACCAATAACCGTGGCTGCCACTACTGCGTCGCCGCATTCGAGCGATGCTCAGTATTTGGCCAAAACAACTGGTCTTATTTTCCACCTCACACAATAACCGCTGTAGGCTACAGTGTTCTAGTCTTCAATTATCGCAAGATAACACCGATTACTGCCTCTGATATGTATGTTAACTAGGTTAGGACATTTATTTGCAGAGATACGAGTATCGAGTATCGGTAAATGACGTAAATCGGGTGTAAGTACAGATTCTAGACTCCCAACCGCCATAACTGAGCTTCATATTTTTACTATAAAAACTGAACCACTTGGTCTAGAGACGTCTAGTCTTCACCCATTGCAAGATAACATCAAGTACTGCCACTGGATGTATATATAACCTAGGTTCGGCCATTTTTTTTGCGTATATATAAGCGCGCCAATTCGCCAAAATGCCGAGAATTCGCTGAAACCCCTGGTTCCAGCTCTGGCGAGAAGATTTAAAGGAGGGTTAAAGGAAAATGTACTATTTTGTTCATTTTGATTCTGATATTAAAGTATTTGAAGTTTCTAAAATGTTACTTTTAAGTGCATTTTATTTTTTTTCTCTTTTGACCCGAACTGAAAGCCCAGCTTTGAAAATCTCCAAAATTCCCGAAAATTCCCAAAATTCCTGGAGAGTTTCGTGGAAATTTAGCAGATTTCAAAATTTCCGGGAATTTTACAACCCTAACTGTATGTATATAATTTATATACTGTATAATAGAGATGGACCGAATATTCGTTTCGTATTCGTATGTGTGAATATTCGCTGTTTTTCAATATTCGTATTAATATTCGTATCGCATTTTCATTCATAGCTATTTGCAAACATGCGAATATTTTCACGAAACCAATAAAAGATATACAAAAATGTAAAATATTAAATTTTGAAGTCAAGAGTGTGCAAAATATAAATATGTTCTAATATATAACTAGGAACCCCAAAAGGTTCACCAGATCCAAATATACGAAGCGCTTGTTGACGTTCTTTAAAAAAAAAAAAAAAAAAAAAAAAAAAAAAAAACACAGCTTGCGGTCGCTTGTACGATGTCGTGGAAAGGAATGCTACTTTATTAAATACACTAAGTACCATAGTATGTGAATGTGTTTTAAACTATTGGAACTGAAATTGTGTACATCGACTTCCAAACCAATCTGATGATCTCTGAACTTTGAAATAATTATAATAGTTTTGAAATCTGACCGTGTTCATTATAACGGATGGAATGGTCTTGGTACATGTTGCCAATGTAGCGGCTACCGCTAGATCCAGCGAATCACTTCCATCACTTCCATCTAGCGACTTCAAGATGTGATGAATTCTAGCTATATTCAAGTTATGTTCCCTATTTTAAGGAATTGTAGAGATTTTTCGATTGTTACAGATAATTCTAGATACTTCAACATATGTTTTCTAGTGACATACAAGTTCTTAGTGTCTGTTGACTGTCTAGCGATTTGTCAATGCTATTCTAGCATACATTTGTGCTTTAGTTTATCATGCATTGTTTAAAAAATGTGTCCTATTTCTCCAGAAGACTTCCTACGTGATATAGTGTATTGTTCTAGTGATAATTAAATATTATACAGGGCTATTTTAAGTTGGCTGATGATTATGAAACAGTAATATGCTGGATGATGAGAATACTGTATGTAAACATGTCTCGGATATCACTGATAATTTTTGGCATTTACTGCCAAAAGGCCAATGGCTAATCAGTGGTGGTAACAAAACACGCAGCTTTACACATTCACATCGTCATTGGCTTCCGGTAATTAATTTCATAGTAATTTAATTAACGTTTGTTGGTGATATAAAAAGAATTACCAGTTCTTGAAGGATGAAAATGTCATCCTTCAAGAAAGATTGAAATATTCGCTATTCGTATTAGAATTCGCGAATTTTACTAAAAAAAAATCGCATTCGTATTCGCGTTTGCAAATAGTGCAAATTGATATTCGTTCCATCTCTAAATTATATATATATATATATATATACACTAATAAGGCGTACGGTCCGGATGGTGTTCCTCCTGTTGTTCTCAAAAACTGTGCTTCCGTGCTGACTCCCTGCCTAGGCAAACTCTTTCGTCTCTGTCTATCCTCTAACGTCTTCCCTTCATGCTGGAAGTTTGCTCACATTCAACCTGTCCCAAAGAAGGGTGACCGCTCTCAACCCTCCAACTATCGTCCAATTGCTCTTATCTCTTGTCTTTCTAAAGTTTTTGAAACTATTCTTGCTTCCAAATTTCTTAAGCATTTCTCTTCTCATAATCTGCTCTCAGATCGCCAGTATGGCTTCCTTAAGGGTCGCTCTACTGGTGATCTTCTTTCATATCTTACTAACTCTTGGTCATCCTCCTTTCGGGACTTCGGTGAGACTTTTTCTATTGCACTAGACATATCGAAAGCCTTCGATAGAGTCTGGCATAAATCTTTAATTTCTAAACTACCCTCCTTCGGTTTCTATCCCTCCATCTGTGCCTTTGTCTCTAATTTCCTTTCCGGCCGTTCCATAGCCGCGGTTGTGGACGGCCATTGTTCACTTCCTCACCCTATAAACTCCGGTGTTCCTCAGGGCTCTGTCCTATCTCCTATTCTCTTTCTAATTTTTATAAATGATCTCCTTAACTGTACCTTAATTCCCATCCATTCATACGCAGACGACTCAACCTTACACTACTCCATTAGTTTTTCAGAACGCCCCAGCCAGCAATCCCTCAATGACAAACGTAATGAAGCCATAGAACTCTTAAATTCTGATCTAAATACTATTTCCAATTGGGGCAGAGAAAACCTTGTTAACTTTAATGCTTCCAAAACCCAATTTCTCCATCTATCTACCCGTCAGGATCTCCCAGCGGACTATCCCTTATTCTTCAACAATACAAAAATCAACCCTTCATCTTCTCTCAATATTCTTGGTGTCTCTTTTTCTTCTGCTCTCATTTGGAAGGACCATATTACCAGTCTTGCTAAGGCAGCCTCCCAGAAGCTGGGTGTGCTCAACCGCCTTAGGGGGTTCTTTTCCCCTGCACAGCTTCTTGCTCTGTACAGGGGCATAGTGCGCCCTTGTATTGAGTATTGTTCACATGTGTGGGGAGGTTCCTCTCACACCGCTCTCCTAGACAAAGTTGAAAGGAAGGCCTTTCGTATCATAAACTCCCGTCCACTCACCAACTCTCTGCAATCTCTCTCTCTCCGTCGCAATGTTGCATCTGTCTCGCTATTCTATCGCTACTATAATAATCAGTGTTCCTCAGAGCTATCCCAGTGCATATAACCTCTTTTATGTAGGGCACGTGGTACCCGTCTTGCAACTCAATCCCACCCCTACTCTGTGCAACTCTCCAACCCAAGAGTGAAACGTTACTCTCAAACTTTCTTCTACTCAACAGCTGAGCTCTGGAACTCTCTCCCAGAATCAGTCTTTCCCTCTTCCTATGACTTAAATTGCTTCAAACTCTGTGTGTCCAGGCATTTTGGCTCGAACGTCCCTTGATTTTGGCCCTGTCACTCTTTCAACTATGGGGGGGGGGGGCACTCGCTATAGGCAGTTATGCCTTTTGCCTCCCTCAATCACAGAAAAAAAAAATATATATATATATATATATATATATATATACAGTATATATCCGGTTTCAAATATTTTCTGCAGGTCCAGCTCTCCACATGATTTTTACCTTATATTTTGGTCCGCGTGTCATTTACGTAAGATAACCTTGATGCAAACGTATTGGGAATATATAAATTGTGATGTAAACAAAAACGTGTGTACATGGTCAGTGTAGGTGTAGGCTATGTATATGTGTGTAAAATATACCCGGTATACATGTACAGTATATATGAGAGAGAGAGAGTTTGAGTTTGTGTGAGAGTGAGTTAGAGTTAGAGAGGGAGATAGCAGACTGACAAATTACCACATAATGGAGGGTGACATGGAAAGCTCTGTGTCAGGTTTTATGAGCCTTGGAGGCCAACATTCTGCCATCCTCTCGATACCTAGTATAGGTCTGTGTATTACCCCACCCCCTCCCACACCACCACCACCACCAACAGCACAACACAGTCGAGTGGTGAGCACGCTCACGTGTGAATCTGCTTGACCTGGGTTCGATCCCAGCCCAGGCGGACATTTAGTGGGTGTTGTAGTACGTCCTAGCATGTTTCACAAGCTTGCACCCAGTCGGGGGATACCTCGACGATGCATACAGACTAATAACACACATAACAAAGCCACTCCATTAGCTTCTTCTATCTCCAACACCCCTTCTCCCCTCACTACACCCTTCAGAAAAATAGGAAAAGTAGAATGTAGATACGAGGTGCCGTTGTAAAGGCTTATCCCTCAATACCTTCACCTGACCTGACAACACACACACACACACACACACACACACACACACTTCTCTCTCTTTCTCCGGTACTGCTTATCATATGTGTCGATAACATCGATACATATGATGTTAAACATAGCATGAATGTGAGCAATGATCTAGAAATTGAACGACTCAACATAGATATGATGGGTAAATGGTCTAAGACCTGATAGATGGCACTAAACTTTACAAAATTATGATCCAAAACTTTTAATACGTTTTGTTCATCATACACATAATCGTACGAATCTAATCCTCCACATATTATCCGTTTTCTTTCTTTCTTCAGAATTTACCCCTCATGTAAGAATGTAAGTTTGAGCATTATCCAAAATAGTAGCAGAAGAAAAGCCAAACAGTCGCTAATTACACTTCTCCCTTCACTGTGGCTTCCTCTTAATAGTGTTTGGACTTTCCCAAGGCAGGAGTTTGGTGCTGGTAGTTTGGAAATGGTTTTAGGGAATTGTTGTGATTCTAAGACTGCGTGGGGTAAAAATAGAGTTCCCCATTATGACGCAAGAGTTTGTGTAATGGATCCCCGCTGGGTGTTGCCTGGTTATAGAACAGTAGTTTCCACACCTTCGCAACTCACCATACATACAACATTGCCATGCCGAGTTTAGCCACTACGCGGAGGTACAGAGGTTACCTACTGTAGAGGTTAGGTCGGTCAAGTAGATCATTCATGGCTAAAAATGATGATGATGATAATGATGACTGGATACTGTTATGAATACGAAACAAACATACGTGAGAACACACACAGTGGCCTAGAGATAGACCGAATATTCGCTTCCGCAGTCGCATGTTTGAATATTCGCTATGTTTTTTCAATATTCGCATTCGTATTCGAATCCGCATTTTCCATTCATAACTTTCTGCGAATATTCGAATATTTTCACGAAACCAATGGAAAATAAAAAAAATATATACCGGTATATATAAAATATTTAATTTTAAAGTTAACACAAACGAATACATAAACGTGTAGATGTGCGTTAGGCCCGCTAGAGTGGAAAAAAGGAGGACTGAGCAGTATTGCCACTTTACTTTATTTAACCCGTGGAGCCCCGGCTAGTTTTGTAATGTTTGCGCACCAGAACCCGGCCGGTTTTCAAAAAATGGTTTTATTCCAGAAACAATAGCGAATGGGTTAGGAATGAAGGAAAAACCACGAAAAACTGCTCAAAAAGCTTAAAAAATGGTCCTACAGAGCCCCCGAAAATGGGTTTTACAAGAGTAAAAAATTGAAGGCAATTATCCTAAAAAAACAGGTTATTGAGCGCTCGCGCGCACGCACGTGGACTTTGAGAGTTTTCAACCATCTGCACGGTTGCGTGGGATACGTACACAGTTCCCATACAAATCTGAGCCCTCTTGAGTGGCTACACCTGAGGTTACGGTCGGCGCAATTAGGGTGACGCGTCAGGCGCGTCTCTGGGGCTGTGCGTTACATACATCGCCGACGCGTCAGACGCGTCGCTGGGGCTGTACGGGTTAAGCTGCGATTTTCGTTACCACCACTGATTACCTATTGGTCTTTTGGCAGAAAATACCAACAAATATCAATGATATCCGAGTCATGATTACTTACAGTATTCTCATCGTCCAGCATTACTGCTTCATAATTATCACCCAACTTAAGATAGCCCTATATTATTATGATCTCTACAATTCCTTAAAATTGTGAAAATACCTTTAATATCGCTAGAATTCACCATATCTTGATATCGCTAGATGGAAATGATTCGCTGTGAGCCTATCTAGCGGTAGCCGCTACATTTGCACCATCGTACAAGACAATTCGTTTCGGCTATGATGAACAAGGCCAGATTTCGAAACAATTACAATTAGTTCAATGTTCTGAGATCATCAGATTGGTTTAGGAACAATTTTACACAGTTACAGTTTCATTAGTTTCGAAAATAATTACATAAAACGCTACTTAGAGGGTTAACCCGTACTGTACTGTAGGATACAGTAATAAAAGTCCCCAGCAGTCCCAGGCAATGTGGCCAAAATGACAGGAGAGACCACCTTTTTACCTCAAGAGATGAGGCAAGAATGGATCTATTACTTTTTTTTTAGAAGACTTTAAAAAAAAAAAAAAAAAAAAAAAAAAAATAGCCTTGTACAGGCAGTTACAAGACAAGTGCATTACTGACGGATATAAATGTCGCTGGGAATGGGGAGTTACTTATCTACTAACGTAGATAAAACTGTAGGGAGCTTTAAGATAAAATTGGATAAGCATATGGACGAGAAGGGTTGGGTGTGAAGGGGGATCAGCCGGGTTGGGCCAATCAGCGCTCTGCAGACCCCCATAATCCTGCGTTAATCTCTAACCGTTTTGGTAAGATGATCCTCAGGGTATTAGAGTGTTGAGCCTATAATTGGGCTTTGTAATTGATTTGGGGTTGTGTGGGACAGGGATCTGCCTTGCTTAGGCCAATCGGCTTTCTGCAGACTCCCATTTTCTTATGTTCTTATGTTCTTATGTATATATACGGCGCTGGTATTGTACTGGTTAATAAACAAAGCATTCCTCTCCCGAGATTGTCCAAGCGATGGTGCTGCTTTTGCTGTTGTTGTTGTTCAAACTATGACTACGATCGCTGATATTTACCTCGTATATTCGGGTGTTGGTGAACATTTTGAAGTTCCTAGTAGTATATTAGAACATATTTATGATGTTCATAATCTCATAAGTATCAAAACTCACATGTTTTGGTATAAATACGCAAAAGTCTAATTTCGAATGACCGTGAATTACTGTACTTTACTTTGCATTATGTTTGGGCTATTTTAACCCTCCCGCATTCGGTAACTTAAATATGTAACTTATGGTAAGGCCTTCTTTAATTTGGCATGAAATATCAGGCTGGGCGAGTTTTGGAAGCCTTGTGTTTTTCTGTATTTTCATCCACCAGAATGCTGTTTATTGTGATGTATCATATGTCAATGGAAAGAGGAATATTTATAGTACATGATAAAACAAAACAAAAATTTAAATAAATCGAAATATGAAAGTGTAAATGAGTCCGGAATACAATTATTTCCATGCAATTGTTTTCACACCGTCATATCTCTAAATTGTGAGTGATGACCATATATTTTGTTTTGCTCAAATAATAGTATTTGTTCTCCTCTTTCCAAATCTGAAAACAGAAATTGTTTATCTTCAATAGTTCTCAAGCAGTGACCGAAATTATTTTCGATTTATTTCGTTGCTACGAAGTGTATGATTTTAAATTTAGGCTGTATGAATACGGCAAATAATGCTGATGAGTATAAAACAAACTAGAAGGTCCTACTACAAACACTTTTTGCACTATGAATATTTGAAATGAAGAGCCAAAATGCGAATATTTACGCTTCACCCGTCTCTGTTCCGCCGATGCTAGCCGGGTTCCGAGCTGTTCCCCACCTCGGCGTTGGTTTATTTGCTTGGATACGTATATAACTGTTTCTATCACCGTCATCGGAAAATTATGCTCTTTCTAATGGTGAAAACAAAAATAATATAGCGTAATTGGTTCGCAAGCTATGCGCAATTGTTTCCATGCATTGTTATTGTTATGTAAATATATGAGAATATTTATACAGTTGTATATCTTTGCCACAATGTACAACACTTATATAATATATAAATATATATATATATATATATATATATATATATATATACAAGGTGTCAAACAAAATATAATGAATGGTAATAAAAATATGTGTATGTGTGTGTGGGAATCTACCTGTATATATACTGTATATATATATATATATATATATATATATATATACAGTATACATACAAGGTGTCATAAATATATATATAAAATAAATAAAATAAAAATATAAATAAAATAAAATAAACAAAATAAAATAAATAACGACAGTAATAAATAAAATAAATAAATATATAAATAAAATAAAAATATAATAATAATATATATACTCGATTATGGGCCTTGGGCTTGCTCGGGCCCTTGGGGCTGATCCGCTAGATACCCTGGGCAACAGGAATAATAAAAAAAAAAAAAAAAAAAAAAAATATATATATATATATATATATATACAGTATGATTATATATATATATATATATATATATATACTGTATATATATATATATATATATATATATATATATATATATATACCGGTATATATATATATATATATACTGTATATATATATATATATATATATATATATATATACATATATATATATATATATATATATCTTTATATATATATATATATATATATATATATATATATATATATATATATATATATATATATATATATATATATATATATATATATATATATATATATATATACTGTATATATATATATATATATATATATATATATATATATATATATATATATAAAATAAATGAAATAAAAATATAAATAAAATGAAATAAATCAAATCAAATTAATAAGTATATATAAATAAAATAAAAATTTAATAATAATATAAATACTCGATTATGGGCCTTGGGCTTGCTCGGGACCTTGGGGCTGATCCGCTAGACACCCTGGGGAACAGGAATATTACAAAAAAAAATATATATATATACCGGGTATATACTGTGTATATATATATATATATATAAATAAATAAAAAAAATAAATAAATAAATAAAAAAAATATATAATAATAATATAAATACTTGATTATGGGCCTTGGCCTTGCTCGGGACCTTGGGGTTGATCCGCTAGACACCCTGGGGAACAGGAATAACAAAACAAATATATACGGTATATACAGTATATATATATAAAATAAATAAAATAAACATAAATAAAATGAAATAAATAAAATAAAATAAATAAAAACAATAATAAATCAAATAAATAAATATTATAATAAAATACAAAATATAATAATAATATAAATACTCGATTATGGGCCTTGGGCTTGCTCGGGACCATGGGGCTGTTATATACTGTATATAGGCTATATATAATATATATATATAATATATACTGTAATATAACTAAAATTCCATAGAGTACTTACCATACTTCCTGTAAGCATTCCTGTGACATCTTCGTGATTATAATGTATTTATTTCGTAGGCAGTATTTATTGATAAATATATTTGTCCTTCAAGCAAAAAATAGTGTAATGTCATCAATGATACCTAGACAACACTGCATCAATACTCAAGGGGTTAACCAAGATTCACTCCCCTCAGTCACCAAAAGTCACAAGTAACATCTTATATACATATATGGTTCGAATTATTCACTAAACACTTTCACAGGGTAGATGAAATTATCCATAATTGCCTGCCTATAGCTAGGCATGGTGGGCCAGAGGGAGGGAGCCCAGAATTTAAAGGACCGGGACCCTGCCTCACAGTCTGGGGGCCGGGAAACTACTGACTTTACAAAGGCCCAGGCTCCTCAGAGAGGGACGCTATGGGGTTGCTAGATACTTCCTTTTGTAACTTACTAATGCCTAACTTACCAGTCCAAATTGCGTCAAAATCAAGTCATAAATTTATTTTTGCCGAATATTTCTAACTTACAGGTGGCATTATGACATTGCGTCATACGAGCACTCTTCGAGGGGTGGCGTTAGGACGCGATCGCGTCCTAAAGATGCGGGAGGGTTAAATGATTACATTTAGATAGATGTATTTATTTTACACTTGCCATATGATGACTTGCTTACAGATATATACTTAAAGATCGAATCGGATTAACTTTTCACTTCCTCAAACAAGTGGAAAAGCAGGATTGAGTTGGCTTGATATTCGACACCCTCAATGGTGTAATACGACACCTTTTCCAATCTATTGGAGATAGTGGGGGTGCTCGAAAACGCGGCTTTAATAGTACCAGATCGAACCAGTGAAAAATACCAAGTTATTTGAAAACGTACCAATTACAGTGAATACATAACTTACCTTATATTAATTCTCAAGATTTCAAAATGTTCAAGTGTTTTTCAGTTATACTGTCTCGTGAGTAATGTCACACTCCCTGCTATGACCATGTACTTTCATCACTACTGCTACTTTCTGAAGAGTTCACCTTCTCTTCATCACCCACTTTGTCTAGCCAAAGAATAATCCAACGTACTGAAGAAGCAAGGAAGGAACACGATCACCGCGATAGAGTGTGAAAATCTACTGATGTCATCAACATTCCTGTTAAATTAATTTCTCTGATCTTTCCAAAATATTCGCAATTCGCATTCGCATTCGCGAATTAAAAAAAAAAAATTGGCATTAATATTCGCAAATATGGAAAATTTATATTCGTTGCATCTCTAAGCCACACACACCACACGCATGCGTACATACTACAACCTCACATCACACAAACACACACACACACATTATAACATTAGGAACAAACAGACCTGACACGGAAACACTCCTGAACCTGGCAGCTTATGAAGTAAAACAATAACAGGAAGAGAGAGAGAGAGAGAGAGAGAGAAAGATGGAGAGAGAGAGAGAGCGCGCAAAAACATAGACCGGTACAGAGAAAAAAACACGAAATCCAATACAATAGATCGGCAGTGAACAATAAAACATCCTTGTAGACTAAAGTAAAGGATTAACGGCCTTCAAGCTTCCCGCCCAGTAAGACACAGCAGAGCGCGGCAGCATGGCAGATGTACGATGCGTCCAGTTTTTGAGTGACGGTTATTTACACCACCCGAGCATCATGTGTGCCTTCATAGTTCAGATATTAGCAACATGTATTACATATTGTCATTGTAAGTGAAGGTACAGTCTGATAAGTGCATAGATTCAAGTTATATAAGTGTCGAAGGAGTGATAAGCCTCGCGCGCATCCTGGTTACCATGACGACTGGCGGGCTGGCGGCCACCTTGTTCATGGACTCACGCACGTACACACTGCCAGCTAACTGACACCCGACTTCCCCTTCACTCACTCTCGGTTTTATTATGCCTTTCACACATACTCTGTTTATTGATTTTATACCTTACCGTATATTTTAAAGTTAGAATATGAGTGTTACACATTGTTTTAGGCACTTTTGACTTAGAAATTTGAGTTTGGACGTATTCTTAGTGGGGAGACAGGGGAGGTGGTGGTGAAGGCAGGTGGAGGGGGGGGAGGACCAATGTACACATAAGCCTAAACTTGTTGTGTACGTAGCAACATGACACACTATCTCGTCTCTTCTTACCCCTACCATGACCTGGCGGAATTTTGAGGAATGCCGTGGGGTCTGGGTCATCCTCCTCCTCCTCTTTCTTACTTGGTGGGGAGTCAACTATGTTATGGGAAGCGTTAGAGGAGCGATAAACATAGCGAGGCGACGAGGTACATCCAACACTCACGATGTAAACAAAGCAACTGGGCCGGGCGGGAGGTGGGAGGCAGCCCAGTCCGTCCACTCCCGCGCTCTCTCTCAGTCCCCACCCCCAGTCCCCACCCCCAGTCCCCACCACGGCGGGACTTGGGTATTGCCAATTGATAAGTATTGCCACTGTTGGGCAACATCATAAGGTATATCCCATATGAATTTGAACCCTCTAGCTACCATATGATAAGAATAAATAAGCACAAAAGTGGCATTGGGATAAGTGGGTAAACTGGCTTTCCCAATCCGCCCTTACTCACCCGAGCGGATGGGCTAGGGGGTTTCCGCGTACAGCCACTGTTTGGCAACATCATACGGTAGTTTCCCATACCATCCTCAAGCCTCTAGCTACCATAGGACAAGAGTAAATCATTTTGAAGTAGCGGACGCAACGTATTTGGCGCTGGGGTTTAGCGTTACATACATTGCCGACGCATACGCTGTGGTGCTGCGATCCAGTGTGTTAAAGTTCCAACTCTTAGGATTCGGGACCACTTTCGCGTTCCCTCCCCCCTTATTCTGTCTTATCTAGTAGGTGTATTTTACGCACATATATAAAAATAACAAATACTGAATATTTCGCCGTTTTTACTAAAACTTCAAAGTATACCTAGACACGTAGATTCTTTATACACATGAAAATAATTAGTTTTGTACTATACTTGTGTACATAAATGACGCTACTGAATAGGACAATAAACATACGATGTGTCTTGCATATTCGAAAAGGTCTTCACCAATGTTGCATCATCCCACTTGGCCAACAGACGATCGTGTCACTGGTATCTAGAGAGTATCACACCAGAAGTTTTATCAAATGTATATACTTGACATTTTTCTGCCAACATTTCTGCACTGGTATCAGAAACTATATTCATTAATTAAAGTGATACAATATTTCGTAGTTAAAGTTTAAGTTAAACGCCTTCAGACCCGTGTTGATATAAAAATTATGCTAAGAGAACATTGCTTGTGTACTACCGGCTTATGTTTGATAATTTTCGTTTGTACAACACATTATACCGACATTGATATCTACCTATATCTATATCTACTGTACATCTATCTAATATAAAAACATTCCGATTTCAGTACTGCGAGCAATTTAATAAATCAAATTAACTCGTTAAAGCTGAAATACATCCACTGTTACAGACATAATATACACGCACTGTTAAACTTTATAATAATGTTTGAATAAGAGTACACAGCACAGTTACCTCTCCCTATTGGATAACCCAACGTGTTCATGTTCTTTTATTCAAGAGACAAACGGGATATACAGAATTCAAGAAGAAAACAGATATCGGTGTCCCTCTCTCATGGTAGTAAAATTATCACAATTTTATTCCCTCAACAGGGAAAGCGAATCAAAGTGATTTTCCAGTGGACAGAGAGCAACATTAGTTTCTATTTTCAAGTAACATTAAGCAATTGTTATTATTATTGCTATATACTGTACAAATACAGTATGGGGGAATACAAAACAAAAACTGTCGGGAATAGGGTAATGATCCCGACAGTTTTAGGTCCAATAGGACATTTGAATTTGGCGGTATCGTATCGCTTGTACGATTTCGGCTGGTTCTTTGTGTATTGTAGTTTATTCTTAAGTATAGGTTAAATATTAACTGTAATGTATAAATATCTACATCAGCTCTAGATGTATCATGAAACCAAGTTATGGGTTATAATTATTATGAGCCGGCAGCCATATGTAATTTCGCGAAGCGATCAGACGCCGGCCCTTTAGTCTCTCAAGCAACATCTTCCCCCCCCCCGGCTGTGACTCAACCGACAGTTCACCATGTGCTACAAATATTAATCTATAACAACAGTCCTACATCACCAGTCCTCTAAGCTAAGTTCATTGTATCGATATTGTATTATGTGAACATTCCTACATGTCATGCAATTACATTAGCCGTGTGTGGGGGACTGGATTACACCCATCGACTACGTCGTTGGTAATTATATTATAACTATTTGTTGGGATATTTCATGCACCAGTGATATGCAATTTAACCTCTTTATCTAAATTCCCGACAAATAATGGTCCTTCAATCTCTAGTACTTACATTATTGCAGTAATAGTGTTATGTTTGCATCCGCTTTCGCTTGGTGTTACAAATGGCTGCCGCGCTAGAAGTTGGGCAGACTGCCCTTGCGTTTTTTTTTATGTTGCCTACGTTGCCTGGCTATCCCTGTGTTTTTTCGGTGGCGCCCCGTCACTGTTATAGTTTGGGGGAACTAGTTTCCCACTTTTTCGACGTGGTGCTGCTTACCTTGTTTGGGGTTTGCTGGGATAGGTATGTGTGTGAGCGTGTCACGGTTTGCTACCATTTCTCGCGGTTTTTGTGGTTAGGCCTACTGAGTGTCTGTGGTTGTTTTGATGACACTGTTCGTGGTAGCCTACTTGGTGACTTTCAGTTTAGCCTTTAGGCCATATGAGACTCTTTTCTCAATTTTGCCGGTGGGGAGGGTTCTCATGTGACTCGTTTAATTAAATTTTATAGCCTAGTTGCCTAATTACGGTCATGGGGCTCGGTCTCTGTTGATTCCTAAGCGATTGACAGCCAACAGACCTCATGATTGTGGGATGGGCAGCTGGGCTAGGCCTAATACTTATTACTAGACCTAGTTAGTTCTTTTCATTTACCCTTCTTTCTCTAGCCCTAGTTTGTTTCTGCTATTTGTCAATTTTGCTCAATTAATTCATCCTACTGCAGCTAGTAGCCTAATGACCGTTTCCAAATTGGGAGTGGCAATGCTATTGCCACATTTTTTAATTTAAATTAATTTGTGTAACTAGTTTGCTTTATAGTTTAGAGAGTTAATAGCTTAGATTCAGACCTTAACGATGACAGATTTAAAGAAACTTTAGATTCTTAAGGAAGGGATGAAGGGAAGTTTAAATAGGTGTTTAAGAGATCTTGATGAATTTTTATTAAGTGCCACGGCTGATCAAATTAAGGGTAAATTTGCTACTGTAACTAAATCGCTAGCCACTTATGATAGTTATGCTCAGCAGGTATATGGTTTATTGACAATTACTGACGATGTGGAAGAAGAAATGTCGGCAGATCTTGAGTACTTTGAGGACGTTAATACAGCCTTAGCCAGACTATCGTCCACACAAGAATCAACCCCTGTTAAGGATACCGGTACACCAAAGGCGACTGGTTTTAACCTGCCGAAGCTTACTTTGCCTACCTTTTCCGGGGATTCGGCTACCTGGACTGGATTTTGGGATATCTTTGAGTGTTCCGTCCATCAGAATGAAACACTCACATCCATCCAAAGGTTCACATATCTCCGTGGCCAATTGAAAGGGGAGGCATTGAAGTTGATCGATGGGTACAAGCTAGAAGCTACGAGCTACGAGTCTGCAGTGGAGTTGCTGAAGAGAACTTACGAGAGAGAGGAAGTCATCAAGACTGCGTTAATTACTAAATTCTTCACTCTAGATCCTCCATCCTATGAAGTGATGAAGTGACGGACCTAAAGGAGTACTATGCCTCCTTTGAGAGCCTCCTCCGATCTATGGAGACAATGGCCATCACCAAGGAGGAAATATTTAGTGTAAATATCTTGAACAAGATACCCTCTCCCCTAAAGGAAATCGTAAGACGACAACTAAGCGACTCTCCACTAAACTTGGAAGCATTGGTGCAGGTGTACGAGACTGAAGTCTTCAATATGGAGAGTACTGGACACTACCGACAAGTGGAGATGTCGCCATCTACTGCAGCTTTCCCGGTACAGACTTCTCCGAAACAGAAAAGGCCAATATCATTAGGTTGCAAGTTGTGCAGTGTCCATGGTCATCTGTGGTACCAGTGTCCTAAGTATCCTAAGGCTACACAGAAGATTGGCAAGGCTAAATCGCTTAAGTTATGTACCAGCTGTCTGGAAAGAGATCACTTCAACAGTACTTGCACCAATTCCTACATCAAACCTTGTAAGTATTGCAAGGGGAAACATTGGTTTTCCCTTACCATCCAGTCTGATCGGCACGACGGCAAAGAGAAGGGGAGAACCCCCAAAGAGTCACATGAGAAAGGTAAGAGCGAGGGTGATAAAGTATCTGCCATGTCCATTGCTTCTCGAGAATGTCAATTGCTTCCTACTATGATGCTGCCAGTAGTAGGGAGTAATAATAATACTATAATAACACGCACCTTACTTGACCAGTCTTCACAGAGGTCATTCGTTCTGCGGTTATCATTACCCCAGCTCAAGTGTACCAGCAAGGGTCAAGAAAATTTGCGTCTCCATGGTTTCGCTGGTGAAGTAGATTCCAGTGACTATGATATAGTGGAGATTTCCTATGTTTATAGAAGAAAGGTATGTCCCATCAGGGCTGTTGTGGTCGACACACTACCCAGTTTCTATATAGCATCAGAGATTCAACCACATTTGAAATATCTCAGAAGCAAGGGTTATAAACTGGCTGATGATCAACTCTCTGCTAACAATGGTATTATGCTACTGGTTGGAGCTGATTATTACTACGACCTGGTTCACCCTGGTTATCGGCGGGTAGATAAGCTTATAATGCTCCCCACGATCCAAGGGTATGCCATTTCTGGATCCTATGCCACTTTCTCTCAGGACACACTGGTGGAGGTGGTTGCGGTCCTCAAGGTTGCAGTGCAGTAAGCCCCATAGATAAATATATTAGGCCACATGTGCCTGATAATACATGTACTGATATAGATAAGCTGTGGGACTTGGACAATATTGGAATTGACCCACATGAACTTGATCGTGAGTCCAATCTAGCGTTAAGCTCGTATGAAGAGACTGTAACGTATGACTCTGGCCGGGGTCAGAATGTGGTAAGGCTCCCTTGGAATGATAACACACTTGGTAGGTTACGTGGCCTTCAGTAGCAGTTTGTCAAGGATCCAAATTATTGCGAGACTTATGCAGCAGTTTTAACCGAGCAGGTACAACGTGGATTTGTGGAGAGAGTAGATCTCAGTGAGTATGGGGATAACATCCATTACTTTGCTCACCATGGGATTAAAAAGGACAGTTCCACCACTCATGTTCGTATTGTGTATGACTGCTCTGCTAAATCCAGTGATCGCTCCTAAAGCCTGAATGATTGTCTGTACATGGGTCCGTCCCTGGTCTCTGATCTCGCGCAAATTATGTTGCGCTTCAGATGTCATAAGATTGCATGGGTCGCCAATATTGAGAAGGCCTCCCTGATGCTTCAACTCCATCGTGAAGACAGGGATTCGACAAGATTTTTATGGCCACGGGACCCAATGGATCTAGATTCAGAGTATCTGGTCTACAGGTTCAGAGTCGTCTTATTCGGGGCGACCTGTTCCCAGTTCCTTCTCAACGCTACTATCTTGCGTCATCTTGAGGAGGCTGGACTAGATCCTGACTTCAAGAATGAGATCAAGCAGGGGATCTATGTGGACAATCTTCAAGGCACTGGAGACGATGAAGATTTATTGCTCGAAAAATGCTGGGAGATCCGCGATATATTTGCCAAGGCTCATCTATACTTGAGAGAATGGGCCACTAATAGTGATCTTTTGAAAGGTCAATTTGCTTCTGACGGTGTAGCTACTGAGAATAGTGAGGTGAAGTTTTTAGGCCACAAATGGGACACTACCACAGATAGTCTATCCTTCTGTCACACCCCATGCGGCAGTGAGCTTATATCCAAGCGAAACTGCTTAAGCTTGTCAGCGAGGTTGTTTGATCCCCTAGATTTTTGCTGCCTGTAACTATCCGTGCTCGTATGTTTTTACAGCAACTGTGGCGGCTAAAACTAGATTGGGACACGCCCCTTCCGACTGAGTTACAAGATACTTGGCGGTTGATTCGGTCGGACCTTTCCACATGTTGCAAGGTCCAACTTAATCGTCAGGTTATTAGTGGTCAACAGGTGGATCTACATGCCTTTTCTGATGCTAGTAATAGTGCGTACAGTACTGCCATATACATATGCAATGGTAGTGAAGTGACACTGGCTATAGCGAAGGCCAAAGTAGCCCCTATAAAGAAGATTACAGTTCCTCAATTAGAACTTACTGCATTGCTTCTGTCTGCTAGTCTAATAAAGTTTACACTGGATGCTTATACAGACATACTACAGATTAATAACGTCTATGTCTGGAGCGACAGTCAAATAGCACTTTCATGGATACACAGCCAGAAAGTATTACCAGTTTATGTTTCTAATCGTACTGATGAGATACGATAACTTAGTTCCTACAGCTAAATTTCGCTATGTGAGCACCAGGGATAACCCCAGTGACACAATTTCCCAGGGGATCTCGGCGCAACAGTTTATGTCGTCCTCTATTTGGTGGCATGGACCTCCATGGCTTATATCTCTAACTGAATGGCCTCAGGATTTCAGGGAATGCATATCTGATCCTTGAAGTAGGCCCCAAGATGATGTTTAAGTAGTTCGAATGTGAGTACCACACATCAGGATAAAAAGTTGGTAGAGTGGGAACGTTACGGCAGCTATGATCAAATAATACGGGTATTTGTATGGACATACCGTTTCATTAACAAAATGAGAAGTCGGGCTCACGGGTCTTTCCTTAGTGAAGATTCGAAGCATATCAGACTCCATGAATTGAGATCAGCAGAAGTAAAACTAATATGTTTAGTACAAAGGGAATCTTATCCTACTGAACATCAAATCCTGAGCAAGGAGTCAAAGGCCATACCCTCTAACTTAATGAGGCAGCTAGGATTATATATGGAAGGAGGCATAATTAAGTGTAGAGGCAGGATACAAAAGGCGGACATTATTGATTCTGCGAAATATCCTGTCCTCCTTAGCTCCTCTCATTTGATTACCAAACTGTTGATTCGCCAATGCCATAGGACCTGCCTACATATTGGCGTAAATTATGTTCTGGCGTATATGCGACAACGTTGGTGGATCCCTAAGATGCGACAAGCAATTAAAGGGATCCACAATAGCTGTACTATCTGTAAAAGATTACAGGGTAAGCCTTACTCCTCAGTAGATGTACCTCCCTTACCTGAGTTCAGGGTACAAAGGACTGAACCATTTCAGGTAACCGGGGTAGACTACACCGGAGCGATTTATGTTAGAGAATCGCCCGGTAATATCATAAAGGTATATGCCATTCTATTCACATGCGCGGTAACCAGAGCGATTCATATTGAATTGATTGACGACCTATCCAGTGAGGGGTTTTTGCATACTCTAAGACGCTTTACAGGCCGCAATGGTTTCCCTCAAATTATTATGAGCGATAATGCGACTTGTTTTGTCGGGGCCTCTAAATATCTCCAGAGTTTAATGGATGACCCGCAGGTTGTGGCTACCCTCACTGGAAAGGGTTGTCAGTGGAGATTTATACCAGCATGTGCACCATGGTTCGGGGCGATTTGGGAGAGAACAATCGGTATCGTCAAATCTGCCATGAAGAAGGTATTAGGAAGGGCACTGGTGACCAGACGGGAGTTGCAAACCATCTTAATAGAAATTGAGATGTCAGTCAACGACAGGCCCTTCACCTATACCTCTGCAGATGTTGATGACCGCTTACCTTTTTTTTTTTTTTTTTTTTTTTTTTCTATATTCCAACTTACTTCCTCTCGGGCATAGGCTGAGAGCCTTAACATTCACCGCTTTACAATGAACAGTGAAGCCCGTGAGGTCTTGTTCCAGTCTAGGGAGTGAGACATGTGAAGCACGTAGAGTACAACGAGCACCTGCCATCTTGCCTTCACATGAGGCACGGTGCTCACTCATGGCCCGAAACGACCCCATCTCTGAAGCCATCTCGTTCCCGTGCTTCACTGTCTCATCCCCTACACTCGGACTCTCACACTTACACACACACAACGCCACCTGTTGAGCAGATAACTCACCAGGCATTGCACCCCTATAGCATATTTTGAATATGGGAATATTCATACACTGCTATTTAATCAGGGAACAATGAGGGTATTTTATTGACGTTTCTGTGGGCTTGTGGTAATGCACTGATACTAGGTACAGCACAAATTCCATCCCAATAATATCTTCCCATTGATACATCGGGATTTGAACCCGGGACCTTTGGATTACCAGGCCAGTGGCAAGACCACTCCACCACACCTATTTCGCCTTCTATGCTAACACGTGGACGAACCTTTAATACCTTTCCTAGATCGTCCGTAAATGACGAAGATCTGCATGACCCTATGTTCGGCAATGCTGACGCCACACGTCGTCGCTTCCAGTATGTAAACAAGGTGTCCGACGATCTATGAAAACGGTGGACCCACGAATATTTGCCGTCTCTTCGCGAGCGTCACTCTAATAAGAACAAAGGGACGAATCAACGATGGCCTCGTATCGGGATGTCGTCCTGATTCATGATGAGCGTCCTAGGTTATTTTGGAACCTTGGGAGGATTATCGATTTGTTCCAGGGCAATGGTGGTCTTATAAGGGTTGCTAGAATACGAACTTCGACTGGGGTTACAACTCGCCCAGTCGTAAGGTTATATCCCTTGGAGCAGGATGTAGAAGTGCCGGATGATCCTGGCGTCTCTACTGATACCCCTCCGCGGGAGAGTGCTGGTGACAGTGCTCCTCAAGGTGGGGCAGCTGATGATGAGAAGGATGATCCTCCTCAGGCTTCAGGTGGCGCTCGTCCCAAAAGGAGGGCGGCTATGTGTTCCGTGGATCTTTGGAGATCAAAGATCAAACTAGGTGATCTTTGTCTTCGATGTCCTTTTTTTTTGTTCTCCTTATATAGCTCCTGTATATCATTTTTGGTGGCGGGCAATATGTCGGGAATAGGGTAATGATCCCGACAGTTTTAGGTCCAATAGGACATTTGAATTTGGCGGTATCGTATCGCTTGTACGATTTCGGCTGGTTCTTTGTGTATTATAGTTTATTCTTAAGTATAGGTTAAATATTAACTGTAATGTATAAATATCTACATCAGCTCTAGATGTATCATGAAACCAAGTTATGGGTTATAATTATTATGAGCCGGTAGCCATATGTAATTTCGCAAAGCGATCGGACGCCGGCCCTTTAGTCTCTCAATCAACACCATACAGCCAACATCTTCCCCCCCGGCTCTGACTCAACCCACAGTTCACCATGTGCTACAAATACTAATCTATAACAACAGTCCTAAATCACCAGTCCTCTAAGCTAAGTTCATTGTATCGATATTGTATTATGTGAACATTCCTACATGTCATGCAATTGAATTAGCCGTGTGTGGGGGACTGGATTACACCCATCGACTACGTCGTTGGTAATTATATTATAACTATTTGTTGGGATATTTCATGTACCAGTGATATGCAATTTAACCTCTTTATCTAAATTCCCGAAAAAAAAAAAGTGGACATCGAAGTCAAAGATCACCTTGTTTGATCTTTGATCTCCAAAGATCCACGGAACTCATAGCCGCCCTCCTTTTGGGAGGAGCGCCACCTGAAGCCTGAGGAGGATCATCCTTCTCATCATCAGCTGCCCCACCTTGAGGAGCTCTGTCACCAGCACTCTCCCGCGGAGGGGTATCAGTAGAGACGCCAGGATTATCCGGCAGTTCTACATCCTGCTCCAAGGGATATAACCTTACAACTGGGCGAGTAGTAACCCCAGTCGAAGTTCGTATTCTAGCAACCCTTATAAGACCATCAATGCCCTGGAACAAATCGATAATCCTCCCAAGCTTCCAAAATAACCTAGGACGCTCATCATGAATCAGGACTATATCCCCGATACGAGGCCATCGTTGATTCGTCCCTTTGATCTTATTAGAGTGACGCTCGCGAAGAGACAGCAAATATTCTTGGGTCCACCCTTTCCATAGATCGTCGGACACCTTGTTTACATACTGGAAGCGACGACGTGTGGCGTCAGCATTGCCGAATGTAGGGTCATGCAGATCTTCGTCATTTACGGACGATCTAGGAAAGGTATTAAGAGTTCGTCCAAGTGTTAGCATAGAAGGCGAAATGGGTAAGAGGTCATCAACATCTGCCGAGGTATAGGTCAAGGGCCTGTCGTTGACTGACATCTCAATTTCTATTAACCCTCTCGCATCCAGCAACTTAATTATCTAACTTATGGTAAGGCCTTCTCTACTTTGCCATGAAATATCAGGCTGGGCGAGTTTTCGAAGCCTTGTGTTTTTCTGTATTTTCATCAACCAGAATGCTGTTTATTGTGATGTATCATATGTCAATGGAAAGAGGAATATTTATAGTACATGATAAAACAAAACAAAAATGTAAATAAATCGAAATATGAAAGTGTAAATGAGTCCGGAATACAATTATTTCCCATGCAATTATCTTCACACCGTCCTAGCTCTAAATTGTGAGTGATGACCATATATATTTTTTTGCTCAAATAATAGTAGTTTTTCTCCTCTTTCCAAATCTGAAAACAGAAATTGTTTATCTTCAATAGTTCTCAAGCAGTGACCGATATTTTTTTTTTTTTTTTTTTTGATTGATATGGTTTATAACATTTTCTATTTATTTCGTTGCTACGAAGTGTATGGTTTTAAATTTAGGCTGTATGAATACGGCAAATAATGCTGATGAGTATAAAACAAACTAGAAGTTCCTAGGACAAATACTTTTTGCGCTATGAATATTTGAAATGAAGAGCCAAAATGCGAATATTTATGCTTCACCCATCTCTGTTCCGGCGATGCTAGCCGGGTTCCGAGCTGTTCCCCACCTCGTGGTTGCGTTATTTGCTCGGATACGTATATAACTGTATATATCACCAGAATCGAAAAATTGTGCTCTTTCCAATGGTGAAAACAAAAATAATATAGCGTAATTGGTTCGCAAGCTATGCGCAATTGTTTCCATGCAGTGACCGAAAAATAAAAATAGATATGGTTTATAACATTTTCGATTTATTTCGTTGCTACGAAGTGTATGGTTTCAAATTTAGGCTGTATGAATACGGCAAATAATGCTGATGAGTATAAAACAAACTAGAAGTTCCTAGGACAAATACTTTTTGCGCTATGAATATTTAAAATGAAGAGCCAAAATGCGAATATTTACGCTTCACCCGTCTCTTTTCCGCCAATGCTAGCCGGGTTCCGAGCTGTTCCCCACCTCGGCATTGGTTTATTTGATCGGATACGTATATAACTGTTTATATCACCGTCATCGGAAAATTATGCTCTTTCTAATGGTGAAAACAAAAATAATATAGCGTAATTGGTTCGCAAGCTATGCGCAATTGTTTCCATGCATTGTTATTGTTATGTAAATATATGGGAATATTTATACAGTTGTATATCTTTGCCACAATGTACAACATTTATATAAATATATAAATATATATATATACATATAATATATATATATACAGTATATATATATATATATATATATATATATATATATATATATATATATATATATATATATAAAATAAATGAAATACAAATATAAATAAAATGAAATAAATCAAATCAAATAAATAAATATATAAATAAAATAAAAATGTAATAATAATATAAATACTCGATTATGGGCCTTGGGCTTGCTCAGGACCTTGGGGCTGATCCGCTAGACACCTTGGGGAACAGGAATAAAAAGGAAAACAAAAATATATATATACCGGGTATATAATATATATATATATATATATATATATATATATATATATACTGTATATATAAATAAAAAAAAAAAATAAAAAAAAATATAATAATAATATAAATACTCGATTACGGGCCTTGGGCTTGCTCGGGACCTTGGAGCTGATCCGCTAGACAGCCTGGGGAACAGGAATAATAAAGAAAACAAAATATATATATACCGGGTATATACGTATATATATATATATATATATATATATATATATATATATATATATATATATATATATATATATTATATATTATACTGTATATATAAATAAAATAAATAAAATAAATAAAACAAAAAATATAATAATAATATAAATACTCGATTATGGGCCTTGGGCTTGCTCGGGACCTTGGGGCTGATCCGCTAGACACCCTGGGGAACAGGAATAAAAAAAAATATATATATATATGTATATACCGGTATATATATATATATATATATATATATATATATATATATATATATATATATATATATATATTATATATATATATATATATATACTGTATATATAAATAAAATAAATAAAATAAAAAATATAATAATATAAATACTCGATTACGGGCCTTGGGCTTGCTCAGGACCTTGGGGCTGATCTGCTAGATACCCTGGGGAACAGGAATAACAAAACAAATATATACGGTATATATATATAAAATAAATAAAATAAACATAAATAAAATAAAATAAATAAAATAAAATAAATAAAAACTAATAAATCAAATATATAAATATTTAAATAAAGTACAAAATATAATAATAATATAAATACTCGATTATGGGCCTTGGGCTTGCTCGGGACGTTGGGGCTGTTATATACTGTATATAGGCTATATATAATATATATAATATAATAATAATATACTGTAATATAACTAAAATTCCATAGAGTACTTACCATTCTTCCTGTAAGCATTCCTGTGACATCTTCGTGATTATAATGTATTTATTTCGTAGGCAGTATTTATTGATAAATATATTTGTCTTTCAAGCAAAAAATAGTGTAAAGTCATCAATGATACCTAGACAAAACTGCATCAATACTCAAGGGGTTAACCAAGATTCACTCCCCTTAGTCACCAAAAGTCACAAGTAACATCTTATATACATATATAGTTCGAATTATTCACTAAACACTTTCACTGGGTAGATGAAATAATCCATAATTGCCTGCCTATAGCTAGGCATGGTGGGCCAGAGGGAGGGAGCCCAGAATTTAAAGGGCCGGGACCCTGCCTCACAGTCTGGGGGCCGGGAAACTACTGACTTTACAGAGGCCCGCGCTCCTCAGAGAGGGACGCTATGGGTTGCTAGATACTTCCTTTTGTAACTTACTGATGCCTAACTTACCAGTCCAAATTGAGTAAAAATCGAGTCATAAACTTATTTTTGGCGAATATTTCTAACTTTCAGGTGGCATTATGACGCGATTGCGTCATACGAGCACTCTTGGAGGGGTGGCGTTATGACGCGATCGCGTCCTATAGATGCGGGAGGGTTAAGATGGTTTGCAACTCTCGTCTGGTCACCAGTGCCCTTCCTAATACCTTCTTATTGGCAGATTTGATGATACCGATTTTTATCTCCCAAATCGCCTCGAACCATGGTGCACGTGCTGGTATAAATCTCCACTGACAACCCTTTCCACTGAGGGTAGCCACAACCTGCAGGTCATCCATTAAACTCTGGAGATATTTAGAGGCCCCCACAAAACAAGTCGCATTATCGCTCATAATAATTTGAGGGAAACCATTGCGGCCTGCAAAGCGTCTTGGAGTATAAAAAAAACCCTCACTGGATAGCTCGTCAATCAATTCAATATGAATTGCTCTGGTTACCGCACATGTGAATAGAACGGCATATACCTTTATGATATTACCGGGCGATTCTCTTAACATGAATCGCTCCGGTGTAGCCTACCCCGGTTACCTGAAATGGTTCAGTCCTTTGTACCCTGAACTCAGGTAAGGGAGGTAGATCTACTGGGAAGTAAGGCTTACCCTGTAATCTTTTACAGATAGTACAGCTATTGTGGATCCCTTTAATTGCTTGTCGCATATTAGGGATCCACCAACGTTGTCGCATATACGCCAGAACATAAGTTACGCCATAATGTAGGCAGGTCTTATGGCATTGGCGAATCAACAGTTTGGTAATCAAATGAGAGGAGCTAAGGAGGACAGGATATTTCGCAGAATCAATAATGTCCGCCTTTTGTATCCTGCCTCTACACTTAATTATGCCTCCTTCCATGTTCAGTAGGATAAGATTCCCTTTGTACTAAACATATTAGTTTTGCTTCTGCTGATCTCAATTCATGGAGTCTGATATGCTTCGAATCTTCACTAAGGAAAGACCTGTGAGCCCGACTTCTCATGTTGTTAATGAAACGGTATATCCATGCAAATACCTGTATTACTTGATCATAGCTGCCGTAACGGTCCCACTCTACCAACCTTTTATCCTGGTGTGTAGTACTCACATTCGAACTACTTAACACATCATTTTGGGGCTGACTTGAAGGATCAGATATGCATTCCCTGAAATCCTGAGGCCATTCAGTTGGAGATATAAGCCATGGAGGTCCATGCCACCAAATAGAGGACGACATAAACTGTTGCGCCGAGATCCCCCGGGAAATTATGTCACTGGGGTTATCCCTGGTGCTCACATAGCGAAATTTAGCTGTAGGAACTAAGTTATGTATCTCATCAGTGCGATTAGAAACATAAACAGGTAACACTTTCTGGCTGTGTACCCATGAAAGTGCTATTTGACTGCCGCTACAGACATAGACGTTAGTAATCTGTAGTATGTCTGTATAAGCATCCAGTGTAAACTTTATTAGACTAGCAGACAGAAGCAATGCAGTAAGTTCTAATTGAGGAACTGTAATCCTCTTTATAGGGGCTACTTTGGCCTTCGCTATAACTAGTGTCGCTTCACTACCATTGCATATGTATATGGCAGTACCGTACGCACTATTACTAGCATCAGAAAAGGCATGAAGATCCACCTGTTGACCACTAATAACCTGACGATTAAGTTGGACCTTGCAACATGTGGAAAGGTCCGACCGAATCAACCGCCAAGTATCTTGTAACTCAGTCGGGAGGGGCATGTCCCAATTTAGTTTTAGCCGCCACAGTTGCTGTAAAAACATACGAGCACGGATAGTTACAGGCAGCAAAAAACCTAGGGGATCAAACAACCTCGCTGACAAGCTTAAGCAGTTACGCTTGGTCATAAGCTCACTGCCGCATGGGGTGTGACAGAAGGATATACAATCTGTGGTAGTGTCCCATTTGTGGCCTAAAAACTTCACCTCACTATTCTCAGTAGCTACACTGTCAGAAGCAAATTGACCTTTCAAAAGACCACTATTAGTGGCCCATTCTCTTAAGTATAAATGAGCCTTGGCAAATATATCGCAGATCTCCCAGCATCTCTTGAGCAATATATCTTCATTGTCTCCAGTGCCTTGAAGATTGTCCACATAGATCCCTGCCTGATCTCATTCTTGAAGTCAGGATCTAGTCCAGCCTCCTCAAGATGTCGCAAGATAGTAGCGTTGAGAAGGAACTGGGAACAGGTCGCCCCGAATAAGACGACTCTGAACCTGTAGACCAGATACTCTGAATCTAGATCCATTGGGTCCCATGGCCATAAAAATCTTGTCGAGTCCCTGTCTTCACGATGGAGTTGAAGCATCAGGAAGGCCTTCTCAATATCGGCGACCCATGCAAACTTATGACATCTGAAGCGCAACATAATTTGCGCGAGATCAGAGACCAGGGACGGACCCGTGTACAGACAATCATTCAGGCTATAGGAGCGATCACTGGATTTAGCAGAGCAGTCATACACAATACGAACATGAGTGGTGGAACTGTCCTTTTTAATCCCATGGTAAGCAAGGTAATGGATGTTATCCCCATACTCACTGAGATCTACTCTCTCCACAAATCCACATTGTACCTGCTCGGTTAAAACTGCCGCATAAGTCTCGCAATAATTTGGATCCTTGACAAACTGCTTCTGAAGGCCATGTAACCTACCAAGTGCTAGATGGAAATTAGTAGGTAATTTACTCTTGTTATCATTCCAAGGGAGCCTTACCACATACTGACCCCTGCCAGAGTCATACGTTACAATCTCTTCATACGAGATTAACGCTAGCTTGGTCTCCCGATCAAGTTCATGTGGGTCAATTTCTATATTGTCCAACTCCCATAGCTTATCTATATCAGTACATGTATTATCAGGCACATATGGCCTAATATATTTATCTATGGGGCTTACTGCTACCTTAAAGACCGTAACCACCTCCACCTGTGTGTCTTGAGAGGAAGTGGCATAGGATCCAGAAATGGCATACCCTTGGATTTTGGGGAGCATTATAAGCTTATCTACCCACCGATATCCAGGGTGAACCAGGTCGTAGTAATAATCAGCTCCGACCAGTAGCATAACTCCATTGTTAACAGAGAGTTGATCATCAGCCAGTTTATAACCCTTGCTTCCGAGATATTTCAAATGTGGTTGAATCTCTGATGCTATATAGAAACTGGGTAGTGTGTCGACCACAACAGCCTTGATGGGACATACCTTCTATAAACATAGGAAATCTCCACTAGATCATAGTCACTGGAATCTACTTCACCAGTGAAACCATGGAGACGCAAATTCTCTTGACCCTTGCTTGTACACTTGAGCTGAGGTAATGATGACCGCAGAACGAATGACCTCTGTGAGCACTGGTCAAGTAAGGTGCGTGTCATTATAGTATTATTATTACTCCCCACTACTGGCAGCATCATAGTAGGAAGCAATTGACATTCTCGAGAAGCAATGGACATGGCAGATACTTTATCACCCTCGCTCTTACCTTTCTCATGTGACTCTTTGGGGGTTCTCCCCTTTTCTTTGCCGTCGTGCCGATCAGACTGGGTGCAAAGGGAAAACCAATGTTTCCCCTTGCAATACTTACAAGGTTTGATGTAGGAATTGGTGCAATTACTGTTGAAGTGGTCTCTTGCCAGACAGCTGGTACATAACTTAAGCGATTTAGCCTTGCCAATCTTCTGTGTAGCCTTAGGATACTTAGGACACTGGTACCACAGATGACCGTGGACACTGCACAACTTGCAACCGAATGATATTGGCCTTTTCTGTTTAGGAGAAGTCTGTACCGGGAAAGCTGCAGTAGATGGCGACATCTCCACTTGTCGGTAGTGTCCAGTACTCTCCATATTGAAGACTTCAGTCTGGTACACCTGCACCAACGCTTCCAAGTTTAGTGGAGAGTCGCTTATTTGTCGTCTTACGATTTCCTTTTGGGGAGAGGGTATCTTGTTCAAGATACTTACACTAAATATTTCCTCCTTGGTGATGGCCATTGTCTCCATAGATCGGAGGAGGCTCTCAAAGGAGGCATAGTACTCCTTTAGGTCCGTCACTTCATCACTTCATAGGATGGAGGATCTAGAGTGAAGAATTTAGAAATTAATGCGGTCTTGATGACTTCCTCTCTCCCGTAAGTTCTTTTCAGCAACTCCACTGCAGACTCGTAGCTTGTAGCTTCTAGCTTGTACCCATCGATCAACTTCAATGCCTCCCCTTTCAATTGGCCACGGAGATATGTGAACCTTTGGATGGATGTGAGTGTTTTATTCTGATGGACGTAACACTCAAAGATATCCCAAAATCCAGTCCAGGTAGCCGAATCCCCGGAAAAGGTAGGCAAAGTAAGCTTCGGCAGGTTAAAGCCAGTCGCCTTTGGTGTACCGGTATCCTTAACAGGGGTTGATTCTTGTGTGGAAGATAGTCTGGCTAAGGCTGTATTAACGTCCTCAAAGTACTCAAAATCTGCCGACATTTCTTCTTCCACATAGTCAGTAATTGTCAATAAACAATATACCTGCTGAGCATAACTATCATAAGTGGCTAGCGATTTAGTTACAGTAGCAAATTTACCCTTAATTTGATCAGCCGTGGCACTTAATACAAAATCATCAAGATCTCTTAAACACCTATTTAACCTTCCCTTCATCCCTCCCTTAAGAATCTTAAGTTTCTTTAAATCTGTCATCATTAAGGTCTGAATCTAAGCTATTAACTCTCTAAACTATAAAGCAAACTAGTTACACAAATTAAATTAAATTAAAAAATGTGGCAATAGCATTGCCACTCCCAATTTGGAAACGGTCATTAGGCTACTAGCTGCAGTAGGAAGAATTAATTGAATTAATAAGAAAATGACAAGTAGCAGAAACAAACTAGGGCTAGAGAAAGAAGGGTAAATGAAAAGAACGGACTAGTAATAAGTATTAGGCCTAGCCCAGCTGCCGATCCCACAATCATGAGGTCTGTTGGCTGTCAATCGCTTAGGAATCAACAGAGACCGAACCCCATGACCGTAATTAGGCAACTAGGCTATACAATTTAATTAAATGAGTCACATGAGAATCCTCCCCACCGGCAAAATTAAGAAAAGTCTCATAACTACAAAACACAATGAACACCACAGGCCCACCACCAAAGCGAAATGAACAGCTACCACAGACACCTGAAGGCCTAGCCTAGCCTATGAGTGCGAAATGGTGCCCGACGAAATTACCCCTACACCAATCTCCAGCCCAGCTATCCCACCAAAAAACGCCAAGGATCACACGCCCAAAAAACCTTGGAAACTAGCCCAAAAAAAGATAGGGACGGCACCTAATCGGAAAAAAACAGGAGGGAATAAGCCGGGTCTATACTAGGGAAACGGCAGTCGGCCCAACAACGCGCGAGGCGGCAGCCATTTGTAAGCTCACAAGCGGCAAGGAAGTAAACAAAACGCGATATAAAACAGACTGTAAGTTTCAAATTAATGGTGAAGGCTGATTATTTTGCTTGTCACTATATAGCTCTATATAACTAAACTAACATACATAAACTAACTCTGTATCTGCTACTTGTGTGTGTAATAGTGGCGTCACACGGACAGTTTACCAGCGATTTTATTTGCCGTTATTTAATTTTAGTTTGTGATTCTTGGATAAATCTACTGATATGTCACTAATGTTGAATAATTCACATAAGTATCATGCTAGTGCCTGAAGTTGATAAACATGAATGCGTAAAGCAATTAATATTATTTGTATTAATCTCACCACCACACCCCCAATGAAATTAATTAAAGTATATATGATCCACCGGGATTCGAACCCAGGTTATCACACACATATTTTTGCCACCTTAACCATTACACCACCAGGACGGTTAAAGGTTTATGCACACGCCTACGACTTATTATCCATTCTCGAATACTGGATATTAATCTAATCATGTTCATATTCCCAACCGCACTATGGTAGCCTACTGTTTAAGTGAGAGGAAAGAATATTCATGGGGCACAGATCATATAGACCGGCCTCTCGAAGATAATAAACGGCTCAGATAATAATGGATCAGATAATAAACGGCAACATCAAAGTAACTGTTGTACAAAATCATAGAGAGAATCAATGACAGACGAGAAATAATATTGACAAGAAAAAAGAAAAACGGAAGTAAAAACACCACCCTGTCTGATACTAGGACTCTCAATCTGTATTACTGTCAACTTATCTGTTTACACTGTTGGTGTCTGTCTGTTTAGGATTCCAGCTGTCTGTCTGGCCGCTGCTCACTGTCAGTCTGTGTGTGAGGTGATGAGATTACCTGTCTGTCTGAAGTAAGAGTGTCACGACTGATTTTCCTGACGGTTTTCAGATCGGTAAGCCTCCCTGGTACGCAATGTTACATGAAGATCAGCAACCGTCAAAATCGTCCTACATTATACATACTATCCAACTCTGCAGGAGAAAGTATGGGCAGGATATGTCTCTTTGACTTTCGTTATAGATTAATTATCAATCTAAATTACTAATGGCCCAGAGTGCTTCAGCATGTAAAGTACATTCATACGCGGAATCTGAGAGTGAGAGAGAGAGAGAGTGAGAGTGTGTGTGCGTATTCCTAGGTGGTTTGGAGCAAGATATACAGTACAAGGTATTGCGACCAGAGTCCTTAAACTTGTTTTTCCCGCACAGTGACGTGAAATAGACCCCATCCCGCCCGTTCCTCATTATTTTCCCCCCTTTATTTTGTGAAGGTCGCGCCCATCTCTCCTGAATAAAGTGAAGTATGTTTTGCATAGCCCCGATATTCTGCTGTATTGCTTTGCTTAAGCAAGTGTTCAGACATGCCCAGCAACTGTGCAGTGTTTGGGTGTTTCTCAAACAGGAAAAAAGCAAGTGATATTAAGCATCTAACTTTTCACCACTTTCCTAAAGACGACGATACAAAGAGGAAATGGATTCATCTTTGTAAGAGATCAGACTGTATTAACGATGCTAATGCAAGGATATGCAGTTTACATTTTGAGACAAGTGCATAATTATGAAAAAAATCTTAAATATGAATTACTAGGCCTCCCATTACGTAAATTACTGCGCAGGATAAAGGTTGTTTTTATTTTACTTTTTTGTCTAGAGAGAGGGGGGGGGGTATGGTTAGGTAAGATAGAGAGATATATAGGGGGAGAGGAGCGAAGGAGGGAGAGGGAATGGAGGGTTAGTAAAGTAGGGGAGGGGGGAGGAGAGGGAATGTTAGGTAAGGTAGGGAGGGGGGAAGGGATAGGAAGAGGAAGGATAGAGTAGATAGATAGCTAAATATAGATCCATAGCTAAATAGACAGACGGATAAATAAATAACATAAGGGTAGATAAGGATAGAGGAGAGAGACAGAGGATAGTGATGGAGGGAGTTGGAATAGGTTGTGGCGGTATAGGGGGATAATTGATAGATAGATAGATATACAGATAGATAACATAGGGGTGTATGCAAGGGGATGAGGATAGATAGACTAGGCAAGGAGGGTTGATAGGGGCATTATAGGTCTAGATGGATAGGGATAAGATTACATAGATACAGTTGATAGAAAGCTGTAAAATATATAGATACATATCAGATTACATAGATATATAGAACGATAAATATAAAGATATATAGATAGATAGAGATTAAATTACATAGTTTTATAAATAGAAAAATACATAGATACACAAAGATTAGATTACATAGATAGATACAAAATATAAACAGATATATATAGAGATTACAGTGTATATTGATAATGGGAAAGATGGATAGAATGATAATTAGACATAGATAAGTAAATACATAGATAGATAGATAGATAGATAGCGGTATAGTATATTTTGTATCATAACGTTATCACATAATATCATGTATATATGTATATATATCGGAGAGAGGAGTGTTCCTTGGGAACAGTATCTTCAGCAGGAATAGAAGAACAAAGTACGCTACGAGCAGTTCCATACTTTATTACCAAACGTTTCGACATCACACTGGTGTCATCTTCAGTGATCTACAAATCAAAAGATAATATTACAAATATGAAAGCTTAAAAGCTTATTGAAAATAATTAGAACATAACAAAAACAAACACAAAATATATAAATGGGGCAGAATGATAGGGTTAATACAAAGGAGGGGTAATTTAAACAAAGTTAAGCGGGTGCGATGATACCATAGAGTTAAAGGAGGGTTTTAATTTTGAAATATAGAGGGATTCTAAAACTCTAATATCAACACGTTGACAGGAATCCAAAATAAAATATGGAATAAAATATGGTAATAAAGTATGGAACTGCTCGTAGCGTACTTTGTTCTTCTATTCCTGCTGTATATATATATATATATATATATATATATATATATATATATATATATATATATTGTGACGTCTACCAGCATTGGCAGAATCGCCTCTCGTTAGCCACTAGCGCTCGCCAGGGACATCGAAATGGGCTACAGTTATCAGAGAAAGTTGTTCTTTTTTCCTAGTAATCGCATTGTCACAGACAGTCCAGTGGTGGTCTTTATTTTCATCTGTGACAACGGGTTATATTTTATATCAACAGTAGTGATAATAGTACCAGCGTGTGAATGAGAAAGACTTTCAGAGCAAGGAGGTAGTGAGTGTCTGTATGTAGGGTGCATTCCTGCCTCTCGCTCGCTATTGGACGGCGTGCCTGGCTGTGTCCTATGGCGCCTGCTGTCTTGTGACGTCTCGGCCTGTGATTGGCCGACCATCGCGCCTTTGCGGTCTCCTGTGTAACTTACCTCCTCCAGAGGGTCCCCAGGAGCTGTCCTCGTCAGGACAGGCTTGGCGCGCGTGCTTCTAACATCCCTTTACATACTCTCTCCCGATTACCACCTTTATCACTGTTTCTCTCACTTGATTCTCTCTTTCCATACTCTAACCTTTAACTGCACAACACTCCCCTTGGGTTCTGCATACGGTTTTCATAGCCGGCCCATTGTATTGCATGTGCCGTCCTCAGAGATATTTACATGTACTTAGAATAGGTTTGAGGGTTCTTAGTTAGTATAGGTTAAGGACTTTGTGTGTCTCCATTATTGATTTAGTGTTTCTGCTGTTTTATTTAATGCTAGACTGGGATAAGGTAACAGTAGTCATTGTCTCCGATGTGTGTACGGTTTGCTTATACCTACACGACTTCGACCGGTCCTGTGGTAGCCTGGGTTGTCTTTTCAGTTGCGTCCTTTGCGAGTGCAGCATTGTGTTGACTGAGGGTTTTGGCCTGTACCAGTTCCACACTTTGCTGCCTCTTTGCTTGTCTTTAGAGGGTCGCCAGGATAGAACCAGATACTTGTGATCTGGATCTATCGAGAGAGCACCCTAGTCAATTAACGTAACTTAAAGGATACAGTCTTAAGGACATCGCTAGGCTACGAGCCTGTCTTGCTCAACCCCAGTTCCTTACCTAGAGTATCCCAGCTAGACATTATTAATCAAGTAGACACTTGTTAGTATTTAATATAAGCTCTTTGATATGTGCGCATTATTATTCACAGCATTTATTAGTCTAGGTTGTTGTTGAGCCACACAACCATAGCAGACTGTTTCGTTGATGAGGAAGTACTTCTTTTAGTGTCGAGCATTGCTACCGTTGCGCATTTATAGTATTCTTGTGTCAGTTAACATTATATGTCCTATCTTTTAGTGTATTCGATTTACACGTGTGGTGTCCTGCCTCCTGCCTTTATATTGTTCTAAATTAGTACGAGCATCTTATGAGCATCAGACTTTCTTCAGAAGTTTCCAGGTCTATGCTGTAGGACTATATTTCACTTTCTTTCAGATAGGAGTGAAGAGTTTATTGTTGTTTAGAGTAACTGTATTGAAGCATCTTTTTATTGTATTAAATCTTGCAGTGATTTAATTGATCTTTCCATAGATTCCTTTTTATGCATTTTAACGTAACTTGCATCTTGTTTGTTTTCAGGCTATACCAGTGTAGGTTAGCCTGAAGTAGAGTACATTTATGCCCAGTTAAGGATACCCCACTATCGCAGATTAACCCTGGAGGGTATAGATGATTTGTTCGCCGGCATATAAGTTCGAGGGTTTGGATCTAGCGTACCGTTGTTGCATAGTGCCCTATTACTAGTCCAATCATTGAGTGCCCTTGTTTTATTCGTAGTCCCGGTCGTAACAAATGGCGACCTTGCCTAGTATCTTATCTTAGTAGTCATAACAAATGGCGACCTTGCCTAGTATCTTATCTTAGTCGTCATAACAAATGGCGACCTTAGTCTAGGATTTAGTGAACTAAGAAATAATTGCAGGATTTTTTGGTGGAGATTTTTTTTTTTAATCACCGTTTGGGGGTCGATTGTTATCTCTCACAGTTTGGCAGTGGACATTTGTTTTTGAGGAATATTTTGGACACGTTGGAATTTTTTTTTTGGCAACGTAGTATAGCACTTGAGTTGTCTTCAAGCATTTTTTGAGTGAATAGTGCTACATGAGAGTTTAGGTACTTCTTTTTTTTTTATAAACATTGAGGATTTCCGGTGGACACTATGTCGAACGACGGATCAGTGCACAGTGAGGACACAGTACGGGAAGCAGGCGAGGAGGTGGAGAAGGTGGAGTTGTCTAACGGCATTTGGGTGGTGAACAATGAGGAGGATGCTCGGATATTTTTGGAGGAGCCTGTGTCAGCGGATCGTGTGTCGGGGCTAGACCGGTACGGACTGCAGTGTGTAGCCACGGTCTTAGGGTTTCCCGGTACTAGCGGTTTGTCGAGAAGTGAGCTGGTTGCCTGTGTGCTGGGTGGGGTGCGTGGGGGTTCGGGTGGAGCGGGAGCTGGATCACCTTCGGCCCAGCCCCCATTCCACTCGACTCCTACCATGGCGCCCCCTTGGGCTCCGGAGCCGGGTCCGTTCCCGCAGGCCACTGGCCGCTGGCGGTTGGGTATGCCTCTAGGTGATTCACGGGGTGGGTCCCCAATAGTAGCACCCCCTCCTGAGGGTTTGTCTTCCGAGATGTTGTTTCAGCTCGAGCTCGCCAAACTTAAGCAGCAGTCTGAGATTGAGCGGCAGAAGCTCGAGCAGCGTAAGCATGAGGCTGAGCTCAGGCAGCAGCAGCAGCAGTGGGAATCTGAGCTTAGGATTCAGGCTGAGGAGAGAAAGGCCATACATGAGGCTGAGCTTCAGGTTGAGGCTATGAAGTACTGTGCAGACATAGAGCTTGAGAAGTCTCGGGTGGAGTCGACAGGGCAGCGTCTCGGTTCTGGGAATCGAGGTCTTGATCAGCCTTTATCGCACCTTCTTAAGTTAGTCCCTGCATTTGATGAGTCGGGTGTCACCGAGTTTTTCCTGCGTTTTGAGAAGAAGTGCCGGGAGCAATGCCCGAGGTTAAGTGGGCAGCCCTTGTTTCCTCTAGGTTGGTTGGCAAAGAACTCAAGGCATATGATGCGTTGCCCTTGGAGTCTTGCATCGATTATGAGGTATTGAAGGAAGCTGTTCGGCGTACGAGTTACAACCAGAGACATATAGGTTGAAGTTTCGGGGTGTTACAAAGGGTCGTTAGTGCACTTTTCTAGAACATGCCTGGGAACTGTCTGATGCTTTGAGAAATTGGCTGAGGTCAGAGAAGGTGACAACGTTCGAAGAGCTTGAGCAGTTATTCCTTCTAGAGCAATTTTTTAAATGCACAGGTGGCTAGAACTCTACAAGAGGCAGCTGAGTTGCTGACCTGAGATTATCGCTGATGTTGCGGTTGCACAACGGACCGATGCAGTTAACAAGGGGCGCAACACTCCACCCCCCCGGGTCAGTGATGCAACATTTGATAACAAAAGTAAGAGCAATGATACTAATTTTGATCACAAACCAAAAACCGTCCCGTTTAACCCTTAATTAGCGGCGAGCAACATAAGTCGAGTTAAATAAAGCTGGACTATGTGGCGGCGCTCGACATAGGTCGAGTGGCAATTTCAGCACTTAATGTTGCTGAGAGAGAGAGACAAGTGGTGGCAGGAGAGTAGCGAGCGTATGACTGCTCCAGACCACCGCGGCGAACATACTGACACAAATCCCAGCTCCCTCCTCCCTCTCTCACTCGCTATATAAGGAATTGTATCGGGAAAGTGGCTAATTACATGCTTTTTGCACTCGCGTTGCACGGTTATTGCAAGAAAACTAGCCATCATAAAAGGATCGTTATGGTGTCATTCGAAAGCTCTGTTTATGCCCTTTCAGGGATAGATACTTGTTTTACGTTCTGGGTCTTATTTAGGCATGAAAATGATCACGTAAACAGCCCTATTTTGGCTAAAAACACCCCGCTGGGCGGTACATATAAATAAACCGCATAGGCCGCTCTTAAGGTGTTAAGAAAGGTCAGGGCCCTTCCCCACCTCAGGGGAAGTCCAAGGGTGAAGTAGAGTGTTTTAAGTGTCATAAAAAGGGGCATTTTGCACGTTTCTGCCCTAGTAACCAACCTACAGCAGTCGTGTCTTTGGCTAGCAACATTGGGGTGTCTCTGATGTCTTCTGCGTTTACCCGGGGTGATATGTCAGATACGGGGGCACAGCCAGTGAAGGAGTGTCCGGAAGGCTCGAAACCTGTCCGCGATGCTTTTTGCGACCATAGAGGGCGTGGCTGCGTGAGTTGGGCTGGTTGCAAGCATGGGTTGGAGTTGTTGCATGATACAGGTGCATCCCAGACTCTGATGAAATACTTTACAGGCCAACCTATAAACGCGGCACGGGTAGTTGTGGTGCAGGGTATTAATGCTACACGGTCATACCCGTTGGTTCGAGTGGAGCTGGAGGTTGATGGTGTGACACGAGAGATAGATGTTGGAATCGTAGAGAAACTGCCAGTAGAGGGCGTCGACCTTCTTCTCAGCAACGACTTTGCGGTGCCTACTTCTGAAGTTCCACCCTTAGTCGTTGCCGAGAGGGCGACCGACGTGAGTAGGGAGGGGCAGGAGTTGGTCGAGAGGTGTCAATTACAGCAGATGGCGTGTGTTGTCACCCGATCTCATGCATCTAAGGTGTCACAGCCTATTCTTCAGTCTCTAGACCAGCGGAGGAACGGTCGAAAGGAGAAAGCTAAAGTTGGGAAAAGTTTTGTGAGTTTTGATCCTGCGGCTCTTCTTGGCGACTCAGTATTAGCACCAAAGATGAGCTCCGGAGTGGCCCCAGAACCTGTCCCCCCTAGTGACATGGTAGGGCGTGATGGCACTCCACGACATAGTAGTTCTCAGGTGGAGGAGAGTTGTGGGAACGGAGCAATTGAACTCGAGGACGGGGAACCATTTCATGTGAACCTGGCGAAGGAGTTGTGAGGCAACCACCTGAGCAGCCTACTGTCCCTGTGTTGGTCTGCAGCGGCCAAGGTGGAGTACAAAGTACAAAGGAGTACAAAGGAAATTCAAGCACCAACAGATAAGTGACCCTTCTAGGACCCTTAGCGTTGTTGTCCTCAAAACACTGAGGATCAAGTGTCCAAACAGGGGTTTAGTAAAGTGGGTAAGGGAACATTGGAAAGGAACCTACGCCCTGCCCTGCACTAAACGTGGCAGGACTAGGAAGAAGTTTAGTAGGGGACATATGGGTTAGTAACTGAGGGGGCGGATAAAGGATCGTTTCACGATTTACAAACGCAGTCAGTCGCGGGTTTGAGTAGGGGTTGATGCGAAGATCTTTGTCTAGGCGGAATTTTTAAAGGAATGCGCAACGGTGCTGCTGCCAGGTCTATAACGTCTCGGGGAAGCCCATTCCACAAGGTTGGACACAAACCGATTGAAGAAGAAATTCTTACGATTCGTGCGATGGTTACAAAGAGTTACAATAATTTTTGCAAACCGTTTCCCGCGTGTAATTAGAGATGGCGATAGTGAAGTAACTTACTACAGTTCATATTGTCGACTGCCTTTGATGATTTTGAACACTTGAATAAGTCGGCTCTCTTAATTCTGCTGCGCTGGGTTGAAGGAAATAAATAGAGTTAATTCTCTAAGACGCTCTTCGTATGGTTTGTTCTTTAGGCTAATGGTATATTTTGGTTCAACTCTACGTTGAATCGTTCTCGTTCTAGCTTGTTTATATCTTTTTTTTTTGGGTAATAAGGGCACCAGGATTGAAAGCAGTTTCCAGAAGGACGGGCGACCTAAGGAAGGACTTGTAAAGGGTTAGGATAACTTCTTTGATTTTGATTATGCTCAAATGGACCTGTCCTATAAAGCCAATTATTTTGTTTGCATTGTGCCTTAACTTAAACAAACTTCTGAAATTGTGCTTGACTGGTTTTAGATTCACTCGATATTGTTAATCCCCAGATCAGTTTCTCTGTTTACATTCTTAAGCTGAGTGGCGTGCCATTAAAGCGAATAGTGGCTTGCCTTCCTCATTAGTATCCGATCATGTTAGTACTACTTGTACATTTATCCGATTGAAACTCATTTGCCAAATTTGGGGACCAACATGACAATTGATTATCTCGTTGTGTTGCATATCGTCCACTTGTTCTTTGAGAGTACGCTATTTGACGACTTTTGCATTTTGTATGTCATTTTTGTATCGTCAGCAAAGTTGTGCAGATTGTGCAGGGTGAGCCCTCATCTACTGTCGGTGATTGTAAAATAAATTAGAAGAGACATTGGTCCTGTAGTATCCTGGGGTACCCCGCTACTACACATTGGTCCCATTTAGATGCTTACCGTTTACCGACCGACCCTTTGCTTCCCTTTGCTTTCTGTTCTGAGCCAAAATTTCTAAAATCCATGCCATTCAAACACACAAACACACGTCTTGGTATTCCATGCGCTGTTGTTTTTAGCACGTAAACGTTTGTGGGGAAACTTGGTCCAACGGCATTTTGAAAATCAAGGTATATAATATCTACAGCTTAAGTCATGTAGGAGGTAGAGGATTGAGGAGGATATCAACGTAGAGGTGGAGATATCTCATCGTAGAGGTGGAGAAGGAGAGGGGGGCAGTGGGGCACAGGTGGAGGAGAGTTGGGAGTGTCATGTCTCGGAGGAGCAGTGGGCGGGGGACACGAGAGTCAGGTGGCTGTGGAATCGCTCGAGCACCTGCCTGAGCAGCAGGGTTGCAGCGCTCCAGCACTGCCTGATCGGTCATACCCCCACTGTTTGTGACGAGCACACCAGGACTCACAACTCATAGCGGTTGCACGAGGTTCACTGGGCAGGCACTTGGTGTAGTCAGCGTTGCCTCAGCCGTTGGCCTCGGTTGTTTCAAGTGGTGGTTCAAGGTGGGCGACGAGGCTTTGGCATGTTGTCAGGTCAGGGTAGGACCCATGGGCGCACAGGGTGCCAAGGGGTGGTGGTCAGAATTTTGAGGACATTGAGCAGACAGATCTGTGAGGTTGGCTGTGGAGGGATGCATGCGCATCCGGTCGCGCATAGCCGCCCAAATGCTGCTATTAGTAGTATGCAACAGCCCTATCATAGACCGCTGGTATTGGCCAGTATCTGGGCCATAAGGTAGTTACGGCGTGACTGCTGCGCAGGCAGATGTAGTAGCAAGGAATGCGGCGGTGAGCATGTACGGTATCGGCGGGGAAGCCTTAGAATTATGAACTATGGGAGTGACTGCACAGTGCCAAAGGTGGTATGATTGTCCCTCTCATGACCTGGCTGTTCTAGGGACGAAGGTGGAGAAGGAGGGAGATTATAGGTTAGAAGCTGCGGTCTCGGCTGGGTTGTGGGAGGGCACTAGGCATGTTGTTCTTCGAGATAAATTGCAACCTCTTGTTCCTGAGCGCCAAGAGAAGTTGTTTACTAGGCTGTGGCAGTACATCCGCATGTTTGTTGCTTTTCCAGGCCTGATGTACGGGGTAGAATCCGACATGGAGGCTGGAGGCAGTGCAAGGCTCAAGTTAGTTCCCTACCGTATAAATCCTGCTCAACAGTTTGTCGTGAAAGCAGAGCTATACTACGTGTGGAAAAAGGATCTGAGGGATAAGGGATATCGTGAGTGGTCGTTGCCAATAACTTTGCAACCTGTGTTAAGTGGCAAGATCCGTGTGTATGTTGACTGCAAGAGTGTGGGTGCATTATCCCCGACAGACGCCTATCCATTACCCAGAGATGACTACACCATAGACCGCATCGGGGCTGCCTCGCTCATCACGAAGGTAGAACTAGTGAAAGGTTATTGGCAGGCCCCGTTGCCGGAGAGAGCGAAGAGAAGTGCCAGTCTTGTGATGAACTGGGCAGTTTATCAGTGTCAGGTGTTGTTTTGCTGCCGGAACACAAGTTGGATGTGTGGCATGTTAAGGGCACTGATAATGTTGTGGCTGATTGTTTGTCACGGGAGGGAATGTCTTAAGGAGCACCCTCGCCGTTCAGTCAGTGTGTGTTTGAGTGGAGAAAAATCAGGCTTGCCCCTGTAGAGCAGCCATCAAAAACAACATTAACATTAAATAAAAAATCACATAAAAACTCTTTCTTTTTGATAGTTAATTGTAAGTTGCCAATGTTATAGCTAAAATCCTAAGTTGAACCTGTCATTCACTTAGTAGGCTGGGCTCTGTGAAGCTCGCTCAGGGAGCATAGCAGGCTAAATTATATATGTTTGGGAGGGGTTGTAAGATTTGTTTATGCTAATATGTTGTTTTATTTAAGATTGAGCTTTGCATTTCATTTCTGGTGGAGTGGCTAGGTGTAGCGGATCTTGTCGGCATTCTGCCTTGTCAGATATGGTGCTCGCCTAATGTTGAGCGTCCCATATCTTGGGCGGGGTGTGACGTCTACCAGCATTGGCAGAATCACCTCTCGTTAGCCACTAGCGCTCGCCAGGGACATCGAAATGGGCTAGTTATCAGAGAATGTTGTTCTTTCTTTCCTAGTAATCGCATTGTCACAGACAGTCCAGTGGTGGTCTTTGTTTTCGTCTGTGACAACGGGTTATATTTTATATCAACAGTAGTGATAATAGTACCAGTGTGTGAATGAGAAAGACTTTCAGAGTGAGCAGGTAGTGAGTGTCTGTATGTAGGGTGCATTCCTGCCTCTCGCTCGCTATTGGACGGCATGCCTGGCTGTGTCCTATGGCGCCTGCTGTCTTGCGACGTCTCGGCCCGTGATTGGCCGACCATCGCGCCTTTGCGGTCTCCTGTGTAACTTACCTCCTCCATGAGGGTCCCCAGGAGCTGTCCTCGTCAGGACAGGCTTGGCGCGCGTGCTTCGAACATCCCTTTGCATACTCTCTCCCGATCACCACCTTTATCACTGTTTCTCTCACTCGATTCTTTCTTTCCATACTCTAACCTTTATTAACTGCACAACACTCCCCTTGGGTTCTGCATACGGTTTTCATAACCGGCACATTGTATTGCATGCGCCGTCCTCAGAGATATATACGTATACTTAGAATAGGTTTGAGGGTTCTTAGTTAGTATAGGTTCAGAACTTTGTGTGTCTCCATTATTGATTTAGTGTTTCTGCTCTTTTATTTAATGCTAGACTGGGATAAGGTAACAGTAGTCGTTGTCTCCGATGTGTGTACGGTTTGCTTATACCTACACGACTTCGACCGGTCCTGTGGTAGCCTGGGTTGTCTTTTCGGTTGCGTCCTTTGCGAGTGCAGCATTGTGTTGACTGAGGGTTTTGGCCTGTACCAGTTCCACACTTTGCTGCCTCTTTGCTTGTCTTTAGAGGGTCGCCAGGATAGAACCAGATACTTGTGATCTGGATCTATCGAGAGAGCACCCTAGTCAAATAACGTAACTTAAAGGATGCAGTCTTAAGGACATCGCTTGGCTACGAGCCTGTCTTGCTCAACCCCAGTTCCTTACCTAGAGTATCCCAGCTAGACATTATTAATCGAGTAGACACTTGTTAGTATTTAATATAAGCTCTTTGATATGTGCGCATTATTATTCACAGCATTTATTAGTCTAGGTTGTTGTGAGCCACACAACCATAGCAGACTGTTTCGTTGATGAGGAAGTACTTCTTTTAGTGTCGAACATTGCTACCGTTGCGCATTTATAGTATTCTCGTGTCAGTTAACATTATATGTCCTATCTTTTAGTGTATTCGATTTACACGTGTGGTGTCCTGCCTCCTGCCTTTATATAGTTCTAAATTAGTACGAGCATCTTATGAACATCAGACTTTCTTCAGAAGTTTCCAGGTCTATGCTGTAGGACTATATTTCACTTTCTTTCAGATAGGAGTGAAGAGTTTATTGTTGTTTAGAGTAACTGTATTGAAGCATCTTTGTATTGTATTACATCTTATAGTGATTTAATTGATCTTTCCATAGATACCTTTTTATGCATTTTAACGTAACTTGCATCTTGTTTGTTATCAGGCTATACCAGTGTAGGTTAGCCTGAAGTAGAGTACATTTATGCCCAGTTAAGGATACCCCGCTATCGCAGATTAACCCTGGAGGGTATAGATGTTTTGTTCGCCGGCATATAAGTTCGAGGGTTTGGATCTAGCGTACCGTTGTTGCATAGTGCCCTATTACTAGTCCAATCATTGAGTGCCCTTGTTTTTTTCGTAGTCCCGGTCGTAACAAATGGCGACCTTGCCTAGTATCTTATCTTAGTAGTCATAACAAATGGCGACCTTGCCTAGTATCTTATCTTAGTCGTCATAACAAATGGCGACCTTAGTCTAGGATTTAGTGAACTTAGAAATAATTGCAGGATTTTTTTTGTGGAGATTTTTTTTTTTAATCACGGTTTGGGGGTCGATTGTTATCTCTCACAGTTTGGCAGTGGACATTTGTTTTTGAGGAATATTTTGGACACGTTGGATTTTTTTTTTTTGGCAACGTAGTATAGCACTTGAGTTGTCTTCAAGCATTTTTTGTGTGAATAGTGCTACATGAGAGTTTAGGTACTTCTTTTTTTTTATAACGTTGAGGATTTCCGGTGGACACTATGTCGAACGACGGATCAGTGCACAGTGAGGACACAGTACGGGAAGCAGGCGAGGAGGTGGAGAAGGTGGAGTTGTTAAGCGGCGTTCGGGTGGTGAACAATGAGGAGGATGCTCGGATATTTTTGGAGGAGCCTGTGTCAGCGGATCGTGTGTCGGGGCTAGACCAGTACGGACTGCAGTGTGTAGCCACGGTCTTATGGTTTCCCGGTACTAGCGGTTTGTCGAGAAGTGAGCTGGTTGCCTGTGTGCTGGGTGGGGTGCGTGGGGGTTCGGGTGGAGCGGGAACTGGGGCACCTTCGGCCCAGCCCCCTTTCCACTCGACTCCTACCATGGCGCCCCCTTGGGCTCCGGAGCCGGGTACGTTCCGGCAGGCCGCTGGCCGCTGGCGGTTGGGTATGCCTCTAGGTGATTCACGGGGTGGGTCCCCAATAGTAGCACCCCCTCTTCAGGGTTTGTCTTCCGAGATGTTGTTTCAGCTCGAGCTCGCCAAACTTAAGCAGCAGTCTGAGATTGAGCGGCAGAAGCTCGAGCAGCGTAAGCATGAGGCTGAGCTCAGGCAGCAGCAGCAGCAGTGGGAATCTGAGCTTAGGATTCAGGCTGAGGAGAGAAAGGCCATACGTGAGGCTGAGCTTCAGGTTGAGGCTATGAAGTACTGTGCAGACATAGAGCTTGAGAAGTCTCGGGTGGAGTCGACAGGGCAGCGTCTCGGTTCTGGGAATCGAGGTCTTGATCAGCCTTTATTGCACCTTCTTAAGTTAGTCCCTGCATTTGACGAGTCGGGTGTCACCAAGTTTTTCCTGCGTTTTGAGAAGAAGTGCCGGGAGCACCAATGGCCCGAGGTTAAGTGGGCAGCCCTTGTTTCCTCTAGGTTGGTTGGCAAAGGACTCAAGGCATATGATGCGTTGCCCTTGGAGCTTGCATCGATTATGAGGTATTGAAGGAAGCTGTTCGGCGTACGAGTTACAACCAGAGACATATAGGTTGAAGTTTCGGGGTGTTACAAAGGGTCGTGAGTGCACTTTTCTAGAACATGCCTGGGAACTGTCTGATGCTTTGAAAAATTGGCTGAGGTCAGAGAAGGTGACAACGTTCGAAGAGCTTGAGCAGTTATTCCTTCTAGAGCAATTTTTTAAATGCACAGGCGGCGACCTGACTTTGAACCTCAAAGAGAAACATCCTAAAACTCTACAAGAGGCAGCTGAGTTGGCTGACCTGAGATTATCGCTGATTCGTGGGTGCGGGTCTGCACAACGGACCGATGCAGTTAACAAGGGGCGCAACACTCCACCCCCCCCGAGTCAGTGATGCAACATTTGATAACAAAAGTAAGAGCAATGATACTAATTTTGATCACAAACCAAAAACCGTCCCGTTTAAGAAAGGTCAGGGCCCTTCCCCACCTCAGGGGAAGTCCAAGGGTGAAGTAGAGTGTTTTAAGTGTCATAAAAAGGGGCATTTTGCACGTTTCTGCCCTAGTAACCAACCTACAGCAGTCGTGCCTTTGGCTAGCAACATTGGGGTGTCTCTGAGGTCTTCTGCGTTTACCCGGGGTGATATGTCAGATGCGGGGGCACAGCCAGTGAAGGAGTGTCCGGAAGGCTCGAAACCTGTCCGTGATGCTTTTTGCGACCATAGAGGGCGTGGCTGCGTGAGTTGGGCTAGTTGCATGCATGGGTTGGAGTTGTTGCGTGATACAGGTGCATCCCAGACTCTGATGAAAAACTTTACATGCCAACCTATAAACACGGCACGGGTTGTTGTGGTGCAGGGTATTAATGCTACACAGTCATACCCGTTGGTTCGGGTGGAGCTGGAGGTTGATGGTGTGACATGAGAGATAGATGTTGGAATCGTAGAGAAACTGCCAGTAGAGGGCGTCGACCTTCTTCTCGGCAACGACTTTGCGGTGCCTACTTCTGAGGTTCCACCCTTAGTCGTTGCCGAGAGGGCGACCGACGTGAGTAGGGAGGGGCAGGAGTTGGTCGAGAGGTGTCAATTACAGCAGATGGCGTGTGTTGTCACCCGATCTCGTGCATCTAAGGTGTCACAGCCTATTCTTCAGTCTCTAGACCAGCGGAGGAACGGTCGAAAGGAGAAAGCTAAAGTTGGGAGAAGTTTTGTGAGTTTTGATCCAGCGGCTCTTCTTGGCAACTCAGTATTAGCACCAAAGATGAGCTCCGGAGTGGCCCCAGAACCTGTCCCCCTTAGTGACATGGTAGGGTGTGATGGCACTCCACGACAGAGTAGTTCCCAGGTGGAGGAGAGTTGTGGGAGTTGTGCAGGTTAGCCTGAAGTAGAGTACATTTATGCCCAGTTAAGGATACCCGCTATCGCAGATTAACCCTGGAGGGTATAGATGTTTTGTTCGCCGGCATATAAGTTTCGAGGGTTTGGATCTAGCGTACCGTTGTTGCATAGTGCCCTATTACTAGTCCAATCATTGAGTGCCCTTGTTTTATTCGTAGTCCCGGTCGTAACAATATATTATAGAATAATGTGTTTGGGTGTAAAGTCTATACAATACAATGATGACAATAATTGACCTTATTTGCTCCCTAATATGTTGACAACAGAATAATAGCAAGGCCAACACATGACAAAAGTGGATATAATGATTTAATATATATATATTATACGGAGAGAGAGAGAAAGAGAGAGAGTGAGAGAGAGAGAGAGAAGCAGGTAGTGTTGGTTGGTCAGTCTGGACAGTCTTTATGACTCCGAGAGAGAAAGAAAGAGAGCGTGAGGTCAAAGGTTCTATCTGACGTCACAAGATCTGCGCGTGTCAATACCTTGTAGTCTATACCTTGGTTTGGAGTAAAGGCGAGCTAAGGGAATTTGAGGTGAGAGGATACACCTTCTGTTATTTCTCTCTCTCTCTCTCTCTCTCTCTCTCTCTCTCTCTCTCTCTCTCTCTCTCTCTCTCTCTCTCTCTCTCTCTCTCTCTCTCTCTATCTCTGTTATTGTCCATATGTGTTTTAATATACTTGTGTATATGTGGAACTGTGATTGAGTGTTCTATTATGCGTATGTGTAACCATATATTTGTGTATATGTGTGACTGTGATATACCTATTTATTCTATCTATTAGTTTATATGTGTCTCTGGTTGTGTATGTTTATAGCCTATATGCAATTGTGTGATTGTGACTTATGAATACATAAGATTGAAAGTGTGCCTCAGTATTCATACAAATTTCTAACCCACACAAGCAAAGATCCTCAATTTCTCACACCATTTCTCTATTATAATATCCTTCCTCCTGCACCGCCCAGTCTGGTCCGTACTTTATCAACCTGTGTGTCATTTGGTGGTCTGAGTAAACACCGATGACTCACCCACACTCAGCCAGGGGGAGAACGGATGGATTCTACTGCGTCCTGATGGTGGTGGTCGTAGTGGTATCTCCCAAGCCAGAACAATGAGGAAACAATATGATAACAAAAGTGGTAGTATGTTACCTCTCCATGTCTGTATATCCCTAATCAGAGCACCGGGGAAAGGATATGATGAGAAGGAAGTGCATATCATTGAAGACGGTACAAACACAGAATTCTACCGCATCCTGGTGGTGGTGGTAGTGGTGGTGGTGATATTTCCCAAGCCAGAACAATGGGGAAACAATATAACGAAATGGTTGGTGTTGGGATGGAGGACATACACACAACAGGTTACCTCTCATTGCTATATTTCCCTATCCAGAACACTGGGGAAGGAATATGGCGACAGGAGTGAACATATGATTGAAGAAGACACAAAGGTCGAACTCTGATTTTTTTAAACGAGGCCAAATCCGAATTCACCCGATAGTCCGAATTTCAAAAAGTCCCAAAGTCCCTTTTTTAAGGCATTAGGCCACCCAAAACCCACCCAAATAACACATAATGGAACACACACATATATGAAAATGAAATCACTTTAAAAGTTTACCATTATGTGTCATATTGGATGTATAGTGTTATATTGTGCATATGCATAGCCTATATTGTGTTCAGGTTTTCGTCAGGCCGTTAATACACAGGTTCATAGGGGCAAATTCCAATAATCCGAAAAATCCGGTAATCGGAACGAGGCCCGGTTCCCTGCTATTCGGATTACAGGACTTTTACTGTAATATATAATAACCTTTATGTACCAGACTTTTTAATCTACCCACCAATGTGTGCAAAGGACAATGGCACGGGGATGAGCGCTGCATCAAAGCACAACCTAGTGTACGGTGCACCACTTTACACTTTGAGTAATTATAAATTTTGGCTGCGAGACATTAATCCCAAGGTGAAGATAATCGCCCAATGTTGGTCAGATTACAATAAGAGAAGCTAATATAGTAGTGATATAGGCCTAGTCTAAGTGATAAAGGTACAACATGTCGTTAATCATCTAGGGCGCGTTCAAGAGCGAGACTTCAGACGCTACAGTTTCCGTAGCGTGAATTGGGGCCTATTGAACGATTTCGAAGCCTCTTCCGCACTACATAAACAAACTGGGTGGTTGCCATGGTTACGTTTATACCAGCGTCTTCGTTTGACGCTCAAAACAACTACAATGACCGTTCTTTACATCTAAACAACTGCTAGGATATTTATCCTGTAATGTCCATAAGTAATTAGGCCTAAAGCATGCTAGGCTATTAAATTATAGCATCTCATTGGCCTAAAATACATATTAATATTTAATAGTAACCATATGTTTTTTATTACATTGTAGGCTACATTAAAGTATATATGAAAGAAAGCAAATTCATTCATAAAATTTGTCATATGTTATTTACGTCCGCCACTTCAATACATGCGGATCCTCTATCGAAACATAAAGCTGTATAATTGTATCAATATTTTAATCGAAAATGTAATCTAATTGTTTTAAGGTAAATAATAACACACACTAATATGAATATTCTATATTTGTAAGTGATTTGATGCGCATATAGTCGAGAGTAAATCGTCTGCTAGCGCTAAAGACTAATTGTAAAGATGTATTATCTGTGCGCCTCACGGCGTCACTCCTCCAATGGCTGTGCGCTGAATGAGCGACCGTAAGCGACCGTATGCGTGCACAATGTCGTTCAGTAACACTGTAGCGCCAACTGGGCGCTAAAATTAGTGCTCTTGAACGTGCTCCTAGTGTCTAGTTTTCTGATGGTTGTTATAATTTAATCCTTCGTAAGTTGTTTCCCCATGTAGTCTGTCTCTAATTGCCACAGCACCATTACTAACCATTAGTTTCTCGTCAAGCAGCTTCATATCATTTATCTTCTTTTTGTCTGCGTAATTGGATTAGTGTTCTGTGGTAATCGGCTTAATTTCTTGCCATGGTTAATTTGTAAATTGGTAAAATATGCTTGATGGTGGTTAGAATACATATTTAAAAATATGTTGTTTCCTTTAAGGTAATATTCGAGAAAGAGTTGCTTTCATTTAGAGGGGTATTTTGTTAACTAAGTAAAACCACCTGAAGGTACTTATGAGATTAATACAATCTATGTTGCTGTATTAAAGGTTTGACCTGGTAAAATTATAATAAGTGTTCAACAATGGGGCCGGCAAATAGACGGTAGGAAGATTATGTTCAGTGGCTAAATTCATACCAAACATTAATTCACAAGTTCTTAGACCAGAAATGCAAAAAAAGAAAAAAAACAAAAATTGTGACTCAGTGGAACACTATAGCCATATTTCCGGTCTATGTCCAGTTAATACTAAGACGGCATACGGTCCGGACGGTGTTCCTCCTGTTGTACTTAAAAACTGTGCTTCCGTACTGACCCCCTGCCTAGGCAAACTCTTTCGTCTCTGTCTCTCCTCTAGCGTCTTTCCTTCTTGATCGAAGTTTGCTCTCATTCAACCTGTCCCAAAGAAGGGTGACCGCTCTCAACCCTCCAACTATCGTCCTATTGCTCTCATCTCTTGTATCTCTAAAGTTTTTGAAACTATTCCTGCTTCCAAATTTCTTAAGCATTTTTCTTCTCATAATCTGCTCTCAGATCGCCAGTATGGCTTCCTTAAGGGTCGCTCTACTGGTGATCTTCTTTCATATCTTACTAACTCTTGGTCATACAACTTTCGGGACTTCCTTGAGACTTTTTCTGTTGCACTAGACATATCGAAGGCCTTAGACAGAGTCTGGCACAAATCTTTAATTTCCAAACTGCGCTCCTTTGGTTTCTGTCTCTCTATCTGTGCCTTTGTCTCTAATTTCCTTTCTGGCCGTTCCATAGCTGCAGCTTTGGACGGCCATCGCTCATTTCCTCATCCTATCAACTCCGGTGTTCGTCAGGGTTCTGTCCTATCTCCTATTCTCTTTCTATCTATCTATCTATATGCTCAGGCCCAATCCCCATTTTGGGGGTAGCCGATTCAAGACAGAGCAAGAACAGGGAAAACACAAAAGCAACATAAAACAACAACTAATCACAGATAAAAAGCACAAACTCACACACATCCAGGGCACCCAGGAGAAGACCCAGAGACCAGGGTCACCAAGGTCGCTCCAGCACTCCCCTGGCCCCCGACCACCCGGAGACGTTCCGATCTTGGCAGGCAGACATGCAGCGGAGCCAAAACCACAAGCCCTCCCACCACACTTCCAGGCGCACCCTTCATATTAATCGTCTCCCCGGGCTAGGCGCCTGATGGACTATTATCTAGTCCAACTTGCGCCCGACCCCTTACTCCAAATGACCACGTGTTCACTCAACTATTCACAAGCATTCTCCATTCACTTCTGTCCACCACCACTTCCCCTGCCTGATCTATAGTCATTCCTCTATCATCCAAAGCCTTTCTTACACAGTCTCTCCATCTCAATGGGGGTCTTCCTGCCCTTCTATCTCCCCTTGTACCTGACTCACATATTCTCTTTGTAAGCCTTTCATCTCCCATTCGTTCAACATGACCATACCAGCTCAGCACCCTTCTGTCCACTCTGGCTGACAAATGTTCCTGCTGCCCCACTCTCCTACGTATCGCTTCATTCCTCAATCTGTCTCTACGAGTAACTCCACACATACTCCTCAAGCAGCTCATCTCCATCACATCCAGCCCTCTTTTCTCCTTTTTCTTCAGAGCCCATGTCTCAGCCCCATACATCACTGTTGACACAACAATTCCTTGATACAGTGAACTTTTTACTTTCACTCCGAGATTTCTCGTCTTCCAGATACTTCCAATTGCATCGAAAACCTTCCTTCCTTCACACACTCTCTGTTTTACCTCTACTTCCATACCTCCACTACTGCTTATCGTTCCTCCTAGATATTTAAAACACTCTACTTGTTCCAATATTTCCCCATCCAGCCTCACATCTAGATTCACCCTATGCTCTCCCCTATTACACACTATTACTTTACTTTTATTGACGTTCACCTTCAGTTTCCTCCTTCCACAAACCACACAAAACTCTTTGACTACCCGCTGCAGTTTCTCATCAGAATCCGCCACCAATGCTGTATCATCAGCGAACAGCAACTGATTCAACTCCCAATCTCTACCATTCTTTCCTACTAAACCCAATCCTCTTCCCATAGTTCTCCTTTTCACCTCCCTCACCACACCATCCATAAACATATTAAACAGCCATGGTGACATTACACAACCCTGTCGCAAACCTACCTTTACCTCAAACCATTCACTCAACTCACCATTTCCTACTCTCACACATGCTCTGCTCCCTTCATGAAAACTCTTATCTGCTTCTAACAAATTTCCTCCTATTTCATAAATCCTTAACACCTTCCACATTGCTTCACGGTCCACACGATCATACGTTTTTTCCAAGTCCATAAAAGCCCAAAATATCTCCTTATGCTTCTCTAAATACTGCTCGCATAACTGTCTTACTGCAAAACATCTGATCTACGCACCCTCTTCCCCTCCTAAAACCGCACTGTTCTTCTCCTATTGCAACTTCCGTACACTTTATTATCCTCTCTATCAACACTCTGTCATACAGCTTTCCAACCACTGACAATAAACTAATACCTCTATAACTTGAACACTCCTGCCGATCTCCCTTCCCCTTGTACAACGGCACAATACATGCACTCTTCCAGTCTATTGGTACCATTGACACAGCAAAGCACACATTGAAAAGTCTCACCAACCAATCTATTATCACATCTCCACCCTTCTTTATACACTCCACAGCAATACCATCCAAACCTTCTGCTTTTCCCACTCTCATTTGTTTCACTGCTTCTTTCACCTCATTTCCTCAATCCTTTCATTCATTCCCTGCCACCTGGGTGGCCTGGGTAACCTATCTCCATCCACCTCTGCTTCAATCACTGCTTCTCTTCCATCTCTTGTATTTAACAAAGATTCAAAATACTCGGCATATCTTTTCCTCACTTCAACTGGTTCCACTAGTAATTCTCCATTTTCATCTTTCACTGACTCTTCCCTCTTTTGTCCTCCTTTCCTTACTTTATTTACCTCCTTCCAGAACATCTTCTTTCGTTCTACAAAATTCTCACTCAGCCTTTGACCCCACCTTTCGTTTGCATCTTTTTTCGCTTCTCTAATTTTCCGTTTTGCCTCTCTCCTTTTCTCATTGTACCTCTCCCATACAGTTCTGATGAGTGATAATGAATGGGAGTTGCAGGGTCTGGTAAATGAGTTTGGAACAGTGTGCGAAAAACGGAATTTGAAGGTAAATACGGGGAAGAGCAAGGTTATGGTCTTCGAAAGGGGTGAAGTCACAGAGTGTGAGGTGAAGCTGAACGGTCAGGCTATGGAGATCGTCAACTCTTTTAAGTATCTGGGCAGTGTGTTGAGTAAAGATGGGACTATGGATGAAGAGGTGCGGGAGAGGGTACAACAGGGGAAGAGGGTTGTAGGAACGCTAAAAGCAGTAAGTAACAAGAAATAGGGTGGTCAGTATGGAAGTGAAGAAGTCCTTGCATGACAGTGTGGTAATCCCGACACTGACTTACGGAAGCGAAGCATGGACGTTGGTTGAGAGACTCAGACCAAGAGTGAGAGCAGTGGAAATGAATTACTTAAGGAGTGCGTGCGGAGTTACATGGAGGGATAGACAGACTAATGAGGAAGTAAGAAGGAGGTGTAGTGTGGAGGTAGATGTGCTGGAAAGTGTGAAAAGGAACAACTTAAGATGGTTCGGCCATATGGAACGTATGGAAAGCGAGAGAATGACTAAGAGGGTGTACGAGAGCGAGGTGGAGGGACAGAGGGGGAGAGGTAGACCGAATATGAGGTGGAAGGATGGAGTGAGGAAGTACATGAACGAAGGCGGTGCTGGTTGGGGGGAGGGGCGTCGACTGACTGGGGACAGAGGTGCATGGGGGCGGTTCGTTCGTGGCCACCCCTTCGGGGATCACGGCGTCGGGCAATAGATAGATAGATAGACCTCTCCCATACCTCAACACTACCATCCTGTAAAACCCTCTCAAAACACTGTCTCTTCTCCTCAACTGCCTTTCTCACCGTATCATTCCACCACTCGCTTCCCTTCCTGATACCTCTGCCTCCTACTTTCCTTTTGCCACATACTACCTCTGCACTTGCTTTCACTCCTTCCTTAAACTTTTGCCATTCAACCTCTACTTCTCTCTCTTCCATATCTCTCACTTCCATCCACTTTTCATTTAGTCTTTCCTTGTACTCCCTCTCTTTTTCACTCTTTTCTAACTCACTAACTTTTATTACCTCTCTTACTTCACGCTTGTCTCTTATTCTCCTGTAACTCTTACCTCTTAGCTTTCCCTCCACCAGGTAATGATCTGACATACCCTCCGCCTCACCTCTCATCACATTCACATCCAGCAGTCTACACAATCTTTCCCTTGTCACCAGCACATAATCCAGCAATGCCCTCTCTACAATCTCTCCCCTCACAAATCTATGCCAGGTGTACTTGTGTATACGCCTTTTCTTGAAGAATGTATTACCTACACTCAATCTACACTCTTCACATACGTTTTTCAGTCTTTCTCCACTCTCGTTTACACAATCCACACCAAAACTACCGATGACTCCCTCAACAGGCTCATTTCCTACCCTAGCATTTAGGTCCCCTAAAACTATAACATTTTCATTTTCATCAAACCCTTGTAGACAATCTCTCAAATCCTCCCAGAAACCCTCTACCTCGTCTAACTCTCTTTCAATTCCTGGTCCATACGCACTTACAAAAACCCACCTTTCACCCTTAAACTGCATTCTCACCCACATTAGCCTTGATGACACCTCTTTCCACTCTTTTATAAACTCTCTCAACTCCTCCTTCACAATAATAGCCACTCCTTCTTTCCCCCTGACTCCCTCGTCTACTCCAGTCTTTCTACCTATCACGTTTTCAAAATCCACTTCTCCCTCTCCTTTCATCTTTGTTTCATTCAGTGCAAGGACATCATACATCCTTCTTTCAAATAACCTTCCAATATCCTCTCGCTTCTCATTCGTACTACATCCACGCACATTCAAAGCTCCTATTCTTAGGGTCCGGGACCACGAACGCGTTCCCTCGCCCCTATCTCTGTCTCGTTTTGTTTTTGGTAGATTTATTTAAAGGGAGAAGGATACCAGGCCCCCCGCCCCCGATCCCCTTTAGCCGACTTCTACGTCTCGCCGGAGAAAAGCGGTGGTGGAAATTTCTCACCCCTCCACCACAGAGGAGGCTACCTGCACAAGAAAGTGGCGGGCGTTGGGGTCGCCGCATCCCTACGCCATTTGAAAAAATTAGAGATGCAGAAGGAGAAAAAGATAAAAGGGGCTATGGGAAGTAGAGGACACCAACCCTCACTCTGACATAGGGTCAGCCCACCACTAAATTTATCTTTCTAATTTTTATAAATTATCTTCTCAACTGTACATCCAGTCCCATCCATTCATATGCAGACGACTTTATTTTACACCACTGAAATTAGTTTTCCAGAATGTTCCAGCCAGCAGTCCCTTAAAAGCAAACGTAATGAAGCCATAAAACACTTATTTTATGATCGAGCTAATATTTCCAATTGGGGTAGAGAAAACCTTGTTGCATTTAATGCTTCCAAGACTCAATTTATCCATCTTACTACCCGTCAGGAACCTCCAGAGGACAATCCCTTATACTTCAACAATACAAAAATCAACCCTTCAACTTCTCTCAATGTTCTTGGTATCTCTTTTGCTTCTGCTCTCACTTGGAAAGACCATATTACCATCCTCGCTAAGGCAGCCTCCCAGAAGCTGGGTGTGCTCATCCGCCTCAAGGGGTTCTTTACCCCTGCGCAGCTTCTTGCTCTGTAAAGGGGCACAGTGCGTCCTTGTATTGAGTATTGTTCACATGTGTGGGGAGGATCCTTTCACACCGTACTCCTAGATAAAGTAGAAAGGAAAGCCTGTTGTATCATTAACTCCCGTCCACTCACCAACTCTCTGCAATCTCTTTCTCTTCGCCGCAATGTTACTTCTCTCGCTATTCTATCGCTACTACAATAACCAGTGTTCCTCGGAGCTTTCCCAGTTTATACCACCTCTTCTACATAGGGTACATAGTACCCGCCTTGCAACACAATCCCAGCCCTACTCTGTGCAACTCTCCAACCCAAGAGTGAAATGCTATTCTCAGACTTTCTTCTATTCAACTGCTGAGCTCAGGAACTCTCTCCGGGAATCAGTCTTTCCCTCTTCCTATTACTTAAATTGCTTCAAACTCTGTGTGTCCAGGCATTTTAGCTCGAACGTCCCTTGATTTCGGCCCTTTCACTCTTTGATATCTGGGGGAGGCACTCACTGCAGGCAGTTATACCTGTTGTCTCCCTCATTCACATAGAAAACAAAATATATATATATATATATATATATATTATATATACCGGTATATATATAATTATATATACAGTATATATATATATATAGATATATATATATATATATATATATATATATATATATATATATATATATATATATATATATATATATTATTATGTTCCTTCCAACAACCAACCATACTCCTAAAATCGATTAATGAAATTTACAAATACATGTGGCAGTCCGTGGATTCGAACCCAGGATACTCACACCGAAAATCAACGCCTTATACATCGCACCACGGAGACAGTTATATATAAATATCCATATATATATATATATATATATATATATATATATATATATATATATATATATATATATATATACCTGTATACATATATATATATATATATATATATATAAATATCCACAAGCAGGCAAATAAACTTCTAAATAATCCAAATGATAACAAAATACTTTGGTCTACTCTTAACTCATTCAAATCCAACTTCACAACTGCTTCATCCATTCCACCATTAAAATCTCCGACTGGCAACCTTGTAAGTGACCCACGAGGTAAAGCTAACCTTCTTGCGGATATTTTCTCCACCAACTCAACCTTAGATGAAATAAATCAAGATGTCCCTGTACTTAATTTTAATTCGCCTGAAATTCCCTCACTTAAGATCCACACCAGACATGTCAAAACTATTTTGCAGAATCTCTCAGTAGATAAGGCTCCTGGTCCAGATGAAATTCCTCCAATAGTACTTAAGAATTGCTCCTTGGTGCTCGCTCCTGTATTGGCAAAATTTGTCCGTCTATGTACTCATACCTCATGCTTCCCAGTACCCTGGAAAGAAGCAAACATCCATCCAGTTCCTAAAAAAGGTGCCTCTTCAGATCCATCAAACTACAGACCAATAGCTATAACTTCCACTCTTGGTAAAGTCTTTGAAATTATATTAAATAATCACATAATTAAGCATCTTGAGAATAATAAATTAATCAGTGATAGGCAATATGGTTTTAGACGATGTCGATCAACTGCAGACATTCTTTGCCTTCTTATGCATCAAATCAACCAAGCTACAGACCAACATGGTGAAACACATACAATAGCACTGGATATATCAAAGGCATTTGATAGAGTCTGGCATCAATCCTTATTGTCGAAGATGTCACACTACGGCCTTGCATCATTAGTTCCACTAATTTCTTCTTATCTTCATAACAGAAAAATATGTGTAACGGTAGATGGCCTTTATTCTCAATTTCACTCAATAAATGCTGGTGTTCCCCAGGGATCAGTTTTGGCCCCAACTCTGTTCCTCTTTCATATCAATGATCTCATATCTACCACTCATAATCCAATACATTCCTACGCAGATGACTGAACACTCCACAGTTCCTTCACATTTACCAATTCTTTCACCCAACCCGATCTTATAAATTCAAAAATAAGCACTGCAATTTCTCTGAACCAGGACCTTTCTAGAATTGAAGAATGGGGACAAAAGAATCTAGTTTCCTTTAATGCACAGAAAACCAAGTACATTAAATTTTCAAACCGACAGAATCTCACTGACTCCCATATATTTTTTAATGATGTAAATATTCCCACTTCCCCTAGTATTGACATTCTCAGTGTAACATTAACTACTAACTTGAGCTGGACACATTATGTTAGAAGCATTGCTAAGAATGCCTCTAAAAAACTGGGACTCCTGTACAGAGTTCAAGAATTCTTCACTGACGAGCAGTTGGCCGTAATATATAAAAGTCATGTGCGTTCTCAGATGGATTACTGTTCACCTCTGTGGAGTGGAAGTGGAGTGGTTGCATTGAGGCAGTTGGACAAAATTCAAAATAAAGCTATTAGATTAATCAATAACCCTGCAATCACACAGGACCTTCCTACATTATCCATACGAAGAAACGTTGCATCCCTTGCATTATTCTACAGATATTTTCACAGCAATTGTTCCGAGGAACTTGCTTCAATTGTGCCGCCTCTCCACATCTTTCCCCGTAGAACTAGGGCAGCTGAGAGCGCCCATGAATTTACACTTTCTCCTCCACAATGCAGAACTTCTGGTTATCAAAATTAATTTATCCCTAGAACTACTACTCTTTGGAATTCACTTCCCTCGAATTGCTTTCCACAAACTTACAATCTACAAATTTTTAAATCCAGTTGTTACAAACATTTTATGAATGGAGGATGCCTTTAAGCACATGGACCTTTTTGTTTTATCTGTGTTTTTCCTTCCTCCGTTCATTGTCTCTAAAAAAAAAAAAAAAAAAAAATTAATTCGCCTGAAATTCCCTCACTTAACACCTTAAGAGCGGCCTATGCGGTTTATTTATATGTACCGCCCAGCGGGGTGTTTTTAGCCAAAATAGGGCTGTTTACGTGATCATTTTCATGCCTAAATAAGACCCAGAACGTAAAACAAGTATCTATCCCTGAAAGGGCATAAACAGAGCTTTCGAATGACACCATAACGATCCTTTTATGATGGCTAGTTTTCTTGCAATAACCGTGCAACGCGAGTGCAAAAAGCATGTAATTAGGCACTTTCCCCATACAATTCCTTATATAGCGAGTGAGAGAGGTAGGAGGGAGGTGAGATTCGTGTCAGTAGGTTCGCCGCGGTGGTCTGGAGCAGTCATACGCTCGCTACTCTCCTGCCACCACTTGTCTCTCTCTCTCAGCAACATTACGTGCTGAAATTGCCACTCGAGTTATGTCGAGCGCCGCCACATAGTCCAGCTTTATTTAACTCGACTTATGTGGTGAGCCGCTAATTAAGGGTTAAGATCCACACCAGACATGTCAAAACTATTTTGCAGAATCTCTCAGTAGATAAGGCTCCTGGTCCAGATGAAATTCCTCCAATAGTACTTAAGAATTGCTCCTTGGTGCTCGCTCCTGTATTGGCAAAAAAATTCCGTCTGTGTAGTCATACGTCATGCTTCCCAGTACCCTGGAAAGAAGCAAACATTCATCCAGTTCCTAAAAAAGGTGCCTCTTCAGATCCATCATACTACAGACCAATAGCTATAACGTCCACTCTCGGTAAAGTCTTTGAAATTATATTAAATAATCACATAATTAAGCATCTTGAGAATAATAAATTAATCAGTGATAGACAATATGGTTTTAGACGATGTCGATCAACTGCAGACATTCTTTGCCTTCTTACGCATCAAATCAACCAAGCTACAGACCAACATGGTGAAACACATACAATAGCACTGGATATATCAAAGGCATTTGATAGAGTCTGGCATCAATCCTTATTGTCGAAGATGTCACACTACGGCCTTGCATCATTAGTTCCACTAATTTCTTCTTATCTTCATAACAGAAAAATATGTGTAATGGTAGAAGGCCTTTATTCTCAATTTCACTCAATATATGCTGGTGTTCCCCAGGGATCAGTTTTGGCCCCAATTCTGTTCCTCATTCATATCAATGATCTCATATCTACCACTCATAATCCAATACATTCCTACGCAGATGAATCAACACTCCACAGTTCCTTCACATTTACCAATTCTTTCACCCAACCCGATCTTATAAATTCAAAAATAAACACTGCAATTTCTCTCAACCAGGACCTTTCTAGAATTAATGGATGGGCACAAAAGAATCTAGTTTCCTTTGATGCGCAGAAAACCAAGTACATTCAATTTTCTAACTGACAGAATCTCACTGACTCCCATATATTTTTTAATGATGTAAATATTCCCACTTCCCCTAGTATTGACATTCTCGGTGTAACATTAACTACTAACTTGAGCTGGACACATTATGTTAGAAGCATTGCTAAGAATGCCTCTAAAAAACTGGGACTCCACAGAGTTCGAGAATTCTTCACTGACGAGCCGTAATATATAAAAGTCATGTGCGTTCTCAGATGGATTACTGTTCACCTCTGTGGGGTGGAAGTGGAGTGGTTGCATTGAGGCAGTTGGACAAAATTCAAAATACAGCTATTAGATTAATCAATAACCCTGCAATCACACAGGACCTTCCTACATTATCCATACGAAGAAACGTTGCATCCCTTGCATTATTCTACAGATATTTTCACAGCAATTGTTCCGAGGAACTTGCTTCAATTGTGCCGCCTCTCCACATCTTTCCCCGTAGAACTAGGGCAGCTGAGAGCACCCATGAATTTACACTTTCTCCTCCACAATGCAGAACTTCTGCTTATCAGAATTCATTTATCCCCAGAGCTACTACTCTTTGGAATTCACTTCCCTCGAATTGCTTTCCACAAACTTACAATCTACAAATGTTTAAATCCAGTTGTTACAAATATTTTATGAATTGAGAATGCCTTTAGGCACATGGACCTTTTTGTTTTATCTCTGTTTTTCCTTCCTCCGTTCATTGTCTCTTAAAAAAAAAAAATATATATATATATATATATATATATATATATATATATATATATATATGCTGTACTGTATATATATTGTTTTCTTTCTATGTGAATGAGGGAGACAAAAGGTATAACTGCCTGCAAACCTTTCTTCACAGTAGGAGTAAACAAAATCCAAAGAAAGGTTGGTAAGAAAAACAGTGAAAATATTACCAACATATATTGTCACTTTAATAGCAGCGAGAGAGAGAGAGAGAGAGAGAGAGAGAGATTTGTCTAGCACTATCAATTCTATTACCTTTGTAGAAATAGGACATGCTATATAAATACTTTAGACACGGATCCATCATGAGGACACACACACACTCATTAATTTACACATACACAAACACACACACTGTATAAGAAAGTTGTCAATATACCCCAATTAATATTACCATAACTATATGCATACCTTCTCATAAGACTTACATCATCAACTTCTAAAGTTGGGAAATAACTACGCTATTGTATCCAAAGTTATGCATAAATCCAATTACCTTCAGTCAAAACACCAGCCACCAACATTACTGCTGGGGGTTGTGAGTTGTAGTGTTGGTATTTGGTTGTGGTGTTGTGGTTGTGTTGTGGGACATGAGTTGTAGGTCATTATATTGGGAATTGAAAACATGTTTGTGAGTTATTTTGTTGGTTGTAATTTTGGTTGTGGGGTGTTGCTTGTAGGTTGATTGAGGGGTGTTCGTTGTAAGTTGTAGGTTATTGGTTGTTTGTGGTTGGGTTTGATTATGTTGGGGGTTGAGAGTTGTATTGTGGGTTGTAGGGTATAAATTTGTTATTGAGTTAACTTATTAGTTATCAAATAGCTCATTATTTGTAATTAGGTTGCCAGTGTTGTTGTTTGTGTTATGTTATGATTTATAAGTTGTGAGTGACTTGTCGGTTGACAGTGAATATAGCACGAATCTGTAAAACAAATGATCTCAGTACAATTCTACTCCCATGGTATTTATATTGTATATCGATATAATTATGTCCTAGTTAAAGTGATGACTGTAACACATTCATTATACTGTACAGTAATGCATGTACAGTGTTAGCCTTATGTTTGTATTTGATGTGTGAACTATAGTGTCAATAATAATGTGTATACTATAAAGTGTTAGTTTAAGATGTATATTTTTAAGTGTTTGAAAGTGTAATCTGTAAGCAAGTGACAACATTTAATTAATATCATCGTATCAGTAATTTACCATAAATGATAATGGGAGTTCTGCATTAATGAAGCAACTTGGTTGAACCCGAGAACTTTCAGTTTTCTACTGTACTTCTCACTTCTCGGCTTGTCCTTCCTTTGTCCATTTGCTCTTCTTTCCTACTTTACTCCAGCCATCTGGTCTGGTCTAATGGTTCAAGGGACTGGAGTTATCGCAGGCAGGCTCCAGTCCTGACGTTATTCTCGACTTCCATTGTGCTGGCTTAATAATCGAATAGGGTTTATAGCCTCTGAAGTCCTATTTTAACTAAAAGCTAATGTTTGCTCTTGAATAAACATTGGGAAAGGGGAGTTGGATCCTTCTGCAAATACCATTTATCTCTTATTATGTCAATATCGATATTTGCTATGACATTTTCTCATTTTATCTTCTCTCTCTCTCTCTCTCTCTCCCTCTCTCGTAATGACCTTAGTCTCATGCTTACTCTGTATTTAATCATCCAATAAAATAGAGCTATTGTAAGATAGGATACATTGGATTTGATGATAAATGGAAGATAATCCAGTTATTAGCTGTGGGATATGTTGAGGGTTGTTGGTTACATTATTGGTTGACGTCTATGTTTTGGTTGGGTTGAAGTGATTTTGTTATTTATGCTGATCTCTGTTGTAAGTTGAGTTTGGATTGTAGTTTGTGGGTTGTTGATTGTGTTGGGGATGTGGGTAGTTATATATGTTGTTGGTTGGTTTTTGGTCATCCTTGTATTATGTATAGGAATATTCTAATTGTTGTTCATGTTGTGTTGGGGGTTGTTGGTTATGCTGTGTGGCTGTATTCGGTGAATTGGTAGTTGGGGTTTTTGAGCTGTGGTTTGCAGATTGTGATGCCCATACCTCTTGATCGCACTCAATAATATATCATCAAGGGTTCCCGCGAACTATTGATTTTATTTATTTATTTTTTTTTTCTATGTGAATGAGGGAGGGAGAAGGCACAACTGCCTGCAGCGAGTGCCTCCCCCAGATTCCAAAGAGTGACAGGGCCGAAATCAAGGGACGTTCGAGCTAAAATGCCTGGACACACAGAGTTTGAAGCAATTTAGGTCATAGGAAGAGGGAAAGACTGATTCTGGGAGAGAGTTCCAGAGCTCAACAGTAGAATAGAAGAAAGTCTGAGAAAAACGTTTCACTCTTGGGTTGGTGAGTTGCACAGAATGCAACATTGTGGCGAAGAGAGAGATATTGCAGAGAGTTGGTGAGTGGACGGGAGTTAATGATACGAAAGGCTTTCCTTTCTACTTTATCTAGGAGTGCGGTGTGAGAGGATCCTCCCCACACATGTGAACAATACTCAATACAAGGACGCACTGTGCCCCTGTACATAGCAAGAAGCTGCACAGGGGAAAAGAACCCCTTGAGGCGGTTGAGCACACCCAGCTTCTGGGAGGCTGCCTTAGTGAGACTGGTAATATGGTCTTTCCAAGTGAGAGCAGAAGAAAAAGAGACCTCGAGAACATTGAGGGAAGATGAAGGGTTGATTTTTGTATTGTTGAAGAATACGGGACAGTCCTCTGGAGGTTCCTGACGGGTAGTAAGATGGATAAATTGAGTTCTGGAAGCAATAAATGCAACAAGGTTTTCTCTACCCCAATTGGAAATAGTAGCTAGATCAGAAGATAAGCATTGTATGGCTTCATTACGTTTACTTTTGAGGGACTGCTGGCTGGGGCGTTCTGGAAAACTAATTGAGTGGTGTAAAGTAGAGTCATCTGCATATGAATGGATGGGACTATATGTACAGTTTAGAAGATCATTTATGGAAATTAGAAAGAGAATAGTAGATAGGACAGAACCCTGAGGAACACCGGAGTTGATAGTATGAGGAAATGAGCGATGGCCGTCCACAATCGCAGCAATGGAACAGCCGGATAGGAAATTAAGAGACAAAGGCACAGATGAAGGGACAGAAACCAAAGGAGGGCAGTTTGGAATTAAAGATTTGTGCCAGACTCTATTGAAGGCCTTCGATATGTCTAGTGCAACAGAAAAAGTCTCACCGAAGTTTCGAAAGTTGGATGACCAAGAGTTAGTAAGATATGAAAGAAGATCACTAGTAGAGCGACCCTTAAGGAAGCCATACTGGCGATCTGAGAGCAGATTATGAGAAGAAAAATGCTTATAAAATCTGGAAGCAAGAATAGTTTAAAAAACTTAAGAGATACAAGATATGAGAGCAATTGGACGATAGTTGGAGGGTTGAGAGCGGTCACCCTTCTTTGGGACAGGTTGAATGAGAGCAAACTTCCAGCAAGAAGGAAAGACGTTAGAGGAGATACAGAGACGAAAGAGTTTGCCTAGGCAGGGGGTCAACACGGTAGCACAGTTTTTAAGTACAGCAGGAGGAACACCGTTCGGACCGTGCCCCTTCTTAGTATTAAGCCCAGAGAGGGTAGAAAGTGCATCTTTAGTAGAGATTAGGATAATAGGCATAAGTAGGAGAGAGGGGGGTGGAGAGGGAGAAATAGCACTGGAATCATCCAAGGTAGAGTTTCTGGCAAAAGTTTGAGCAAAGAGTTCAGCTTTGTCAGAGGAAGAAGTGATGGTTGTGCCATCAGAGTGGAAAAGGGGAGGGAAAGACGAGGAAGAGAAGTTGTTGGAGAGGTTTTTGGCTAGATGCCAGAAAGCTTGGGAAGAGCTAGAATTGGATAGTTCAGTGCATTTATGATTGATGAAAGAGTGCTTGGCAAGTCGAGGAACAGATTTGGCTTGATTCCGGGCAGAAACATAGGAAGAATGAGATTCTTGAGTTTTAAGGCATCGGTACCGTTTGAATGCTTCCTCCTTGTTGTGGACAGGAGTAGAACAAGCATGAGTCAACCAAGATTTATTTGCATTAGATTGAGAAAAAGAAAATTGAATGTACGCTTCCATGCCCGAGAGGATTACCTTGGTAATGCGTTCAGCACTCTCCGAGGGTCCTCGGCCACGGAAGCAGAAGTCGTTCCATGGGAAATCAAAGAAGTGCTGCCAGAGAGCCTCCCAGTCGGCAGCGCCAAACTGCCACAAGCGCTGCCGGCTGGGAGGATTGGATGGCCGTACTGAAGAGATAGGACAGGTGACGGAGATAAGTGTATGGTTGGAGGAGCCCATAAGAGAGAAAAGATCGACAGCATAAGAAGAAGGGTTAGAAATCAGAAATAAGTCAAGAATGTTTGGCCGATCTCCGAAGCGATCCGGGATACGGGTGGGTTGCTGGACCAGCTGCTCTAGGTTATTTATGATACAAAAGTCGTAGGCTTGTTCACCTGGTTGGTTAGTAGAGTGAGAGGAGAGCCATTGGCGGTGGTGAACGTTGAAATATCCTAAGATGGAGATTTCAGAGAAGGGAGAGATGGATAGAATGTGTTCCACTTTAGAGTTTAGATAGTCGAAGAATTTGGAAAAATCGGTATAGTTAGGGGAAAGATAAACAGCACAGAAATATTTAGTATGAGAATGACAGGATAGTTTGAGCCATAAAGTTGAGAATTCAGAGGAGACGAAATCGGGAACACGAGAGCAAGTTACATATATACTGGGCATTGTAGTGTTGCACAACACACACACACACACACACACACACAGTAAAGGACTCTGAACGTCAACAGAAATATACAACACTTTTATTAACCCGGTCGTAATAAGTATGGTTGCTAATCATCGAGACAGTCAGCGCTGACGAAGGCTAATATATGGAGGCTTTACGGAAATGTTCACTCACTTACCGGTACTCACTCACACTCACTCTCTTTCTCTCTCTCTCTCTCTCCATGTATATATATACATGTATATAGAATTTCTGCAATGGAGCTTCCTCTTGGGAATCGAAGTCTCGCAAGGAAAAGGAGAACCAGCGTAGTAGCGAACATCTTATCTTTATTGGTTATCAAACGTTTCAGAGAAAACAGTCTCCATCTTCAGTGAATCTAAAATAAGTGAAAGTTTACATAAGAAATAAAACAAATAATTACATATGGATGTGAAATATCAAGCAGTAAGGTTCGTATGAATATGAACCGAGAAAAGCTAAACCTTATAAAACAAAAACTATGTATTAAGAGAACAGCATTAAGCTAAACTTAAACAAATAATGCTAATAAGAGAGGGTATACAATAAAGTACGAAAAGAAAATGGAAGGATATTTACTGAGTGAAAAGAGGTGTTGCAGTGGCCGTGTTGTTCAGGCTAGGCTTTAATTTATTTATATAGATTGATTCTGAGGTGATAAGGTCACAGCGTGAATGGCAAGTGGTTAGTATCTGGAAGCCTGTGGAAGAGAAAGGGTGATCAAACTGGTGAGAGTGATTGCGGATAGCAGAAGTGGAAGGCTTAGAAATCAACCTGCCTGTTCGAATGGATTTACCTTGGTGCTCCCGGATACGGTGAAGCAACCAACGTGAGGTGCAACCCACGTATCCAGCAGTACAGCTAGAACAGGTGAACTGGTAAACCACATAGGAAGAGAAGAAGTATGTTTGAGGAAGTTTCCTATCGTGTTATTATTAGAAAAAACTAATTTGAAATTGATATGTGGGTAGCAGTTGCCAAGAGTTTTTTGGAGGGATTTCCTAATTGCATAACTAAGTGGCCCTAAATATGGGAGTTCAAAATATCTAGTGTCTTTTTGTACGGTTTGAACTGGGGTGGGTGGGCAGAGCTTAGAGTTAAGAAAATGGTTCAGGAATTTGTTAAACATATGAGTGGGGTATTTATTATTAGTAAAGAAGTTAAGAAGGAAACAGGCTTCAGAGTGAAACGACATACCTCTTAAATATAAAACCAACAGTATCATGACTCTTCTTAACAGAGCATACAATTCCTGTTCATCTTGGCTTTCGTTTCACTCTGAAACCTGTTTCCTTCTTAACTTCTTTACTAAAAATAAATACCCCACTAATATGTTTAACAAATTCCTGAACCATTTTCTTAACTCTAAGCTCTGCCCACCCACCCCAGTTCAAACCGTACAAAAAGACACTAGATATTTTAAACTCCCATATTTAGGGCCACTTAGCTATGAAATTAGGAAATCCCACCAAAAAAAATCTTCGCAACTGCTACCCACATATCAATTTCAAATTAGTTTTTTTCTAATAATAACACTATAGGAAATTTCCTCAAACATACTTCTTCTCTTCCTATGAACCTCCATTCCAATGTGGTTTACCAGTTCACCTGTTCTAGCTGTACTGCTGGATACGTGGGTTGCACCTCACGTTGGTTGCTTCACCGTATCCGGGAGCACCAAGGTAAATCCATTCGAACAGGCAGGTTGATTTCTAAGCCTTCCACTTCTGCTATCCGCAATCACTCTCACCAGTTTGATCACCCTTTCTCTTCCACAGGCTTCCAGATACTAACCACTTGCCATTCACGCTGTGACCTATTCATCTCAGAATCAATCTATATAAATAAATTAAAGCCTAGCCTGAACAACACGGCCACTGCAACACCTCTTTTCACTCAGTAAATATCCTTCCATTTTCTTTTCGTACTTTATTGTATACCCTCTCTTATTAGCATTATTTGTTTAAGTTTAGCTTAATGCTGTTCTCTTAATACATAGTTTTTTGTTTTATTAGGTTTAGCTTTTCTCGGTTCATATTCATACAAACCTTACTGCTTGATATTGCACATCCATATGTAATTATTTGTTTTATTTCTTATGTAAACTTTCATTTATTATAGATTCACTGAAGATGGAGACTGTTTTCTCCGAAACGTTTGATAACCAATAAAGATAAGATGTTCGCTACTACGCTGGTTCTCCTTTACATGTATATATATATATACAATATATATATATATATATACTACTACTACCAATACTACTACTACTGCTACTACTACTACTACTACTAATAATAATAATAATGATCATAATACATATAATAAAACGCCAACATAGCCAGAAATCGAGTAAATCATACCGGTATCACAATCTATGACTGTTACACATACTGTACATTCGCACTATGAAAAATTTAGTTAAAAAACAATTATCTTCCCCATGTTAAGCAATGACATTTTCTATCTTCTTACGACATATTGGAGCACTAATGCTTTGCAGAAATTCATAATACTTAAATCATTTGTTCCCAATATGACGAACATTGCATCATTAATCAATAATAAATTTCGGCGAGTTGCATATTAAGTCTTGCGGACAATGTCACCCTTTAGTTAATAGAGACGCAAGTCATTTTGTGAACAATTAATTTGGTCATAAGGTTCTTCAGTCAAAATTTAGAATCGTATTGCTTGATGTACTTAAAATAATGTATCCTAACGTGAACTAAGCCATTATATATCCTACCTAAAGGTTACTTAACAGACTGTAAGTTTTATATGAAAGACGAATGGTATATACTTAAAATTAAGCGCTAACTTTAGCCAACAAACTACTGTATAACCTTAAATGATAACCTTATCATAAACAAACCATACTTTAACTAATTATTACCATTGACCGACACATACACACACACACACACACACCATCATTAATTACTTAAACTAACTTTATAATGACCTTAACTAATTAAACATTAACAGCCCTTAAAGTATTGTAACCACATCATATTACTGGCTAAGTCGGGCCGCTCAGTACATCCAGCTGACGAGTTCCACGGTATTTAAATGACCGGAAATATTTATGTTATTACCGTAATACAGGGTTGTAATGTGTTCGTGATCAATGTATTAGGCTGAGTGAGAAAGAGAGAGAGTTGTCGTGTAATTGAGTACCTTTAAGTGTTATAACGGTGTATTATATATTATATATGCACCATTAAGAATTATCAGCAAAATATACAAACGAGAGCTGTGTGTCGTTCTCTCTCTCTCTCTCTCTCACACACACACACACATACATTCACTCAGCCTCTCACACTCTCTGGAATGTCCATCATTTCCTTTTTCCCTTCGAGATTCCCAACTTTCCGCTATTTTAATTTCCCATATTCCTCACATTTCGTCAGACATATGCTCACGTTCTGTCGTATTTTTCATCCTTTCACTATTACTTTCTTCAAAGCCCAATTTCACCTATTTTGAACAATTTTATCTTCCCTTCTCTTGTTACTACAACAGTATAATGTTCTCCTTTTCTACCATTGCTCTTTTTGTCATTTTATATTTCTCTCTATTGACATTATCATCATGACTACTATTATTATCACCGTACTCATCGTCATAATTTTACTAATTTTGTCTTCTTCTCGTCCCACTCCCTTTTCTGTGCAAAACCAACTTCACCACCATCAACATCATCAACACCATCATCAAAACTATCAACATCATCAACCTCCATCATCATAATCATCAACATAATTTCCTATATTTTATATTGTTTCCCAGTTATGGTGCATCTCCACATTCTCCTCAGATTTATTGTACCCGTACACTACCCCCCCCCCCCCTCTCTCTCTCTCTCTCTCTCTCTCCACAATATTATTCCAGTCAGTCGGGTGAAAACATTATCATAAGAGGCCAGATATTTCCAAAGTGTGATCCTGAAGACTTCTTGTCACTTATGTCTTATCCTTGAATGGAATCCCTAATATATCCACGCCTATGGTAGCACACACAAAAGATATGTTTCAAATATTATAATGTGTCCATTAGTAAGAATTTGAGATATCAGGGTTACAGCATGCATTCAAATAGACAAGTTATCCAAATATCTACTTAACTGTGGCCATTGGATGGCCATTTTAGATACCGTAATGTAATAGTTCGTAACAAACACACAAACACAAACAATGTCTGTCTGTCATATTTTGATTGTTAAGGAAGTATACCGACACAACCATTTCAACCTGTAACAGTATCGAACATAAACGAGACTATTCAGTACTGTATTATATGATCAAATGTTTCAGAACTTGATTTTAAAGATTCGACAATTCATATAAATTAAATCATATTAATGCTCACAACTGTACATTGATAACACACTATAACATTGCCGGAGCGTGGAGATCACCTTGTAAACACCCCGGCTGATTGTTCGTTAATCTATCCCTGATCTTTTAATCCACATTCCAGAGCTGTATCCGCTCAGAATAATTGTTTTCCTCTAAAAAAATCCTATATTCTATTCTTTAAACACACACTTATTTCTCTCTCACACTCTCTCTCTCTCTCTCTCTCGGCGTAAGTCTCCTCACTACCGTATCAACAAAAAAAAAGCACACACACACACATACAACAAACAGGTACAGTTTTCTGCACTTCTGCCTTACCCAGGATCATAAGATTTGGTGAAATCAAGCAATCCTTGTTTGATATTGATGTTTGCTAGCCCTTTAACCCGGAAAACTTAAGAGTTCCCCCGGCGGACTGCGGGAAGACTCTTAAGAGTAATGCCCTTTTCACACATACAGGACTCAGGTGCCACATGCAGCAGAGTAGCTAGTCGTGGCGTTTTTTTTCCCCGACTTGGTGGAGCTGGCTCAGTATGCCGCATCCAAAGGACTTCACCAGACTACAGCTGCATACAGCCGACGTTGTCGTCTTGACTCCGGAGAAGTCTTGAGACTCGAACCGACAATGGAAATAACGGTCATTTGTACATGCCGACTACACCCGCATCTATAAGACTTAAGACGATCGACTCCAGACTCCAGACTACAGACGATCGACTTCAGAGTCGATCCGCATACACTCGCATAAAGCCGACACATACAGGTTCTGTGGCAAATGGAGGTTACATGAATGGTTAGTAATAATAAGATCTATAATAGGGGTAGAAAGGTATATCACTATTAATATACCAAATGATATATGTGTTCTACCTGTGGTTATTGACAGTACAGTGACGCTATTAAGGGGAGATGGGCCGTTTTTGTTTTTGTTTTTTCCTGGGGGGGGGGGTCTGTTAATTAATGTATTCCTTTATTTCTTAGTTTCCTCGCTAGACCTCCATCAAGCTTAGAAAAATACCCCCTAAATCCCCTTCAAGATAAATTTGTAAATTTTTTCGGTAGAAAAATATCCCAGTTTGCTTTCGCTCGCCAAAAAAAGAAAAAAAAACTATATGGCACAAAACGTCTTTAAATTGTCAACTATATGGGGCGAAAGGTTTTAAAATCGCCAAACTGATAGGCCAAGCGTCATATAATCCCAAAACAAATGGGGCTTAACCGAGGCCACCGAGGTCTCGGTGGCCTCGGTTAACACGAGGGAGAAAAGGGACCAGAAAAACGACCCATGTCCCCTTAAGTCACGTCTCGGCTGTCATTACGTTTAGTTCGCTCTGTTCTGTATTAATGTGTGTCTGATGTTGAATAGGGGTGGGTAAGTGTAGGACCATGTTTGCATACCTCACTCAAAAAGAAGAAGTAATGTGTAAATATTGCCGATACCAATTATTGATCAAAACGTAATTGGGTTGCCGAGACATTACTTATTAGGCCGACTGTACAGGGGCTCCAATATGGGGGGGGGGGATCTCTGTTACGATAGGGTCTCTGGTGGGCGGAGGAAAGACCATAATATTTTATGGTGAAGAAGTGGGCGGGGGGTGAAGGGCGGGGGTGGGTGAAGGGGGCGGTCAGTGGAAATGGGGGTTGAGGGAGTGGGGTATTGGGAGTTCGTGGAAATGGGGAGAAAGGGAGTGGGGTATTGGGGAGGACTGAACGGAATACAGTAGACCTCAGAATGGGGACTATAAATGGCAGGTAGAGAGGGAGGAAGGGGGAGGTACAAAGGAGTACAAAGGAAATCAAGCAACAACATATCTAGTGACCCTTCTAGGTTGCTTGTCCTCCAAAACACTGAGGATCAAGTGTCCAAACAGTGGTTAAGAGGGGGTAAGGAAACATTGGAAAGGGAATTACTGCCCTGGAACTAATGTCCGTGGCAGGATTAGGAAGTTAGTAGGGGACAAATGGGTTAGTAACTGAGGGGGGCATAAAATAAAGTTATTAATTTACAAACGCAGTCAGTCGCGGGTTTGATGCGAGATATTTGTCTAGGCGGAGTTTAAATGAATCAACGGTGATGCAGTCTATAACGTTTCGGGGAAGCCCATTCCACAAGTTGACAACTCGATTGAAGAAGAAATTCTTAGATTCGTGTGAGTTAAAAGATTTACCAATAATTTTGCAACCGTTTCCCCGCGTGTAATTAGATTGGTCGATAGTGAAGTACTTACTACAGTTCATATTGTCGATGCCGAGAGGAAGGGGAGAAGAGAGGGGGAGGGAGGGGGAGAGGTAGAGGTAGAGATGGGGAAGAGGGAGGGAGGGAGAGGTAGAGAGGAGGTGGGAGGTAGAGAGGGAGGGGGAGGTAGAAAGGGAGGGGGAGGTAGAAAGGGAGGGAGAGGTAGAAAGAGAGGGGGAGGTAGAAAGGGAGGGATAGATAGAGGGGGAGGTAGAAAGGGATAGGTAGGTAGAGAGGGAAGGGGGAGGTAGAAAGGGAGGGGGGCGTAGAGGGGGAGAGGGAGGGAAGAAGAGAGGAAAGGGAGGTATCGGTGGAGAAGGACGGGGAGAGGTAGGGAGGGGAGGGAGATGGAGAAGTTATGAGAAAGTATGAGGTAAGGGAAAAAAGTAAACGAACGAAAAGGAAGGCAAATATGAAGGGAAAGAAGGGGGTAGGGGTATGGGAAAGAGGGAGGGAGGGAGCTAGGCATGGAAGAAGGAAGGCAGACCTATGCGGTTGTACTCGTGTCTGTCGGCTGTACTCGGGTGTATGCGCCTGTATGCGGCTGTAGTCTTTATGATACACAATTCGCTACGCTATACTCAAGGACTACAGCCGCATACAGAAGACTAGTGACGACTATCGCCGACTAGCGCAGACTACTCCCCGCATCCACCAGACAAATGTCAAGTCTGGACAAAATTTTGAAACTCGCCAAAACTTTGTTCTGGGGCCACGACTTGACACGCATTGCCAGGACTTCACCAGACTACAGACAACTACAGCCGCATTGTCAGGACTAGGTGCCGACTCGGGTGCCGTATGCAGCAGAGTAGCTACTCTGCTGCATGCGGCACCCTAGTCCTGTATGTGTGAAAGGGGCATAAGGGAAAACAAAATCCATTTAAAACACCAAAAAAAAAAAAAAAAATTGCCCCTGGGCCATGGCAAATATCACTCCTCCACCTCCCCTCCTTCTCCACTTTCCTCCCCTCCTTCAGTTATCACCAATTTTCCCTGTTATTCCCTTATTCTGTGGTCTATTTTCGTGCTAACATTAGCGAGTTGGTAGCAGGGCGTTGTCAACACTGTTACCAAGCGTGGGAAAGAGCGAGAGAGAGACTATTGCGTAACAGTGTCTCTCCAGACAAGGGAAGGGGAGGAGGGCAGGGAGGTTGCCTCAGCCATACATTATGTAACTCCCGGCCTGTATCGCCGATTTTGACCATCCAAACACTGTTTCCACTTATTTTATTGTTGTAACAGGTTAATACCTTTATAATCAACCTATAATAGGCACATATGGACAAGTATTAATGCTATTTATGGTAAAATAACGATGTTAGTGATGGGAACAGCTCAAATACGTCAGCACAGGAGTGTGGTGTCTCATACCCCCCATGCGCACTTCTTAGGTTAATTGCAGATTTATTCTTGCTTGCTTTATAATTTAAATATATAAAAGACTTAGTTGACAGCAGCAAGAAAAATAAAATCCCAGAAAAATTAGCACTTGCTAAAGTATTAAGTAATAATAGTAGATATATTCTCGTTTGCAATCTGTTAAATTTTAATCAAGTTGCGAAACTTATTTATCGTAATTATATTCCCCTCACACATTGTAACGTAAATGATTAAGTTGAAAATGTTCTTGATATTAATATAGAGATTGTTAATGAACAGTGCATACTTAAAGTATATCACAAAGTTGATGATTTTAATGTTAACGTAATAAACTTTCCTTTCCCTAGTAGTAATATCGATAGTAAAATAACTTATAATTGTTTTTATTCCCAGTAATAAGATTTGTAAAATTTGCACTAAAGTAGATGACTTTTGGGCTAGAGCTAGGTTGCTATACAGACTTTTAGTAGACAGAGGTTTTGGGGCAAGTAAATTGTTACATAAATGTAATCTTTTTAGGGTCAATTATTGTGACTATTCTAAAATTTGACAAATAATTTTAATCACGCATTTTTAACTTGAAGTTTCTTGTATAACCTCTGCTTACTTTGTGTCTGTTTGTATTTATTGTTTTTCTGTTTCTATTATTATTATTGATGATTTACACACAAAAAATCTTGTTAAAAGAGTACTCTTTGTTTAAATTTGTTGTTGCTTCTTCATATTTTGCAATTATTTGTCTTTATATTATATCTATTCATTGTCGATTGTATCAATTGCTTGCTTTTGCGATTTCCTTAGTTTATTTGTACAATAAATGTAGGTTATTTGTAGGGTAGCTATTGATAGGCATCACTTGAGGCATGCTATGCTTACAGGTACCTACCCGATAGCACTATCGTTAGTGAGTGCTATATATATGTTTGATATATGTATTTTTTGTTTATATATATTTTTTGTAATATTATAGAGATCTTATCACTATTTGTATTTTGTACTATTGTTAATGTCTTGTCAAGTAGCAAATTTTATTTTAATAGAACATTTTAACACTAAGTGTAGTTTCTTTTATTCTTGCAGAGTTTAGTCAAATTTGCCAGAACATCCCGGACTTCCCAAATTGACTAATTCCTTGAACGTGACGATAGTGCGTTGTTGTGTGTGCGATTAGTTTGCTTGGAAACCAGATTAACTTGCTCATGTAGTAGTGTACACCCTATATGGTGGACTGTGTTCTTTCATTTCATAAATTTTATTTTAGTAAGCGTTGCTTCCACATAGCGATTTTGATAAGTTGTTTTGACTTTATATTGTCTTTGTCCCAGTTTTGGTTTGCTTTGTTTGCAAGTTTTACATTTTAATTTAATTATATAATCTAACATAATTAAGTTTATTAGTATTGCTTAACCCTTACAGTACCAGAGACGTCCTTGTTATCATATTCTAGCAACTATTAGACGAATGTATGTAGCTTAGGAAGGACCTCTAGCAATAATAAGGCTTCAATATGTCTCAACCAACCATTTTAGCTACCACAGATCCTTCATAAGCTGCATAATATTGTCAAAATAGAGCTAGAATAAAATATACTACACGTCGATGATACTCAAAGGGTTAATTAAATTTACCATTATCTACACAACCGGTATACACTCTGGCACACCCTCACACACACTCTCACTCACTCCCCCCCCCTTTCTCTCTCTCTCCCTACCACTTCAGCCAACGATCACTCAGCATGGCAGAACATTGTTCATTCCATGAGGATCATGCCCTTTATACCGGTTACCGTTTCGCCTTTGGTTGGAGAGAGAGAGAGAGACGCTCAAGTTTCCTATTCAATCCTCGGTGAAGCCTGAGGGAGACTTTGAGATGAAATTATACACTATGGTGAATCACGGTGCTCTCTCTCTCTCTCTCTCTCCCTCTCTCTCTCTCTCTCTCTCTCGATATGCATTTTAGTGTTGACTGTCATATAATACATTAAGATATATCCATTTGATTATGTAAGAGTAGTTTAGGGTTATATATTGACACTGATTTAGTTGGTTGCTTGACTTGGAACTTGATAAGATCTACTGGAATCCTCGACACAGGGTCCAAATATTCATCTAAGTCATCAACTGCTTATGTGGTAATTATGAACCCGGCCCTTCAATTTATTTATAAGGCATTACAGCAATCTTAACCCTTCCAATATGGCTGACATATTTTAAATTGTATTGTGGCTACCATTGTACGCTCTAAAGCCTGTTAGAAATATCCTACTGTATATGATTCAAACCATTAGAGGGATATATATCAGTAATGTTACAATGCATAAATTTACACCCAATGATGAAAAATATAACTTTCCTTGGATACATCATATAACTTAAGACATGATTAATAGCGAGTAAAGAAGTCAACATGATTAAACACAATAAAACACATAAACACACACAAATGCTATGAACATAAATGGGTTATGAGTAAGGTTAAACACATTTAGATCAGATTCAGCTAGAGCTAGGTAAAGCTAAGTTAACAAATATTACAGTAGTATTATCAAGATGCACAAAACACCCAACCTTGTATGAAAATTACAGCTTAACTATATATATACTGTATATATAGGCCTATATATATTTATATCACTTTCTCACACACACACACACTCACTCCTTTTTCCTCACTCTCACACACACACACACACACACACTCACCCTCTCTTTCGCTCACTCTCACGCACACACACACACACACTCACTCTCTCTCTCTCCCAATATCTCAAGAGTAGGGTCGATACTCAGTAAAGGAAGGACAAAAGATTCTGTCTCGAAAATTTAAGGCATGGTATCTTTCCTATAGTTTATGCATCAGGTGTTCTTGAAACAGAGAGAGAGAGAGAGAGAGAGAGAGAGAGAGAGAGAGAGAGAAGAGTGAGAGAGAGAGAGAGAGTGAGAGGTAGGTAGGGGAAAGATAGGCCAATCATATAGATAGAACGATAAAGGCTAGTAATCAGTAGTGACCCTTTAGATATGTTGTATAATCACTATATTGCATTGTTGTATTCTCACTATAGGATCTCTAGTAATCATCACAAAACTAACAATATCTCAGCAGTCCAGTACATTGTCCTGAACCTTCCCTCAGACCATCATCATTAGGTCTCTCTCTCCCTTTCAACATTTCCCATTGGCTGATTTTAATTATCAGTGTCGGGGCTTGTTCATACAGCGACGTTTATAAGTAGACTCCTGCCATCCCTATATTCATTTGTATTTCATCTGATAAAAGATAAATCTATGCCAAAACAAAACTACACAGTAGCTGTTACCATGATAAAGTAACATGTGGTGGTGGGATCTGCAGTAACTGACCTATCTTGGTAGGAAGATAAATGTAATTGACCACTTTCCTTCCCCTCAACACTAAATTTCCTTTTGTCCCCTCTCACAGCCTGCTCTCTCTCTCTCTCTCTCTCTCTCGATATCGCTTGCTCTTCTTGCTCTCTCTCTCTCTCTCTCTCTCACAAGAGTTTTCGAAATACGTTACCAGAATAAACGCCTGTAAAGTATAATGAGTCTTATCTGGAACTTAAAATACACATTTAAGCATGCATGTAATTGTTAGTAAGCGCCGAATTGAAGCAAATATTAATCACTGCATGACGAACATAGCTTAATTCAAAACACCAACATTGCAGGTGAAATTAATGTTCCTTGCCTGCTCTTCACACAAGTAATAAATCTGTGCCTTTCTCATGAGACTGTCACCACGAGTGATCTCTCTCCCTTGCTCACAACAAGTGTAATGTTCACAGTATTTATCCTTTCAATATAATGTTGGCGATAATTAGAAACGTTTCCGGCTCAATTAGGAACTGTGGAGGTTATTCTTAATTGTAGATACTAGTCACCCTTTCAGTCTAAGGGGTCTTTTCTAAGCTGAATACAATCAACTAGTGTTGGCCAGGGAAAACTATGAATTACGCCATCATGTTGAATGGCTACCAATCATGGTAGGTAAGGTTCTAGGCTAGCTGTTAACCCATACAGTGCCAGGGACGTCCTCATCATCATATTTTGGCAACTATTAGACGATTTTATTCAGCTTAAGGCGGATTTCTGGTAACTAAAATCATGAATTGCAATAGTTTGTAGACTTTTCGTGGTCAAGGTCCTTGCTAAGCTGACTAAAACCATCTAATAGTTGCCAGAATATAATGAAAGAGACCGTCACCGGTATTGTAAGGGTTAATTACTTTCCAATGAGACAACATAACCAAAATATTCTTCCATTGTTCTCAACATGTGTAATTAATAATTATTATCGATAATTTCATGGTATACTCGCCAACCATATCTAGTTAGTCAATAGTAAGTCCGAGAGTAACGTTATTAAATTATAGAAGGAAGCTATGTTAAATATTTTAAAAGATGTGTGTGTTTCAGATTAGGAAGGATATTTAAGAATCAAATGAAAAACTTCATCTCTTTTAACTCTCTATGCTGAATTAAATCGCAAAATTATAACGCCTAGACCAAAGATAGGTAAGTTCAAAGGTAACTATAACACCAGGTATATGGCCTAAGGTCTATACAAATGTAACGAAGCATCAGAACCGGATTGATGTTCCCTCCTGCTCCCAATACGTCTTATTAACTCCTTCAGCCATATTATGTTCCAGTAAGTCCGAGGAGGCGGGAGCCCCAGGATCATTGCCACTGCCTCGCACTACACTCACAACAACACTGAGGCCGTTAGAATTATCCCAGGAGGCTGAGGTTGCCACCAACGGTTTTATCGTATGGTAACTTATCGGACTTACTGAGCTCATATGACATAAAATCGCATCATAAACTTATTGGAGAGGTATAGAGATAAGTCCATATGACGCGATCGCGTCATATGAGTTTTTGGTGGACTTATTCATATGACGCGATCGCGTCATATATGTCGCAAGGAGTTAATGATCTCTCTCTCTCTCTCTCTCCCCGTGCTACCGCCAGACGCTGCAGACGCTCTGTCAACGCTCTCACGATATCGATCATAATTTGAGTATTAACTACTCATACTCTTCATTCTTGTGCATGAAAGGTGGTTAAGAGCACGTTTAACCATCCTGTAGCTTAGTAAGTAACACTGCACGCTGTGTATTGACTGATAAACTTTGTGTTTATCACAAGACTCCTGCTCGGACAGGGCGCCACTAGCACCATCTATTGTTTTGTTTTGCTTTGTAAACAAACGCTCTCTTATTACTATTTTATATAAAATCGTAGCCCCTAATTTTACCCATTACCTACTGTAGTAAGTATCTATTTAACTGCCTTGTATGTAAGTAAAGCTTTGCATATAAATTTGCTAATAAACCATATTGTTTACTAACTAACCTGCCTACAGAGACTAACGCCGACGCCATTTTGTAAACAAACCTTTTTGGGGGATTATACATATTAAATTCCAGCAAATTTTGTACCAAATTTAAGTGCATTCATTTATCTTTTCCCCCTAGATATATTCTTGACTTTTTCTCCTCAGACTGATTTTACTTTAAGCTAAGGGTGGTATTTGTACAAACTAACCTAGCCTAACCCAACCTGCCAAGCTTTTGACCTAACCCAAACCTAGCCTAGCCTATAGCCAGCCAATCTGTTTTATTATTAACTCTTGTAGATATTGTATTTAGTATCCTACTGTAGCTATACAGTATATATCTTTAATTTTAGTTGTTGCTTGCACGATCTTGTAATAACCTTTGACTGATACACTTTGTTATCTAAAAAGAGTAGACTACTGCTTTACTAGGCTACAGTGACACCAGGGCCATCTGTTGACACAGTATATTAACCCCTTGTGTGCAGTCACACTTTATTTTTATATAATCTCTATTTGGTGAATTGTATATTTAGTTACATATTCTGTTATACATATATTTGTTTAAGGTTAGGTTATCACACCTGGTAGCCTATTTCTGCGAATTTCAATTTTATTATTTTCGGTTAGGCTATTCAACGCTGGTAGCCTATTATTGCGTATTTCAATTTAAAAAAAAACTTTTGGTTAGGCTATCGCCCCTGGAAGCCTAATTCTGCGTATCTCAACATTTTTGTTTTCGGTTAGGCTATCACCCCTGATAACCTATTTCTGCATATTTCAGCATATTTGTTTTCGGTTGAAGTGATTGAAGTGTTTTTAAAGTGAGTGAAGTGTTTTAAAGTGAGTGAATTGTTTTTTAAGTGAGTGAAGTGATCTGAAGGAAGTGACTGTCACCATGCCTCGCGCTTGTGCGAACTGCGCCGGTAGGTTTGGTGAGTCCATGTTTGCTACTATCGATCTTCAAGTCTGCCGGCTCTGCCAGCAACGAGAGAATTTTACAGTGAAATTAGATGAAGCCTACAACAAGATCAACGTCCTCACCATGAAGCTGGAATCACTCCAAGAGTTTGTAACACTCAACGTTGGAGTACCACAAACTTCAATTGTCACCGCAACTCCAGCAGCCACCAACGCCCCAACGTCAACTGCCAACAATTCAACGCCTACAGTAGCCACTTCAGCTGATGTTTCCGATACTCAAGATACAAATAGTGACTCTCTTCCCCCTCAAGACAACTTCCGTGTCGTGAGGAACAACGTTTGCCCCAAGACCAGGAAACACATACCGATTACCGAGTGTTAAAACCGTTTCCAGATACTCGCAGACTCAGATGACGAAGAGGAAATAGAAGAAGTCCGGCTCGTGGGAGACTCGATGATACGTGGTCAGCTCACAGAGTTTTGCGCCAGGGCACCTAAGACCAGGAAGCGTTTTTGTATCCCTGGTGGTGGTGTGGATGACGTAGTTGCAGCAGTTGACGAAGTATCAAAGCTGGCCCCTGCTAATACAATGTACGTCATCCACGTTGGATCCAACGATGTACAGCGAACCCGGTCGGAAGATTTGCTTTTAAAGTACCAGCAGCTGATCAAGTCGTTTAAGGAGAAGTCATCAAGGATCATCGTCTCAGGAATCGTCCCCCGGCTCGGTGTAGAGAGCCGATTTTACAACATAGCCACCAGCACAAATCGTTGTCTAGCAAACCTCTGCAGGAAGGAGAACGTGGGATTCGTCGACACCTGGGACAATTTCTACTACGATGACTATTTGTTTTCGGACGATGGAGTTCATCTGAACCAGGTGGGAGCAGCACGTTTTGGGCGTCTTCTCAACGATGCGGTGAAGGATTTTCGGAGAAGAAATCGACTCAGCACAGGACAACCAGGAAGGAGGACCGAAGACAGCGAGGACGGCAACCTACAAAGGAATTAAATACTAATCCGTCAAGAACCGCAAATTTGGATAAAGCTCCACCAACACGACCCAAATTCAAAACCGTCAGGGATAACGACCGAGGACCGAGGACAGCCATGAATGTAAATGTAGATCCGACCAGAACCAAAAATTCGATGAAAGAACGTTCTGCGAGTTCTAAAACCGCAACTTTAAAGGTTTTCTATGCAAACGCTCGTAGCATACGCAATACATTTTCAGATTTAGAGGAACTAGTGTTTACAGAAAATTATGATGTGATTGGCATAACAGAAGATAGAGACTTTTTAGCAGAGTATTCACTTCCCGGTTATGTAATGTTTGAGAACAGCCGAATAAATAAAAATGGAGGTGGCGTTTTATTTTATATCAAAGAAAGTCTTAACCCGACCCTCGTGTCAAAACCTCAAATTGTGAACGTCGACACATCTTTTGTGCTAATAAAGAATAATAAAGGTACAAAAATAATACTTGCATTAATATACAGACCTCCAGCTCAATCAGTGCAAACTGACCGAAAAATTTACGAACAAATTGCAGATGTAAGTAACTCACAAGATACCGTAATTTTTGGCGACTTTAATTTACCTGTGACCAAGTGGGGCGATACTCTTACTTCACACTCCGGACATGACTTGTATACGAACTTGCAAGAGAGTTCGCTTTATCAATTTGTTCGAACGCCGACCCGTGGTAATAACGTTCTTGACATTGTACTTGCAACAAAAGAAGAATTGATAGAGAATTTGAATGTTGGTCATGAATTCAGTAACAGCGACCATCGTACGATAACTTTCACTTTAAAGTTTACTAGTAACGAACCAAATAGTAGCATCGAAAAAGTCCCTAATTTCAAGAAAGCAAACTTCCATAAACTTAGAGCTATGTTTAAAGAAACTGACTGGAGCTTTTTAATTAACAATAACGACATAAATACATCTTGGAAGTTATTCGAAACCACTTACCTAAAAGCAGTGCAAGACTGCATACCATCGAAAATACGGCGTAAGGCCATAATAATAAGCCCAAATGGTGGAATAAAGATATTTCAAACTGCCTGCTTGCTAAAAAATTTGCTAATGATAGATTAAAATCCTCACAAAATGACGAAGAACGGGTGAAATTTGTAGAACTACGACGCAAAGCCAAAAAGTTAATTAAGCAAAGTAAAAAGACCTTAGAGTTACTTATTGCGAATCAAAGTAAAACAAACCCGAAAGAATTCTATAGTTATATCAGAAAGAAAAAAGTAGTTACTTCAGCTGTTGGACCGTTAGTCGATGAAAAAGGAGAATACACCAAAGACGAAGTACAAATGAGTAATGCCCTCAATACCTTCTTTGCATCAGTTTTTACAACAGAAGACCTCAGTGATATCCCTACACCATCGCCGATTCAGATTGATAATTCAGATGTTCTAAGCAATATCACCGTTACAGAGAGAGAAGTATTGAATTGTTTAGATAAACTCAAGGTCAATAAAACGCCAGGACCTGATACAATCTCGCCTAGAGTTCTAAAGGAAGCTAAGAATGAGCTCTCCAAACCACTGACATTACTATTCAATAAATCCTTGCAGTCTGGAACTATGCCTGATCAGTGGAAGCTAGCCAACGTAACACCGATATTCAAAAAAGGCAGCAAATCCCTACCCAGTAACTATCGTCCAATTAGCTTAACCTCAGTTGTATGTAAAATGCTAGAAACGGTCATACGAGACAGACTCGTAAATCACTTAGAGGAAAATAACATACTTAAAGATACTCAACACGGCTTTCGTAAAAAACGTTCCTGTTTAACAAACCTCTTAGACTTCTTCCACGATATCCTCAACCTCTACGATGAGAGTAAAGCTGTAGATATTATATACCTTGATTTTCAAAAGGCCTTTGACAAAGTTCCCCACAAACGTTTACTGCTAAAACTAAAAGCGCATGGAATACAAGACGGTGTGTTGAAATGGATAGAAAATTGGCTCAGCAACAGAAAGCAAAGGGTAGTCATAAACGGTAAGGCATCTAAATGGACCAATGTAAGTAGCGGGGTACCCCAGGGATCGGTACTAGGACCAATTATCTTTCTAATTTACATCAACGACATAGATGAGGGTCTCACCTGCACAATCTCAAAATTTGCTGACGATACAAAAATTGCAAATACCGTACTCTCAAAAGAACAAGTTGACGATATGCAACACAAGGCGTTGTGTGTGTGTAAGTGTGAGAGTCCGAGTGTAGGGGATGAGACAGTGAAGCACAGGAACGAGGTGGCTTCAGAGATGGGGTCGTTTCGGGCCATGAGTGAGCACTGTGCCTCATGTGAAGGCAACATGGCAGGTGCTCGTTGTACTCTACGTGCTTCACATGTCTCACTCCCTAGACTGGAACAAGACCTCACAGGCTTCACTGTTCATTGTAAAGCGGTGAATGTTAAGGCTCTCAGCCTATGCCCGAGAGGAAGTAAGTTGGAATATAGAAAAAAAAAAAAAAAAAAAAAAATCTAGATAAATTGTCATGTTGGGCCCAAATTTGGCAAATGAGTTTCAATGCGGATAAATGTAAAGTACTACATGTCGGATACCTAAATGAGAAAGCAAACTATTCGATGAATGGCACTCGGCTTAAGAATGTAAACAGAAAAACTGATCTGGGAGTAACAATATCGAGTAACCTAAAACCGAGTCAACAATGTTCAGAAGTTGTTAAGAAGGCAAACAAAATAATTGGCTTTATAGGCAGGTCATTTGAGCATAAATCCAAAGAAGTTATCCTAACCCTTTACAATTCCTTAGTCCGCCCTCTTCTGGAATACTGCGTTCAATCCTGGTGCCCTTATTACCAAAAAGATATAAACAAGCTAGAACGAGTTCAACGTAGAGTTACCAAAATGATACCTAGCCTAAAGAACAAACCATACGAAGAGCGTCTTAGAGAATTAAATATATTTCCTTTAACCCAGCGCAGATTAAGAGGTGACTTAATTCAAGTGTTCAAAATCATCAAAGGCATCGACAATATGAACTGTAGTAAGTACTTCACTATCGACCAGTCTAATTACACGCGGGGAAATGGTTGCAAAATTAATGGTAAATCTTTTAACTCGCACAAATCTAAGAATTTCTTCTTCAATCGAGTTGTCAACTTGTGGAATGGGCTTCCCCGAGACGTTATAGACTGCAGCACCGTTGATTCATTTAAATTCCGCCTAGACAAATATCTCGCATCAAACCCGCGACTGACTGCGTTTGTAAATGAATAACTTTATCCTCCCCTCAGTTACTAACCCATATGTCCCCTACTAACTTCCTAGTCCTGCCACGTTAGTGGCAGGACAGTAGTTCCCTTTCCAATGTTCCCTTACCCACTCTAAACCACTGTTTGGACACTTGATCCTCAGTGTTTTGGAGGACAAGCAGCCTAGAAGGGTCACTAGATCTGTTGTTGCTTGATTTCCTTTGTACTCCTTTGTACTCCTTTGTACTCCTCTCTCTCACCATTAATTCAAACTCTTGTCCCTCGAGATCCTCGAGTGACATTACTGTTAATAAGAGTAAGCTGTTTTAATCCTGTCCATAACAACTAGACTATTTTTTAAAGGAGAGATAGTTTAGAATTTAATTTAAATTAATGATCTAGAGAGAGAGAGAGAGAGCAAGAGAGCGTGTGTGTGTGTGTGTAAAAGTGAAGGGGGCATCAAAGACAAGGGTGAGAAAGTGAGACAGAGACTGTAGGACAAGAGAGTGATATCAGACACCTCAGTTAGAGTGGTTATCTCTCTCTCTCTCTCTCTCTCTCTCTCTCTCTCTCTCTCTCTCTCTCTCTCTCTCTCTCTCACACAAACAATCGAGTTACAAAGTTTTTCAGACCACACAAACCTTGCAGTCCCTACTACGTGGTCCGGCCTTAATACTACTAGAAACCGGGACAGTTTACAGTAGAAGATTATAGTAAAAAACAAAAAGCCTCTCTCTCAACCCTCTGCTTCCTCCGGCTAAAATGCCGTACCTGAAAATAGGATAAAGTGTAACCTTATGGGTCAGGAAATGACCACGAGGAAAATGTGTGTATAGAATAGGAAGAAATTAGTCTGAAAGGGAACTTCCACTCAAATACATAATGATGCATTCATATTACTGAGAGAGAGAGAGAGATAGAGATAGAGAGAGAGAGAGAGAGAGAAAGAGAGTGAGTACAAAGGAAATCAAGCAACAACAGGTCTAGTGACCCTTCTAGGCTGCTTGTCCTCCAAAACACTGAGGATTAAGTGTCCAAACAGTGGTTTAGAGTGGGTAAGGGAACATTGGAAAGGGAACTACTGCCCTGGAACTAATGTCCGTGGCAGGATTAGGAAGTTAGTAGGGGACAGATGGGTTAGTAACTGAGGGGGGATAAAATAAAGTTATTAATTTAGAGAGAGAGAGAGAGAGAGAGAGAGAGATATGAATGATGACAGACTGTTAAACTGGCAGACAGCCTGACAAGAAGATTAAACACCACAAACAGAGGAAGGGTAATGGACAGTATTTTAGTGAATTTACATAGTGTATGATGGAATAGTGTAGGAAAGGCACTACGATCAGTCACAGTGTTTTATTGGCATCTGTAATCACGATATATTAGGCTATATATGATCTGTTGTTGTTTGCTTTCCTATGTAGCCTTCTGTATTAATATCTCCCCTGCCTCCGCCATCGACCCTCCCACCTGTAGCCTCAACATGTCAGATCAACAGAGGAACTACACCACCTGTCATGGCCGGCCAGATTTGGGACCAAATTTGTTTTTCAGTTCAGATTTGACTATTGTTTATCGTGTCTACACTCACCGGTAGTTTCCTACAACAACAAATACGAATACTAATACTACTGCTACTACTACATATACTACTACTACTACTACAAATAATAATAATAATAATAATAATACAAATAACAATAATTATACAAATAAAGAGCGATCAGTGGAGTACCGGTACATAATAATCTACGTCATATATAATCATCTCATCAAGGAACTGAAGTTCTCGAAAAGGGGCTCCAGTCCTGATGATATTTTTGAATTACAATGTGCTGGCTTAATAATCCAGAAGGGTTGATAGCCTCTGAAGTCCTATTTTAACTAAAATAATCATCTAATACCAACATTTTTGATGAAGTAAGCACGAATGACAAAGAGCGCTTGTCGCATATCGAGATCAGAAACATCCTCGACATTTTTTGTATTTATATTTTTGTATTACCACTACAAAAATATTAGAAGTCAATTGTTGACTGTGTCCGGGTATCCGGTATGACCAGAGCTGGGGAAATAAAAGTTGTGTGTGTGTGCTGAAATATTAAATATATTTATGTAACACTATAGAAAGAATTACAACACAGTATAGGTTAACAATGTATATAATGACAGCAAAAGAAACTGGAAAGTGGTTTGCGCTTTTATTCATAAAAATAGCATGATTTAACTCCTTGGTAAGCTATAACCTATTTTGTATTCCAATAGTTATGTTTGCTGCAGTCGTGGATCTGTTTATCATACCAGTACTCTGCCTTCCACGCACCAAGGGCCCTGTTAGACTGCCAACTCCTCTAAACAAATTGTGATGTCAGAATACAAAATTTCACGAATCGGTACCAACGTAAGAAAGATAAGTGTCAACATAAATTATAATGTAATATACGGATATTTAGAACTATAGATACTTTAGTCACGACCCGTGGCATACTCAGTAGAGCGTCGGCTGCTGATCAAAGGGTCGGCTAATTGAGCCCGCACTGTCAACATGTTATTGGTAGATGCCAAGCCCGGGCAGCTTGACCTAGTGATTCGTGACAAAAGCCTAATGTTCATGTCCACCCATTCTCGGGAATTACGGCGACTAAGGAAATAAAATAAAAATAAAAATAAATTAAATATATACTAATTAACAGAGCTTATCAAATAGAAAACACAAAATAAACACAAAAACACCAACAACAATAAATAAAATTTGTCATAGAATAATATTATAACATATTATTAACCTTCTTAGCTGGCACTGATTGTCATTATGGCCCAGGCACTATGGTAAGTATATTGTACGGTAAATATGTAGATATAAAATTAATATAATGAATATCTATCTATCTATCTATTGCCTGACGCCGTGATCCCCGAAGGGGTGGCCACGAACGAACCGCCCCCATGCACCTCTGTCCCCAGTCAGTCGACGCCCCTCCCCCCAACCAGCACCACCTTCGTTCATGTAGTTCCTCACTCCATCCTTCCACCTCATATTCGGTCTACCTCTCCCCCTATGTCCCTCCACCTCGCTCTCGTACACCCTCTTAGTCATTCTCTCGCTTTCCATACGTTCCATATGGCCGAACCATCTCAAGTTGTTCCTTTTTCACACTTTCCAGCACATCTACCTCCACACCACACCTCCTTCTTACTTCCTCATTAGTCTGTCTATCCCTCCATGTAACTCCGCACGCACTCCTTAAGTAATTCATTTCCACTGCTCTCACTCTTGGTCTGAGTCTCTCAACCAACGTCCATGCTTCGCTTCCGTAAGTCAGTGTCGGGATTACCACACTGTCATGCAAGGACTTCTTCACTTCCATACTGACCACCCTATTTCTTGTTACTGCTTTTAGCGTTCCTACAACCCTCTTCCCCTGTTGTACCCTCTCCCGCACCTCTTCATCCATAGTCCCTAATATATATTGAATAATATTATATGACTTTGATGTTGTGATGATATATACGACAAGTCATATAACGCAGCAGCTACTGTAAACTCAGGATGATTCCGATATACAACTACTCTCAGGAGGTGTCCATATTGGTCATCACATGAATTAAACAGACCTATTTCACCAATACACCTGTTGAGTCTAGTATCTTATATAAGTATGAGTAGACGATTCAGATTAATTAAAGTAAGTATAACTGCACTAGTAATTAAAGTAAGTATAACTGCACTAGTAATGAAAGTAAGTAGACTGCACTTAGTAAAGTAGTATAACTGCACTAGTAATTAAAGTAAGTATAACTGCACTAGTAATGAAAGTAAGTATAACTGCACTAGTAATTAAAGTAAGTATAACTGCACTAGTAATTAAAGTAAGTATAACTGCACTAGTAATTAAAGTAAGTATAACTGCACTAGTAATTCAAGTAAGTATAACTGCACTAGTAATTAAAGTAAGTATAACTGCACTAGTAATTAAAGTAAGTATAACTGCACTAGTAATTAAAGTAAGTATAACTGCACTAGTAATTAAAGTAAGTATAACTGCACTAGTAATTAAAGTAAGTATAACTGCACTAGTAATTAAAGTAAGTATAACTGCACTAGTAATTAAAGTAAGTATAACTGCACTAGTAATTAAAGTAAGTATAACTGCACTAGTAATTCAAGCTTACAGGTACTAAGTTTTCTTCCAAACATACAATCACAAAGAGGATGGATCTTAAAGTGGGCGACTGTACGTCTTTATGTCTACATACACCATAGCACATACAGTTCTTTATGTTGTAGTGTATACAAGTCCAAGATGACAGAATGCAACCTCTCGCAGGAAGTGTTAGGTTGACCATCATCAACATTCCTCGGACATACTTCACTTATGCACCACTGAACTGGTCCACATGGAAGACCAATGGAAAGAGTGCACACTATTGGAGTTTCAGAGGAAGAGTGTCGAATTATAGCGAGTTAACAAGATTTTCAAGTAAGATTTGATCAGGATGTCAACAACACTTGTTTACCTCTTGAATCCTTCATATTTCTTGTATCTTCCGTGAAGTCTATGTATAGCATTATGTATTATATTGTGCTCTGTGTTACTTCTCTGATTAATCTTCCTTTCTGTTTTTTGTGTATATAATTTGTAACTAATCTGTTAACAGTACATTAATAACTTTCTGTTTTGTTCCATATGAAAATGCTCTGTCTTATTTTGTATCCTTTGTAACTTCTTGTCCCTTCTTCCACCTCAGTCCTCTCATGTACCCTTCTATTTCCACTTCCATCCTCCTTGTCTTGGGTACCTTCTTTCTAACTCTTCTCCTTCTCTTCTCTTTGTATTCTGACCTCTTTTTGTAACTCCTATCCGGTGACAGGTCAGTTGAACCAGTGCCACTTCAACCAGTGCCACTTTAACCAGTGCTAACTCAACCAGTGGCCACTTCAACCAGCGACCATTTCAACCAGTGACTATTTTAACCAGTAGGTTAGGTTAGGTTAGGTTAGGTTAGGTTAGGTTAGGTTAGGTTACTGGTTAAAATGGTCACTGGTTGAAATGGTCACTGGTTGAAGTGGCCACTGGTTGAGTTAGCACTGGTTAAAGTGGCACTGGTTGAAGTGGCACTGGTTCAACTGACATGGAACCCTCCTATCCCACCCTTCACTTTATACCTCCTCTCCCTCTCTTCTCTTTGTCTTCTGCTCCCTTTGTAACTCCGATCCCACACTATTTCTCCAAGTAACCCTCACCATTGTCGATTATCTTTCTCATCCAGGCCCCCTCTTCTGTTCTCCTGCTGTCTCTCTCTCTCTCTCTCTCTCTCTCTCTCTCTCTCTGTAGACCAATTAGAGACAACATGTGACAACATAACAACCCCAGCAGCTGACACCCTAACTCCTTCCTCCACCAAACATATTACATCAAACTTTTGGTCCTATAATAAATATAACTTCAAAGTAATTACGTTAGAAAAATAGAACTTGATTGAATTATATTTCAATAGGGACGTCCACCTTTGGGAACATTTTATCTAAATACTGTGATTATTGGATTGAAACGATACAAAAGTGCTCATGAAGGTAATCCAAAATGCTACATTGGCCCATCAATGATATCCAAGTAAAAAACAACAAATTTTGGTTGGCACCGACGAGCCCGGAGCAAGGATATTGGATTGAAGCTCAAATTAATAAGTAGTCATCGACAGGCTGCACAGCTACTACACCTACATCAAGACACCAAAGTCCTCAAAGTCAAAGACCCCCTGGACATGAGAGGCACTCAATTCCTGGTTGCAGCCTCCACAAACCAACATCACTCACTACACTTGCTTACTTGCTTATGGTAGTCCATCGTAGTCCGATGATGACGTTCCCTTCCTGCATTCATCTGTTGTGAGTTCTACGATGACTGTAGAGTCCTATCCGTGATGCACATATCCTGCCACAGTCTGGGCACTGGTAGTCCGGGTTAGGAGGTGCTGGTTGTTCCCGGCGTGCATGTCTCCGGGCCCTCTTCTCCTGCTGGTGGTGTTTCCTCTGGCATTCCAGTTCCTTCACTCCTTGCTGGCAGTGTGAGCGCCATAGTGTTCTATCTGATGCTAAGTTTTCAAGTGCAGTTGGTTGTATATTGCACCTTTTTAGTATTTTCTTTATACTGTCTTTGTATCTTAATTTTGGTCCTCCAGCTGTTCTGCGGCCTTCATGCAGCTGTCCATATAGTATTTTATGAGGTAGTCTCTCCTCTGGCATACGGATGACATGCCCAACCCATCGGAGTTGTTGTTTGATGATAAGGGTCTCAATACTGGTGTTGTTGGCTCTTTCAAGTATTGTTATATGAGGAACACGGTCCTGCCTGGTTATACCCATAATCTTTTGGAGGCATCTGATGTGGAAAGCCTCCAGGGGTCGTATATGGCGTCTAAGGTCGTCCATGTCTCACAACCATAGAGCAAAGTGGTTAAACACACAGCATTATATACAGCCACTTTGGTACAAAGAGTCAGGTGATTATTTTGGAAAACTCTCTCTTGTAGGCGGCCAAAAGATGCTGCAGCTTGTCTCAGTCGGTGTTGTACCTCATCGTCAATACTGGCCGTTTCAGACAGGAAGCTTCCCAGATACTTGAAGGAAGGAACTTGTGCTATCTCCTCTCCTGCTAATCTGAACACTGGCTGCACAGGTGGTATCTGAGCTGACCACTGAGAAATTATTTGTGTTTTCTGGATGTTAACTGACAGGCCCATTCTGGAGTAAGCACTTGCTGCAGCTTCAAGCGTGACTTCTAGTTCCTCTGGCGAGTGAGCTACAAGAGCACAATCATCTGTATACTGAAGTTCCAGGATATTTTCCATAGAGACTTTTGTTCTTGCTTGAAATCTAAGAATGTTGAAGAGGTTGCCATCTAGTCTATAGTCTATGTTGATTCCACTTCTGTTTGCTATAGTCCTATGAAGAAGTATTATAACGCATATTAAACAAATGTTGAAAAGGACTGGTGCCAGTACACACCCTTGTCTAACTCCGGCATTAACAGCAAATGGTTCTGATGCATGGCCCCCTGCAGTAACTCTCGCTGTCATGCCATCATGAAACTGCCTTATAAGTGCCACAAATTTTGGTGGACAGCCAAAGATACGGAGAATATTCCACAATGTTTCTCGATTTACGGTATCAAAGGCTTTTGACAGATCAATGAAGGCTATAAATATGTCTTTATTTTGTTCCCTGCATTTTTCTTGCAATTGACGTATAGTAAAAATCATGTCAATAGTTCCTCAATCTTTACGGAAACCGCATTGTGACTCTGGCAGTATTTCCTCAGTAATTTTGGTCAACAGTCTTTGAAGCATGATTTTTGACAGCACCTTCCGTGCCACAGCTAAAAGAGAAATGCCTCTGCTGTTGCCATAATTAGATTTATCACCCTTGTTTTTGTAAATTGTGATAATATTTGCATCTTTCCATGTCTGAGGTATGTACTCCTTGTTCCAAACCTCCAAAATGAATGAGTGAATATCTCGAAGCAGTAGGTAACCTCCATATTTAATTAGCTCTGCTGGTATACCATCTGGACCAGGAGATTTGTTATCTTTCAGGGTCTTAACTGCTCTAGTCACTTCACTACACTACAAGCAAGAACACCCACAGACACCAAGGAACATCAAAACAACACCCAACACACGATATCACACACAAATACTGCATCTCTCCCTCCCTCGACGCCCGACGATATTGAGTTGCATACACCCTAAGATTGCTCCGGCTGAGTATTGGTCAGCAGCACACATGATTATTAATCCTAAGCACTTGGGCACCCAGAGCAGAGCTTAACAAGTTTGGCATTTTCGTCAATTGTGCAGTAGGACTACATTAGCTAACACAATGCATCTGCGAAGCCTAATCAACCTTATAACTCCTCAAATATCCAGGCAAATGTCCTTCTCTCTCTCTCTGGCATAACCCGTTCTATTCGGTGAGCCACGCTAGTACCCTCTTTAAATCTCAGCCTAGCAATCTCCTCATACCGTGAAAGTCTCTCTCTAATTCTCTCATGGCTCTTCCAGGACTAACCCTGGGCTCGTTTCTCTAAATAAATATGTTCTACCTCCCCCTCACTCTTCTTCATAACATCTCCCACATACTGTGAGAGAGAGAGAGAGAGAGAGAGAGAGAGAGAGAGAGAGAGAGAGAGAGAGAGAGAGAGAGAGAGAGAGAGAGAGGGCGAGAGAGAGAGAGAGAGAGAGAGAGGTACTAGGATTGGTTGTGATGTACACGTGAATGATAATGAGTGGTTTTACGTCATAAAGAGGGGCGTAATCCAACATAATATAAGGTGGGTATCCAGAGAGCGAGGGGAGGAAAGGCGGAGACCCCGGCTCGCTCATCGAAGGGTCAGAGGTTAGCTCCGTGTGTGATAACCAGACTATATAACATACTTGAATTAATCGTACTGATACGAATACTTATACAATCAATACATTAGTGTACTTCTGAATAAATCTTAAGATATCTTTCATTATACTATTCTTAAATATTCTCAAGTTTCATTTACCTAACCTTACCATTTATCTAACATTCATTTGAGTTATCTAATTAATCCCAGGGTAAGCCTGTGATGGTGGCAGCATATTTATAGGGGAATGGATACCATTATTAACCCTATTCTCTTCACCATACAATTACCCTCATATCGTTTGGTATGACGAATATGAGTAACTGACACGATATCTCCATGATGTAAGTATAACACTTGATAGGGCCCGTTTGTCTCGACAACCCTGAAAGGATCCTCGTATTTCTCCTCCAGTTTACCAGCTCGGGTGGGGTCATGTCTCTTGACCAAAATATACTCCCCTCGGCAATAAGGATTATTTATAGAAAGTTTCTTAGGCTGTTGCTGAGCAATATGATCATGCACTTGCTGTCGTCGCTCCCCTTGTTCCTTCCAATATTTTCCGGGTTGGGAATACTGCGTGTAGGACCGGGGGTAGGGCAATAATCGTTCTTGAGGCAATTTTGCTATGTTGCCAAAGATAATCTCATAGGGAGAATACCCCGTAGTCCTACAGACCGTGTTATTTATTCCCCAGACAATTTCAGGCAAAAGTTCCAGCCAACCCCGGACGATTTTCTCCCCTTGTGAGCTCAGACTAGCCCGGATGCAGTTGGCTAACACCCTATGATTCCTTTCACAGACAGCATTTCCTTGAGGGTAATATGGGGAGGTGTGCTGTATCTGGTACCCCAAGGTTTCTCCCAAGTGTTGCCAGATCTCATTATTAAATTATTTTCCCTTGTCACTCAGAATACCTCCAGGGGTGCCATACACAAAAAATTTCTTTTCCAGGATAACCTTGGCCACCGTTTCAGCTTTCTTGTCCGGGATAGCGCAAGCAACCGTGTATTTAGAGAATATGTCGACACAGGTCAAGATGTACGTACTTTTGTTTGTCTGTCTGGGCAGAGGTCCCATAATATCCACTGATAATTTGGCCCAGGGTGTACCAGTGGTAATATGTCCGGGCAACTGTCTAGGTCCCCTTCCATCTTTGCCCCTCTGGCATCCCAAACAATTTTGATCGACTTCTTTAACAATCTGGTCGGCCCTCTTGGTCCAGTACCTTTCATTGAATTGTTGGAGAACCCTATACTGTCCCAAATGAGCCCCTCTTCCCTTTTGTCCGTGGAGGATTTGGATCATGTGTTTTGCCTCTGAATAATCAAGTACGACCCGATCTTGAGAATTCCTCCAGGCTCCCTCTGAAAACTTTACTTTATTACTAGGTCTAGGGTCATGTTTTTCCCTGTGAGGTTCAGTGGGTTGAACGGGTGCTACTGGTAGTCGAGACAAGCCATCGGCATTAGTGTGTAATTTACCGGGTCTATGTCTAACTTCAAAAGAGTACTCTTCCAAAATCCCCTTCCACCTGACAATTAGTCCGTCTTCCGTTTTCATTTTTCGGAGCCATTGTAAGCTATGGTGGTCCGTAATAACTTCAAAGTGGACCCCGGCTAGGTACGGACAGAAATATTGTACAGCCCACACTAGAGCTAGACATTCCTTTTTCGTAACGCTATAATTATTTTCGCCATTATTCAGTGTCCGGCTAGCACAGGCCACTATGCTTTCCTTTCCGTCCACTTTCTGGGCCAGAACGGCTCCGAGCCCTTCATCAGAAGCATCGGTGTATAGTTGAAAGGGTTTGGTGAAATCCGGATGACGAACTATGGGGTTAGAAGTTAATTTTTGCTTCAAGTGAGCAAAACCTACCTGACAACTCTGATCCCAGTCGAACCTCCTCCCTTTTTCTAGTCTCTGAGTCATGGGGCGAGCAATCTTAGAAAATTTAGGTATGAACCTTCGATAGCAGGAGGCCATTCCCAGAAACGCTCGAATCTCTTTGACAGAGGATGGAGGTGAGATTTCGGCAATAGATCTCACTTTATGTGGGTCCGGTTGAATACCTTTACTGGAAACCACATGCCCTAGATATGCCACCTCACGGGCCCCTAATTGGCATTTTGAAGGTTTCAGTTTAAGTCCTGCCCTCCTGATTCTTTCTAACACTTCTTGGAGTCGGTGAATATGTTCTTCCCAACTAGCGGAAAAGATTATGATATCATCTAAGTACGCCAAACAAGTCTTCCAGGTTAATCCCCTCAATACTTCGTCCATGACTCTAGTGAAACTGGCGGGGCTATTGCAAACTCCAAACGGCAAGACAGTTAACTGGTAGAGTTTGCCTTCGCTCGTGGCAAATGCGGTTTTCTCTTGATCCTCGGACCTAACTGGTACTTGCCAGTATCCACTCTGGAGATCTAGGGTAGAGAACCAGGTCGACCCCTTGAGGGATTCTAACGAGTCATTAATACGAGGTAGGGGCTGCGCGTTTTTGATGGCGACATCGTTTAATTTTCGATAATCTACACAGAACCGAGTAGACCCATTTTTTTTCTTAACTAGGACTACCGGAGATGACCACGGACTGTATGATTCCACTACTATCCCCTGTTTAATCATGTCCTCAACTTATTCCTTTTCTTTTTGTCTCATAATAGGGTTTGTCATCGGTAGGGTTGTCTAATAGGAGGCCCTTGCGTGTGTATCTCATGGGTGTGTCGGGTTCGAGCCGATCCGTGGTCCCTTCGGTTTGAGCAAACACATCTCAGTACCTCCAGATCAATTCATGTAAGGTACTGGCTTAACTTGAGGTTATATTTTTCGGGATCTCAGGTAAGTTCACGGGTCAGTCAGTTCCAACAGTAGTGGGTTGAGCGGGTGTGGCTTGTCCTAACAGTTTCCCTTTTTGATAACTAATCGTGTCATCACGAAAATTAGCTAAAACTTGTTTCCTCTGGTCGGCAGTAATGAAGGTGGGAGATATTCTCACCCCATTCTGTGCATCGGGTTCAAAAATCCCGGCAGTCATGCCTGGGTTTGGGGAAATCTCTATCATTTTCCAAGATCTAGGAGGAATAGATAATTTTCCTGTGGCAGCTACTATTTGAGGTTGGAGAGTAGTTGTTGTGTCTTTCGGCCCACACTGAATAGTTACTCCCAACTGACTCATGAGATCTATCCCCAGATACCCATCGACTCCACTACTAGCTTCTCCCGATAAAACACAAAAATAGGTGGTGAAGGTAATTCCCTTCCACTGCACTACCGACGCGTTAGTTTTTCCTAGGATTGTCAGTGGTTGACCCCCGGCTCCTGACAACTGAATATTGGTTTGATTTAATGGGCCCATTTCTCGCTGATTTTGTTGAACTTCGGTGTGCCCCCGTATCAGTCAACATGTTCGCGGCTCTCCCATTTATGACTACAGTTTCACAAGGCGTTTGTCTCTCTAAGATATTGACCTCACTATACCGCCCTTCTATGTGAGGTTTTGCAGAAAATGTTCTCTCTCTTCCGGCATCGTAACTCTTGGCTGGTTTTCTGTCTCACGGTATTCTACCGGAAGCATTCCTCTCCGGTCCGGATCGGTTCCCCTGGGTAGAGGCCGATCGTTTGGGAGTGCGAGTCTGGGGTCAAATCTAGGGGTTGGGGCTGGTGGACGGTTGGTACAATTCCTAGCTAGGTGTCCGGTCTGTCTACAAGTGAAGCATCGAATCAGGGCTTTCGGATACCCTTTCTTTGAGTTCTCCTCTTCCCCTTTTTGTTTTCCTCTTTTACTTCTCTAGCCTCCATAATCTTTTTAATGACCTCCATCAATTCCTTAGTAGTGTTAACCTCATGAATGATGCAGTGTTTCCTAACTTCTACCGGGCAGGCTTGGATCATGATCTCCCTAATCTCAGTTTCCTGGCTCTCTTGGTTCATATGGGGATACGCTAGTTTCACATTCTTAGTCATTTCCCTCCTCAGGGCTCTCACATTTTAGCCATCAAGTTTCAAACTCTTCAGTTTGTCTCTGGCTTTTCTGGTGGAAGTCTCTCGGCCAAATTTTTCGATTAAGGCACTCCTGACTTCGGCCCACGATACTAGTCCTTCCAGACGTACTCTCACATCATTCAGGGCCTTACCTAAGTGAGCCTTTCCATAGGCGATTTTCTTCCCATTTTCCCCTACGTCAAATAGTGCGAACTAACATTCTAACTGCTCAATCCAAAGCTCGATTTCTTCCTTCCCCTCTTCCCATAATCTGAATGGTAACAAGCCCGTCATCCTATCTGTTCTGTTAGATAATTATACTCAATCCAAATGATTTGTCGAATCCCACCGCTTGCCACCAAAATGTAGTATTTAATTCTAAATCTTTTATGCTACAACTATGGGGGATAATTCGACAGTCATTTAGAAGTTAGTATATTATATTTAACAGACTTCCTAACTACTCTAATAATAGGTTCTTGGCTCGGGCCGAGATGAGTTCAAGACGCAGATTGAATATTACGTCGATTCATGCTAGGTTGTACTCTGGACCCTTAAAGTTCCCGTTACTCCCTAACTGAATTCCCGCTATTCAGGTATTGACTCAAGTCGGCTTCGATCCTACGACCCGTTTGTAAATTTCATTAATCGATTTTAGGAGTATGGTTGGTTGTTGGAAGGAACATAATAATTAGTGATTAATCCTAAATAAATAAATCCAAAACCCTGCTGTGTCTTTTGATGAGACCAGGGCCTAATGAACCATTTGCTCCTTGCCTAACTAAAACAAAAGTGTTATTCTTTCCTTTACTCTTTAGGTTTCCCACGTTTATTAATCCTTATGTATCCTTTCTCAATACCAAGGCTATAACATACATAATCTATCTTCTCAATACATAGACTCTATTTATTCCTTTGACACAACCGTCGTTACTACACAAGTACCTCCACAATGACAATAAAATCATACAAATTACCGAATGAGATTACAAGGTCTCTCTCACGTATAATATGGGTTCCGTCACCCAGTTACTTCACAATATAGGTTTACAATCTTTACCTCATTAACACTATTGGGTTCCGTCACCCAGTTACTTCACAATATAGGTTTACAATCTTTATCTCAATGACACTATTGGGTTCCGTCACCCAGTTACTTCACAATATGGTTTATAACCTTTAGCTCACTAACACCTTCCGAATTTACTCTCAAGTAACTCTATTACCAACACGCTATGTAACCTTTCAATATGACCAATAATCGTTCTCCCAAAAGATGAACCGTGCCTCAAACGCATACCCGGAATAGCACTTTTAGGCTTAATAATAACGCAATTCACATTAGACTAGTGTCCTTCGTTACAGTTTCCTTTTACACAACTTAATGAGTGATTCAGATGGACTAGCGTCCTTCCCTAGCTATAGCTAACCTATTTGGCAACTAAACAACTGTTTCCCTCTTTAACTTACTGGTTGCCTCATTTATTAACACAAGTATTCTTTCCCTCCCCTCTTTACTTTTACTCTTTTAATCTTTAATCTCTCCTATCAGATCCTATATAATAACTCTTCGGCTGGTGCCGCTGCTAACAAAAATAACTAATTAATAACACATCATCATCTTTATATATTCAAGTAAGTCTAAATTCTTTTTCCTTTAGTCTTGTCCTAGAAGGACACATTAATTTTTATATGTGATGGCCACCGAGTCAGTTTTGCAGTCTCTCTCTTTCTTTATCTCAACTGGAAATCTTTGCTCTTCCACTACTATCTGTCGTCCTCTTGAATCGCTTGTCTGTAGTGGTATGCAAGGCTGCGATGCGACGACAGGCGGCCAGATACTGAGGGTGTATCTGCATTAGTAGGGAAGAGCTGATGATAGGCCTGGGTTGTGCCTGCTGGAACAAAAGGCGAGGGCTGGGAGACCGGAGCCGAATTCCCGTGAGTGCCCAAGTGCGAGAAAGCAAGTAGGTTGCGAGATTTGGACCCGGTGCCGTCTGGCCGGCGAATTACTTTGCAAGGCCCCCCCCCCCCCTCCCTTTATAGTCCTGGCCCCCACTCTCTCACGCTGCCAGTGGCTGAGGATCCCGCATGGCATTCCGCTCGCACTGACTTCTTGCAACCTTCATCTCCTCTCTCTCCTCTTCATAGTAAGTTCCAGGAAGTTGATTATAAACCTCTTTTGGTGGCTTACGGGGGTACAGGGCTGGCACCGAGGTATTACTTAGGGGATAATCAGAAGGAGCTCTTCGGGCAGAGAAAGAGAGTGGCTTTTTAGGTTGAATAAGAAGTCCAGCTTCGCGCTCCGATAATGGAGGCCGCTGATTGGCTGGTGGGCGTGGCGTGGCATGTTGCAGCCGTGTGCTGTCAGAATCAACTGGCCGTACAATCCAGTAAAAGGGGGCGCAGTGATTGGCGGCGGTCATTTCTACTTTAATCATTATTATTATTATTATTATAATTATTAATAAAAATAATAATTAAAATAGTAATAATTGATGTTAAAATACCATCAACCAATCAGAGGGCGGGATTCCCTCAGGTATATCACACCAAAGTTGCCGACATTACTCAGCTCCGTGACATGTGTATGTTTGGGAGGCTCTCCACCAATCAGCTGCCGCCATTTTCGCTTGGCACTCTGCCTCTGTCCCCCGAAACGGCAGATTATAACTTATCTCCTGTTCGCTCCAAAGTATTTTCCTGCAGTAAAAAAGTGGTCTGGCGGGAAGATACCATCACCATCTCCCCGAAAACCACTAGAAAACATCACTAACAAACTTTCTGGATTCTATATGGAAGATATAAAGGAGGAGGAGAACAGTGGGATTTCAGCCACCCAAGTGATGTCGCGGTGGCTGCTCCAGCCAATCAGCGTGCCCACAGCACTAGGGGGCAGCTATAAAGCAAGGCGGGGGGTAGCCTCGAGGGACACTTGAGAGACGGCACTGGCACGGGCAGTTTCAAAGGTTACCGCCTACACCCTTTCCCCCTCCTACCCGGGTAGGTCCAGGCACCACCAGTACTTCGCCCATAACCAACCATGGGCCGAAGCTACACAAACGCTACCCTTACGCTTCCCGACATATAGCAAGCTTACACACCCACAGCCAGGCACTACATCGAGGACGGGAGACTTGTGGTGAAGAGACAGAGTTGGCAAAGCATTACTGGCCAGCTGTGAGATGGTGATCCAAGCAGAAGAGAGAAGACCCTAATTTTACTAAGGACTGTGACGTCTACTAGCGTTGGCAGAATCGCCTCTCGTTGGCCGCTAGCGCTCGCCAGGGACATCGAAATGGGCTACAGTTATCAGAGAATGTTGTTCTTTCTTTCCTAGTAATCGCATTGTCACAGACAGTCCAGTGGTGGTCTTTGTTTTCGTCTGTGACAACGGGTTATATTTTATATCAACAGTAGAGATAATAGTACCAGCGTGTGAATGAGAAAGACTTTCAGAGAGAGGAGGTAGTAAGTGTCTGTATGTATGGGTGCATTCCTGCCTCTCGCTCGCCATTGGACGGCGTGTCTGGCTGTGTCATATGACGCCTGCTGTCTTGTGAGGTCTCGGCCCGTGATTGGCCGACCATCGCGCCTTTGCGGTCTCCTGTGTAACTTACCTCCTCCATGAGGGTCCCCAGGAGCTGTCCTCGTCAGGACAGGCTTGGCGCGCGTGCTTCTAACATCCCTTTGCATACTCTCTCCCGATCACCACCTTTATCACCGTTTCTCTCACTCGATTCTCTCTTTCCATACTCTAACCTTTATTAACTGCACAACACTCCCCTTGGGTTCTGCATACGGTTTTCATAGCCGGCCCATTGTATTGCATGCGCCGTCCTCAGAGATATTTACATGTAATTAGAATAGGTTTGAGGGTTCTTAGTTAGTATAGGTTAAGAACTTTGTGTGTCTCCATTATTGATTTAGTGTTTCTGCTCTTTTATTTAATGCTAGACTGGGATAAAGTAACTGTAGTCGTTGTCTCCGATGTGTGTACGGTTTGCTTATACCTACACAGTGTCACAAGTTAAATAACAACAGTGTCACAAGTTAAATATCTCGGACTAAAACTGGACGCGAGTTTGTCAGGTGAAAGAATTTTGGAATCTATCCTGAGTAAGTGTAGAGCACGTATAAAATACCTGTATAGACAGGTGGGATGCTTGCCCGCGGCGACCAAAAAGACCCTCTGCCAAGCGCTTGTTCAATGTCATTTTGACTATTCTGTGTCATCCTGGTACTCTGCATCATCTAAATCAGCACAGCACAAACTTCAGGTCACTCAAAATAAAATGGTTAGGTTCATGCTGAACCTAGGACCCAGATCACATGTTGGACAGGAACAACTTCAGTCACTAGGTATGCTCAATGTCGCTGACAGGGCCAAACAAATCAGGCTCACTAATGCCTTCAAAATTTTCTATGACAGAGCTCCTGAGTACCTAAAGAATTATTTTGTTAAAGCAAATGAGAGGAGTGGACATAATACAAGAAACAGGATGTTTAATTTTAAGGTCCCCAGAATCCAAGGACAGGGTAAGCAAACATTCTTCTTCACCGCCATCAAAGACTGGAACGACCTACCCCAGTCAGTCCGTGAAAAGAGAACACTGTATTCCTTCAGACGTAGCCTGAAGGAACACCTGAACCGGACAGCTGCGAGAAGGGAGCACCAAGCTTATGTCTACTACTAAATGCGACATAAGAGATAGACAAACCAAACTGAAATGATTACTGATTACGGATTACTGATATTTACTATAGGATGTAAGGTATCTTAAAATAACCCCCTAGAAATACTTTTTCTAAAGTATCCATTTCTTTATCCTCCCCATTTTTCCCCAGCTAACCTAATCCCACAAGGACCCCAATGGAAATACGCCTAACGGCCTTATTGGGCTATCCTTAGTTGGAATTATGCAAGGCTGGTACATGTCATATTTGTAACAAACTATGTGGTACCAACTCTGTAAATTGCTAACTGAATAAATATTTTTATTATTATTATTATTATTATTACACGACTTCGACCGGTCCTGTGGTAGCCTGGGTTGTCTTTTCGGTTGCGTCCTTTGCGAGTGCAGCATTGTGTTGACTGAGGGTTTTGGCCTGTACCAGTTCCACACTTTGCTGCCTCTTTGCTTGTCTTTAGAGGGTCGCCAGGATAGAACCAGATACTTGTGATCTGGATCTATCGAGAGAGCCCCCTAGTCAATTAACATAACTTAAAGGATGCAGTCTTAAGGACATCGCTAGGCTACGAGCCTGTCTTGCTCAACCCCAGTTCCTTACCTAGAGTATCCCAGCTAGACATTATTAATCGAGTAGACACTTGTTAGTATTTAATATGAGCTCTTTGATATGTGCGCATTATTATTCACAGCATTTATTAGTCTAGGTTGTTGCTGAGCCGCACAACCATAGCAGACTGTTTTGTTGATGAGGAAGTACTTCTTTTAGTGTCGAGCATTGCTACCGTTGCACATTTATAGTATTCTCGTGTCAGTTAACATTATATGTCCTATCTTTTAGTGTATTCGATTTACACGTGTGGTGTCCTGCCTCCTGCCTTTATATAGTTCTAAATCAGTACGAGCATCTTATGAGCATCAGACTTTCTTCAGAAGTTTCCAGGTCTATGCTGTAGGACTATAATTCACTTTCTTTCAGATAGGAGTGAAGAGTTTATTGTTGTTTAGAGTAACTGTATTGAAGCATCTTTTTATTGTATTAAATCTTGCAGTGATTTAATTGATCTTTCCATAGATTCCTTTTTATGCATTTTAAAGTAACTTGCATCTTGTTTGTTATCAGGCTATACCAGTGCAGGTTAGCCTGAAGTAGAGTACATTTGTGCCCAGTTAAGGATACCCCACTATCGCAGATTAACCCTGGAGGGTATAGGTGTTTTGTTCGCCGGCATATAAGTTTGAGGGTTTGGATCTAGCGTACCGTTGTTGCATAGTGCCCTATTACTAGTCCAATCATTGAGTGCCCTTGTTTTATTCGTAGTCCCGGTCGTAACATATGGCAACCTTGCCTAGTATCTTACCTTAGTCGTCATAACAAATGGTGACCTTAGTCTAGGATTTAGTGAACTAAGAAATAATTGCAGGATTTTTTTGGTGGATAATTCTTTTTTTTTTTAATAACGGATCATTTCGAGTTTCGGACAAGGAACTCGGCATTGTTATTTCTCACAGTTTGGCAGTGGACATTTGTTTTTGAGGAATATTTTGGACACGTTGGATTTTTTTTTTGGCAACGTAGTATGCCAATGCGTGGCACTTGAGTTGTCATCAAGCATTTTTTGAGTGAATAGTGCTACATGAGAGTTTATTTTTTTTTTTTTTTTTTAAACGTTGAGGATTTCCGGTGGACACTATGACGAACGACGGATCAGTGCACAGTGAGGGCACAGTACGGGAAGCAGGCGAGGAGGTGGAGAAGGTGGAGTTGTCTAACGGCATTCGGGTGGTGAACAATGAGGAGGATGCTCGGATTTTTTGGGAGGAGCCTGTGTCGGCGGATCGGGTGTCGGGGCTAGACCGATACGGACTGCAGTGTGTAGCCACAGTCTTAGGGTTGTCCGGTACAAGCGGTTTGTCGGGAGGTGAGCTGGTTGCCTGGGTGCTCGGTGGGGTGCATGGGGCTTCGGGTGGAGCGGGAGCTGGGGCACATTCTGCCCCGCTCCATTCCACTCGACTCCTATCATGGCGCCCCCTCGGGCTCCTGAACCGGGTACGTTCCCACAGGCTGATGCCCGCTGGCGGTTGGGTATGCCTCTAGGTGATTCACGGGTTGGGTCCCCAATAGTAGCACCCCCTCCTCAGGGTTTGTCTTCCGAGATGTTGTTTCAGCTCGAACTCGCCAAACTCGAGCAGCGAAAGCATGAGGCTGAGCTCGAGCAACGAAAGTATGAGGCTGAGCTCGTACAGCGAAAGCATGAGGCTGGGCTCAGGCAGCAGCAGCAGCAGCGGGAATCTGAGCTTAGGATTCAGGCTGAGGAGAGAAAGGCCATACGTGAGGCTGAACTTCAGGTTGAGGCTACGAAGTACTGTGCAGACATAGAGCTTGAGAAGTCTCGGGTGGAGTCGACAGGGCAGCGTCTCGGTTCTGGGAATCTAGGTTTTGATCAGTCTTTATCGCACCTTCTTAAGTTAGTCCCTGCATTTGACGAGTCGGGTGTCACAGAGTTTTTCCTGCGTTTTGAAAAGATGTGCCGGGAGCACCAATGGCCCGAGGTTAAGTGGGCAGCCCTTGTTTCCTTTAGGTTGGTTGGCAAAGGACTCAAGGCATATGATGCGTTGCCCTAGGAGTCTTGCATCGATTATGAGGTATTGAAGGAAGCTGTTCTACGGGCGTACGACTTACAACCAGAGACATATAGGTTGAAGTTTCGGGTTGTTACGAAGGGTCGTGAGTGCACTTTTCTAGAACATACCCGGGAACTGTCTGATGCTTTGAGAAATTGGCTGAGGTCAGAGAAGGTGACGACATTCGAAGAGCTTGAGCAGTTATTCCTTCTAGAGCAATTTTTTAAATGCACAGGCGGCGACCTGACTTTGAACCTCAAAGAGAAACATCCTAAAACTCTACAAGAGGCAGCTGAGTTGGCTGACCTGAGATTATCGCTGATTCGTGGATGCAGGTCTGCACAACGGACCGGTGCAGTTAACAAGGGGCGCAACACTCCACCCCCCCGAGTCAGTGATGCAACATTTAATAACAAAAGTAAGAGCAATGATACTAATTTTGATCACAAACCAAAAACCGTCCCGTTTAAGAAAGGTCAGGGCCCTTCCCCACCTTAGGGGAAGTCCAAGGGTGAAGTAGAGTGTTTTAAGTGTCATAAAAAGGGGCATTTTGCACGTTCCTGCCCTAGTAACCAACCTACAGCAGTCATGTCTTTGGCTAGCAACATTGGGGTGTCTCTGAGGTCTTCTGCGTTTACCCGGGGTGATATGTCAGATGCGGGGGCACAGCCAGTGAAGGAGTGTTCGGAAGGCTCGAAACCTGTCCGCGATGCTTTTTGCGACCATAGAGGGCGTGGCTGCGTGAGTTGGGCTGGTTGCAAGCATGGGTTGGAGTTGTTGCGTGATACAGGTGCATCCCAGACTCTGATGAAAAACTTTACAGGCCAACCTATAAACGCGCCACGGGTAGTTGTGGTGCAGGGTATTAATACTACACGGTCATACCCGTTGGTTCGAGTGGAGCTGGAGGTTGATGGTGTGACACGAGAGATAGATGATGGAATCGTAGAGAAACTGCCAGTAGAGGGCGTCGACCTTCTTCTCGGCAACGACTTTGCGGTGCCTACTTCTGAGGTTCCACCCTTAGTCATTGCCGAGAGGGCGGCTGACGTGAGTAGGGAGGGGCAGGAGTTGGTCGAGAGGTGTCAATTACAGCAGATGGCGTGTGTTGTCACCCGATCTCGTGCATCTAAGGTGTCACAGCCTATTCCTCAGTCTCTAGACCAGCGGAGGAATGGTCGGAAGGAGAAAGCTAAAGTTGGGAGAAGTTTTGTGAGTTTTGATCCAGCGGCTCTTCTTGGCGACTCAGTATTAGCACCAATGTTTAGGTCCGGAGTGGCCCCAGAACCTGTCACACTTGGTGAGGAGGTAGGGCGTGAGAAAACTCCGAGACAGCAACGTTACACACTTAAGCAAGATAGGATCAAACAGTCCAGTATCAGGGGAGGCCATAAGTTGCTCCGGGAGCACTTAGATAGATTGGTTCCTTCGGATATCTGTCGGCTGCAGATAGATGATCCTGAGCTTCAGAAGTATAGTAACGGTGCGATTGAACTTGATGAGGACGGGGATGCAAAGCCGGGGGACTTCTTTCGTGTGGAGGGCATATTGTACAGGCGTTTTCTAGATCCCAGACGGAGTTGGGAGGGTGGGTCGAGAGTGGTTGACCAGTTGGTAGTGCCTAGTGTGTGCCGTGATAGCCTACTGAGGTTGGCGCATGATGTACCGTTGGCAGGGCATTTGGGTGTACGTAAGACGGTAGCAGCATTGGCGAAATTGTTTTGGTGGCCAGCTATGAAGGCACATGTGGCGTCATGGGTGGCAATGTGCAGTACCTGCCAGACAGTAGGTAAACCAAACCAGTGTATTCCCAAGGCTCCGTTACACCCTATTCCTGTAATCGGGCCACCATTCAGTAAGGTTATAATCGACATGGTTGGCCTTCTACCCCCTACTAGTGCAGGCAACAAGTAAATCCTCACAATCAGGGATGTTGCCACTCGTTATCCGGATGCATACCCCATGCGAAATGGTACTGCTAAGACTGTTGTTCGTAACTTGCTATTGTACTGTTCTAGGTACGGGTACCCGCAGGAATTGCAGTCAGACCAAGGGTCCAACTTTACTTCTAACCTTTTCAAACAGACCATGCAGCAGCACGGTATCAGTACAGTTGTCTCTTCAGCCTATCACCCAGAGAGTCAAGGGGTGTTGGAGAGGTGGCACTCGACTCTGAAAAGCATGCTGCGTTGTTACTGTGTTGAGAATGGCAAGGATTGGGATCTTGGGTTGCCCTATGTATTATTCGCTGCTCGGGATGTACCTGGTGAAAGCCTAGGGTTCAGTCCCAATGAGTTAGTTTTCGGACATCAGGTCAGAGGCCCCCTCAACATGGTTAGAGAAATCAGGGAGGGCACAGCAAAACCATGTTCCATGTTAAAGTATGTCCTCGAGAGTAGAGAGAGAATGCTGAGAAGCCTAGAGTTGGCAGGTAGGAATTTGGTAGGCTCGCAATTAGCACTTATGAAGGACAGGTACGAGGAGAAGACAAAACTCCGGGAGTTTAAGGTGGGGCAGAAGGTGTTGATTCTGTTACCTCTGCCAGGTCATCCGTTGTCTGCCAAGTACGCTGATCCTTATAAGGTGGTAAAAAAGATCTCTGACCTAAACTATCTTGTGGTTACTCCAGATAGGCGTCAAAAGAATCAGCTGTGCCATGTGAATCTGGTGAAAGAGTTTGTGAGGCGCCCCCCTGAGCCTCTCGCTGTCCCTATGTTGACCTGCAGCGGTCATGGAGGAGAAGGAGTGAGGGACAGTGAAGCCCAGGTGGAGGATAACTGGGAGTGTCATGTCTCTGCTGACCAGTGGGCGGGGAACTCCAGACAGGTGGCTGACGATGCTCTAGTGCACCAGCCTGAGCAACAGCTTGCAACCGTGCAGCGCCTGTTTGATTCATACCCCACTGTGTTTGCAGAGCATCCAGGCCTAACAACTCGAGTGGTGCATGATGTCGACGTGGGAGATCACCCCCCTTTAAATCAGTACCCTACAGAATTCCACCCATTAAACTCCCAGCCCTCAGAGCGGAGTTAGAGTATTATATATGTTGGAACGGAGGCTGATTGAGAAGGGGGCAGTTAGGTGGACATCTCCTGTCACTCTGCAGCCCAAGCCTGATGGGAAGGTTCGCTTCTGCATTGACTTTCGGAGATTGAACGGGTTGACTCCCACCAATGCTTATCCCCTTCCCCGTGTTGACGATAGTGTAGACAAGATTGGTAAGGCACAGTTTCTAACTAAGGTAGACCTAGTGAAAGGCTACTGGCAGGTGCCCTTGTCTGATCGGGCGAAGGGGGTATGCGGGTTTGTGGTTGATGGGAACACCTACCGTTGCAATGTGATGCCGTATGGCCTTAAAAATGCCCCAGCAGCCTTTCAGAGTCTTATGAATGAGTTAGTAGCTGACATCCCTAACTGCACTGTCTACCTAGATGACGTTATAATCTACGATGACAACTTTGAGAGTCACTGTGAGCACATAGAAGCCTTGTTTCGGAAGCTCAGTGAGGCCAGCTTGGTGGTCAATCTGGGCAAGTGCGACTTTGTCCGGGCAACTGTGCAGTATCTTGGGTTTGTGGTCGGGTTAGGCCAGGTGTGCCCCCCCCCAAACAAGATACAGGCTACTAACCCGGGAACTGCGGGGAGACTCTTAAGAGTTCCCCGGCGGACTGCGGGGAGACTCTTATGAGTGAGTGAAAAAAAAAATCAACTTTTGACATCGAAAAAAACAAATATATTTTTATTTTTTAATTTTTTTATTTTTTTTTGGCCCCTGGGCCATGCAAAATCTCAGTCCTCTACCTCCCCTCCTTCCCCACTTTCCTCCTCTCCTTCAGTTATCACCTATTTTCCCTGTTATTCCCTTATTCTGAGGTATATTTTCGTGCTAACATTAGCGAGTTGCAAGCAGGGTGTTGTCATCACTGATGGCAAGCGAGTGCAAGAGAGAGAGAGAGAGTATCGATCGACTGTGTCTCAGTGGCCTTGGGGAAATTGGCGGAAAGTAGCTTGCCTCACCCATACATTATACAACTCGCGGGCTATATCTCCGATTTTGACCATCCAAACGCTGTTTTCACTCGTTTTATTGTTGTTTCAGGTTAATACCTTTATAATCAACCCATAATAGGCACATATGGATAAGTATTAATGCTATTAATGGCACAATGAATATTTTAGTGACGGAAACACCTCAAATACGTCAGCACAGGGGGACGTTTCCAATTACCCCCATGCGCACTTCAGAGGTTAACCAGTTCCCCAGGCCATCCACCAAGCGGCAGATCATGAGATTTTTGGGCATGATCGGTTACTATCGCCGCTTCATTCGGGGTTATTCTACTGTGTTAGCTCCCCTGACAGATTTGCTAGCAAAAGAGAAAAAGTTCAAGTGGGCACCTGAGTGTGAAAGGGCTTTTTCTCTGGTCAAGCACCTACTATGCACTCACCCAATCCTCAGGGCCCCTGACTTTGAAAGACCGTTCCAGCTGGCAACAGATGCTAGCGGTGTAGGGGCTGGTGCCGTCTTAATGCAAACAGACGAGGAAGGTTTGGAGCATCCAGTCAGTTTATTTTCCAAGAAGTTTAATTCCACTCAGAAAAACTACTCTGTGGTGGAGAAAGAACTGCTGGCAATAGTGTTGGCGCTCAGGCACTTTGAAGTATATGTTCCTGCCTACGGGCCAGTCGTGGTGATTTACACCGACCACCACCCTCTTAAATTTCTGAACCAATTCCACAACTGGAATATGAGGCTGACACATTGGTCGCTCATGTTGCAAGAATACAATCTAGACATTCGCCATATTGCCGGTTGTGAGAATGTGATTGCAGACTCTTTGTCGAGGGTGGAGGATCCGGCGTAGATCACCACAGGTGTGTGGGTTTGAGTGGAGAAAAACCAGGCTTGCCCCTGTAGACCAGCTGTCAAAAACAACATTAAAATTAAATCAAAAATCACATAAAAACTCTTTCTTTTTGATAGTTAATTGTAAGTTGCCAATGTTATAGCTAAAGTCCTAAGTTGAACTTGTCTTTCACTTAGTAGGCTGGGCTCTGTGAAGCTCGCTCAGGGAGCATAGCAGGCTAAATTATACTATTGTGTTTGGGAGGGGTTGTAAGATTTTCTTTATGCTAATATGTTGTTTTATTTAAGATTGAGCTTTGCATTTCATTTCTGGTGGAGTGGCTAGGTGTGGCGGGTCTTGTCGGCATTCTGCCTTGTCAGATATGGTGCTCGCCTAATGTTGAGCGTCACATATCTTGGGCGGGGTGTGACGTCTACCAGCGTTGGCAGAATCGCCTCTCGTTGGCCACTAGCGCTCGCAAGGGACATCGAAATGGGCTACAGTTATCAGAGAATGTTGTTCTTTCTTTCCTAGTAATCGCATTGTCACAGACAGTCCAGTGGTGGTCTTTGTTTTCGTCTGTGACAACGGGTTATATTTTATATCAACAGTAGTGATAATAGTACCAGCGTGTGAATGAAAAAGACTTTCAGAGTGAGGAGGTAGTAAGTGTCTGTATGTACGGGTGCATTCCTGCCTCTCGCTCGCCATTGGACGGCGTGTCTGGCTGTGTCATATGACGCCTGCTGTCTTGTGAGGTCTCGGCCCGTGATTGGCCGACCATCGCGCCTTTGCGGTCTCCTGTGTAACTTACCTCCTCCATGAGGGTCCCCAGGAGCTGTCCTCGTCAGGACAAGCTTGGCGCGCGTGCTTCTAACATCCCTTTGCATACTCTCTCCCGATCACCACCTTTATCACTGTTTCTCTCACTCGATTCTCTCTTTCCATACTCTAACCTTTATTAACTGCACAACACTCCCCTTGGGTTCTGCATACGGTTTTCATAGCCGGCCCATTGTATTGCATGCACCGTCCTCAGAGATATTTACATGTACTTAGAATAGGTTTGAGGGTTCTTAGTTAGTATAGGTTAAGAACTTTGTGTCTCCATTATTGATTTAGTGTTTCTGCTCTTTTATTTAATGCTAGACTGGGATAAGGTAACTGTAGTCGTTGTCTCCGATGTGTGTACGGTTTGCTTATACCTACACGACTTCGACCGGTCCTGTGGTAGCCTGGGTTGTCTTTTCGGTTGCGTCCTTTGCGAGTGCAGCATTGTGTTGACTGAGGGTTTTGGCCTGTACCAGTTCCACACTTTGCTGCCTCTTTGCTTGTCTTTAGAGGGTCGCCAGGATAGAACCAGATACTTGTGATCTGGATCTATCGAGAGAGCTCCCTAGTCAATTAACGTAACTTAAAGGATGCAGTCTTAAGGACATCGCTAGGCTACGAGCCTGTCTTGCTCAACCCCAGTTCCTTACCTAGAGTATCCCAGCTAGACATTATTAATCGAGTAGACACTTGTTAGTATTTAATATAAGCTCTTTGATATGTGCGCATTATTATTCACAGCATTTATTAGTCTACGTTGTTGCTGAGCCGCACAACCATAGCAGACTGTTTCGTTGATGAGGAAGTACTTCTTTTAGTGTCGAGCATTGCTACCGTTGCGCATTTATAGTATTCTCGTGTCAGTTAACATTATATGTCCTATCTTTTAGTGTATTCGATTTACACGTGTGGTGTCCTGTCTCCTGCCTTTATATAGTTCTAAATCAGTACGAGCATCTTATGAGCATCAGACTTTCTTCAGAAGTTTCCAGGTCTATGCTGTAGGACTATACTTCACTTTCTTTCAGATAGGAGTGAAGAGTTTATTGTTGCTTAGAGTAACTGTATTGAAGCATCTTTTTATTGTATTAAATCTTGCAGTGATTTAATTGATCTTTCCATAGATTCCTTTTTATGCATTTTAACGTAACTTGCATCTTGTTTGTTATCAGTCTATACCAGTGCAGGTTAGCCTGAAGTAGAGTACATTTATGCCCAGTTAAGGATACCCCGCTATCGCAGATTAACCCTGGAGGGTATAGGTGTTTTGTTCGCCGGCATATAAGTTCGAGGATTTGGATCTAGCGTACCGTTGTTGCATAGTGCCCTATTACTAGTCCAATCATTGAGTGCCCTTGTTTTATTCGTAGTCCCAGTGGTAACAGGACCTTTATAGGCCTGCATACCATTGACCAAACAGAAACCGACCTGACAGAGTCGAATGTGAATATAGATAGGAGTCCTTCTTGGGACAGAACCAACGATAAAGTAATTAGACAATGAAATTAAATACAAATTATGAGTAATTAAGATGTCAAGTTCTTATTGGTAGAAAGGCATTACGCCTATAGTTAGAAATATAATTATAGGACTTGCTAGGGAGTACCAATAAATTGAAATAAATAAGTTTAACCTAGATACATTTATATAAACTGAATTAGGAAGCTGATCTTTTCTATACGTCAGATAGTCTTTCTACTATCGGGAACAAGGAACATACCTTATCCCAAAAGAAAGTTATTATCTTTGACAGGGTCCGATCTTTCCTAGATAAAACAGCTCTCTTCCACTATTAGCAAAAAGGAACATGCCTTTTTAATAGTTAGAAGAACTGCTTTTGGGGGTTTGTGAAGTAGGCTAGGTTAGCTGAGAAATAGTTAGGAGAGCGTAATTGATACTTTATAAATATTATCCACAAATACTTTTTGTTAACAAGGTAACGCTTTACCTTTCGTTAAACACAACTACCATAACGTAATAAAGGGAATATTAATTATGTTCATTACTTCTATGTACAAATCAATAAAGGATGCATCGTTTATCGATTTAACTTCATGAACAGTCAACCGAGTAAAGGATATATTGTCTTATACTAATTCCTACGAGTAAGAATAAGCGCTAAGAAGGTAATACGCGGACAAGGGATTTATGGTGGATATATGTGTGGATACTTGTAAATATTATTGACTTAATTTTGGGTCAATTTGTTGTTGTTATATTGCCGGAACGTATTAAGGTTTTCCTGTCGCATAGTCGGAATACAGCAAGTTTTGAATAGCGTTCTTACAGGTAGATTATAGTGGTTTGCATCCAATTTCCTTTCCATTTCTAACTTTCTATAAATTCCTTCAAGCGGTTTCAAAGATCTGCAAAGTTATTCACTTCCAACTGTCTTCATGTACGGCAATTGCAAGAGGGAACGGAGTGAGGGGAGAGAGCCATATTCTTTACTACCCTTTCCTTCCACTGTATCTTACTCTTGGATTAGCTATCTCTACTAGAATTAAGTCCTGACCACCACGCTGGGATCGTAAGGTCTATGTGGTCAGTGAATCTATGTAAATATATGTAAATAAAACACACACACCCAGCTTCACATCGGTTGGTTCAGATAACGTTAGTATTGATCATACCGGTGCCGATAATTACTTAACTTCGTGGGTTTGCAATTCCTCAGGCCTTATTGGACTTTACTGGCTTTGAACAAAATATATATATATAATAATAATAATGATGAGCTTATGTAGAAAATGTAAACAACATTCCAACTATACTCTAAATATATATAGTATGCTAACATTACCACCAGAAACAGAATCAATGAAAACAAAATCCCTGCACCCGGAGTCCTTCATTCATGACAAATACTAATCATATTGTGTTGTGTGAAATGTGTGTATGTGTATGAGAGAGAGAGAGAGAGAAAGAGAGAGAAAGAGAGAGAGAGAGAATAACAAGGCTGTAACACAATACAAACATTAATAAAGAAGGCAGTTTGCCTTCAGCCAACGCTACAGGGAATTGATTTACATTTTATTATTTTGTAATTTGCTATTCAATTTACTAACAACAATTCAAAGCTCAATGTGCTGGTATAGTGGCAATCAATGTTGCAATAGGGGTTTAAACGGTGTTATAACAATGCTTCATATTGAATGTTGTCAAAGACTATGTGATGATGGTTAGCTATTGTGTTAGTGTTAGCGTTCCTGTGTGTATGTGTGTGTGTATGTGTGTGACTAACATAAGTAACAACACCACACACACACCCTCACCCTTCACCACATTATAATGTTGTCATTTCTGCAGCTCCCCTATCATGACTAATTAATCTCTCTCTCTCGTCCCCTACCACTTGGTTCACATCAGCTGTGTATTGTTATCCTTTACTAAATAATGTTCTCGCTTGCTCAAAAAGTCCCTCATTAGCATCTCTTTATCAAATTAACAGCTCCTGGCAGACAAGGGTGGATATTGATGGTTTACAGGAGAACTCTTCCTCTGGGTTACTTTAAGCTAACATTGGTTAGAAAGTTCGGCAGTTTGTGTTCGGTTTAGTTCTCTTAAAGGCTGACTTTGCATTTGGCCCAGTCTCCTTGTACTTCTACGATGGATTGAAAACTAGCTACTAGACACAAGCAACAAGTATTAATGAACGATAGAACCTCAGACTGGATAAACGTTGTAAGTGGTGTGTCCTTGGGATCAGGGATCGAACGTGTGCTTATATATTTTGTTCATGAATTATATTGTCAACGATCCTTCATGCATAACTACAAATTGTTCATCAGACACATACAATGCAAACCAGGTCTTATCTCCCCTGCACGTTCATCACACCCAAGATGGTTTAGACAACTTATCAAACTGGGCCCTTGTCTGGAATATAAATTCCAGTGTATATATAAATTACAGGAAATAACAGGCCAACTACAGTATGCATGATATTAACCTCATAGGCAATGGCAAGGACACTGACTAGGAAGTAACAATTTAAACAAAATTATTTCTCAGCCAAAAATGCGCCGACATATTTAAGAACACAAACAAAATTATTGGTTTTATTGAACAACCAGTGGAAAACAAATCATAAGATATTATTCTCTCTCACACATACATACGAAAGCAGGCTATCTTACCTTTGCACTAATTATTTCTTCTCACTCTCTCTCACACGTTCCCTACCACTCTGCCCTTCAGCTTCACTCTCTCTCTCTGTCTCGTTAATTACTTTACCACACCTCTCTAATTCTCTATCTCTCTCTCTCTCTACTGTTAGTGGGGCAGATAACTGGAATAATCGTTCATTTCTGGAAACAAGCACCAAAATTGGCACACATACTCCTTGGGGATTGCTCTTTTGATAAAACCCGTTAGCCACCTAAAAATTCAAGATGGCGGCCATTTTTCAAGATGGCCGCCATTGAATATACAGAAACATTGCATTTCGCAATAAAATCGCAAAGACTTGTCCTATTTGAATGATCTTGGTGTCAAATCATACATTTTTCACTATGTAGAATCCGAATTTGGAACCATGGACTTACTCACTAGCTTCCTTGTACCATAATATCAGTCCCGGAATCATAATTAGGGTAAAAAGTGCCCATATCATAGGCACCATCAGTCCGATATATTATTGGATGTACATGATAGCAGTAGGCCTATACTTGTTTGTCACTTATTGTCTTGCTGCCTGGATGAGTATACTACAACCTTCTAAACCTCGCATCTGCAGCTGCACAGTGCCGTGCAGGTCAGACCAAAGCAGTAGCATTTGCATCGACCGCAGCATTCCGACTTGCATCCACACTTGGTCAGCTGCTGGCAACTCTCTGCAATGGGTGGGAGCTCTGTCCAAACGATCTGCCACAGATCTCCTTTCTTGGTCCAGCCCCAGTTGGCAGGAGTCTGCGTTTCTGGTTGACGTACTGTTGACTGACTCCAGATGCAGCCCGCCTGGTAGGCAGCACGCCTATGAAATGCTGATGCCATGCTCGTTAAGCATTTCCACCAACTTTCTCTTTCTGGTCTTTGTGTAGACGGACATCCCCATGTAAACAGGGAATGGGGTCTCTCTGTCTTTGGAGTGTCTGTGAGTTGCTGCTCCTTCTTTGTACCTTGCGTAGCAGTTGTACTGAAGCAGCTGAGCAATTGCTAGATCTGTCTTTGATGCGCCAAACCTCAGTTGAGATTTGATGTCCGCTCCGTGATCAAGCATGGCCACAAACTGAAGAAGAGTGAGTGGAATGGCCTGCTCGATGCACCCCTCATGGAAGGTTCCATCAAATGTGGACTTGTGGTCCAGCATATGTCTTTGCAAGATGTTAGCTGCTTTGCCAAGGATAATAGCTTCACTATAATAGTCAGAGGCTTCTGACAAGACAAAGCCCACATCTTTCTGGAAAGCCAGAAGAACATCCCTTCCCTGCTAGTGCACTTCCAATTCAGGTATTTCTGACAGCAGTTTTTCCTTCAGTCTTGTGGAGTTGACAGCAGGTGCATCAACACCCAGCTGTTCCAGGCGCTGGGCATACAGGTGAACTATGTCTGCAAGTCGGAAGACTGCAGGACCCTCGCCAGATCTGGTGGTCTCCACTAGATATGTGACTAGCTCTGAGAATGCCTGTGGGTGGGCATCCTCTTCTGGTGCACGTTCCTGTTCCAGTCTCTTGGTGGCTCTGAGGTACGTCCTCTCTCTATTGTACAGGTCTGTCAAGCATGCAAAATGGTATTTGAGCTCCTGTGGAATAGCATCTCCACCGCTGAGTCTTGCAAGAAGTTTTCCGTCATTTAAAGTTTGGGCACATTCATTAAGTCTGTGATTGAGGTTCATCGTCATAACTTGTCTGAGTTCAGAGGATGGGGCTTCTTTGTCACATATGAAACACGTTTGGCCTTCAAGGCTGGTTCTACGCAGCTTGGTCTGGCATTCTACTGGCTGAGCACTCTCTGCTCTTCTTTTTCTGGCTCTCTCCAGTTTCGTGTTGTTGAACATAAGGCGACAACTTTGGTGATACTGCGCCTTGTTCCTCCTCAGAGTTTCTTCAATGCCACCACCATCATCAAGTCTGGCTGGATCCAGAACAATAGGCTTCTCATTAATTGCGTAAAAGAGGGGAATAGTAGTCGCAATCATAGTGTAGCCATCATGTTCTTGTGGTTGTTGTGCACGTGGTGACTTGAGCTCTTCACTCTTCTTCTTCTGGCAAAGACAACACTTGCTCCAGTCAGTCCGGAATTTAGACGGTCCTGGATCTGTATTTGCCATCTTGGTGAATACAGTATGATAATTATCTGTAACACAGATATAATAGATAACAGATAATCACAGTATATAACAGATAATCACAGTATGATATAACACAGTATGTTATATGATAACAGATATAACAGATAATCACAGTATGATAATTATCTGTATTCAGAGAATCAAGGCCGAGGAGTTATCCTTTTACCACCTTGATCACAATCATGCACAATAAGGTATGGGATACGACTGGGTTCGGGAATTAAAATATATGACCTACACCTAGCCCGATCGTTCATCCAGTATCATTTAAGTCCCGTGCGATCTGTACACCATCCAGGTAACTACATGCAAAGCAATGTAAAGCCCCGTTACCCTTGGCTCGGCTCTCCCGTGCTGGCACACCCTGTCAATTCAGGCGCGGCTATCTAACTAAACATCTATGTTAAACTACATGTAATCTACAGTAGCTAACTGATGCGGGGCTTATTAGACAACATTTGGGACACTAAACTAATTATTTAGCTACACTAAACTAATTATTCAGCTGATACTGAACCCCATGCTGAGTTTCACAGCAGCGGTGCCACCAGTGTGCCCTGGCTGTGCGTTGACATCCGCTCTGTTGAGCTACTACTCTACACCTTCCGCTGCAAGTCTCTCAACGTCCCCCCCCTCCCCCCACTGCATCGTGTCATGTCCAGTTTGGAAGCCTTGTACAGGAAGATGCTACACATAATAAACCTCTAACACTACTACGATATACACTACCATGCATTTTAGCCGAGTCAGACGTAACATGAACCTCTAATTTAGCAGAATATTAGGATTCCGGGACTGATATTATGGTACAAGGAAGCTAGTGAGTAAGTCCATGGTTCCAAATTCGGATTCTACATAGTGAAAAAATGTATGATTTGACACCAAGATCATTCAAATAGGACAAGTCTTTGCGATTTTATTGCGAAATGCAATATTTCTGTATATTCAATGGCGGCCATCTTGAAAAATGGCCGCCATCTTGAATTTTTAGGTGGCTAACGGGTTTTATCAAAAGAGCAATCCCCAAGGAGTATGTGTTCCAAATTTGGTGCTTGTTTCCGGAAATGAACGATTCTCCTGAAATTTGCAGTTATCTGCTCCACTATGTAGTGTAGTGGTCAACCACCTGGCCACCATGATTTGTGTTGTATTATTCCATAAACACAATATTACAGCTCTCAGGATTACCTCTGAAAATATGAAAGGTTGTTTTATGAACTCTCTCTCTCTCTCCCCCTTGACGCCGGATCTCTCACCGTCAACAGCTTCGCATCGCCACTGAGAAAACTCGATCATAATTTGAGTATTTCATAACCCTATTCCCTTTATTCATTGCATGAACAGTAGTTAAGTGCTTGTTAAACCTCCACATAGTTCTGTAGTTGCCGTGCACATTATATTATTGCTTTTCTGACTGATAAACATTGTTGTTTATATTTGTTATCCTAGCTTGTAGCAGACGACGCGCACCTCAAATCGACCTATCTTTGTATTTTCTTATTAACTCTAGTAGTTATCGTATTCAGTATCCTACTGTAGCTATATGTCCTACTGTAGCTATATGTATATCTGTAATTTTAGTTGTTGCTTGCATGATCTTGTATTAACCTTTTACTGATAAATTTGTTTATCTAAATATAATCCTGCTTGACTAGCCAACAGTGACACCAGCGCCATCTGTTAATATAGTATATTAACCCCTTGTGTGCAGTTACACTTTATTCTTATATAATCTCTATTTGGTGAATTGTATATTTAGTTACATATTCTATTATATACTGTATATACGTATATATTTGTTTTACTTTTTTAAGTAGGTTATCACCCATGGTAGCCTATTTCTTCGTATTTCATAATTTTTGTTTTCGGTTAGCCTAGGCTATCATCCCTGGCGGCCTATTCCTGCGTACTTCAAATTTTAAATTTTCAGTTAGGCCATCACCGCTTGTGGCCTATTTCTGCGTAACGGTATTTCATAATTTTTGTTTTCGGTTAGTCTAGGCTATCATCCCTGGTGGCCTATTTCTGCGTACTTCAATTTTTAAATTTTCAGTTAGGCTATCACCGCTGGTGGCCTATTTCTGCGTACCGGTATTTCATAAAAAAAAAATTCGGTTATTTTTGTTTTCGGTTAGTCTAGGCTATCATCCCTGGTGGCCTATTTCTGCGTACTTCAATTTTTAAATTTTCAGTTAGGCTATCACTGCTGGTGGCCTATTTCTGTTTAAATACAAATTAAATTGTTTTCGGTTCGGCTATCACTGCGTATTTAAATTTCAATGTGTTTTGTTTTAATTTTCGGGCTATCGCCGCTGATAACATATTTGTGCGTATTTCAACATTTTTGTTTTCGGTTAGGCCTATTTTAAGTAAGTGAAGCGACCTGAAGTCAGTGAAGTGTTTTTAAAGTGAGATAAGTGTTTAAAGTGAGATAAGTGTTTTTAAATTGAGTTAAGTGTTTTTAAAGTGAGTTAAGTGTTTTTAAGTGAGTGAAGTGATCTGAAGAAAGTGATCGCCACCATGCCTCGTGCATGTACGAACTGCGCCGATAGGTTTGGTGCTTCCATGTTTGTTCCTGCCGATCCACAAGTCTGCCGACTCTGCCAGCAACGAGAGGATTTGACAGCGGAATTGGATGAAGCCCAAAACAAGATCAACAGGAAGCTGGAATCACTCCAAGAGTTTGTAACACTCAACGTAGGAGTATCACTAACTCCAATTGTTTCAACTCTAGCATCCACCACCGCCCCAATGTCATCTGCCAACAATCCAACACCTGCAGTAGCCACTTTAGCAGATGCTTCTGATGAACCAGAGCCGACATCAAACCAGGACAGCCGCCTTGTTCACCTTAGTCTCTCCCCCACTCCTCGTGCAAGAAGCCTGCTAGCACGAACAGCCCCCATTCTAACCACTCCTCTCCCCGACCTGTACGCAGAGTCTCGCCACCACAGGTTTCCGGATTTACTCCAGTGAGGAACGGTGCACGGCCAACGCTGAAAAGGTTTCATCTACCAGTCACAATGTCGAACAGATTTGAGATCTTGGTAGAGATGGAAGACGAACCAAAAGAGATCAGGCTCGTTGGGGATTCCATCCTACGAGGACAGGTCGAAGAGTTCTGCGACAGAGTCCCAAATCGACGAAAAAGATTTTGCATCCCAGGAGCTGGACTGGACGACATTGTGGAAGCCTTCGAAGATACCACAAAGGATGCAAACGAAAATACCCTTTTTGTCATACATCCTGGTTCAAATGACTTCATGCGCACCAGATCCGAGGAGTTGATGGAGAAATATCGCAAGATGATCCAGCACTACAAAAACAAGTCAAGGAATATCATCATCTCAGGCATTCTCCCCAAGATCGACGCACCTGACAAATTCTACGACAAGGCCTTCAGCACAAATAGCCGACTAAAATATTTGTGTCTGAAGGAAGAAGTTGAATTCATCAACCTCTGGGATAATTTCTATAACCAGCCTACTCTGTTCCGCAAGGATGGCACTCATCTAAACCCTGTGGGTTCAGCACGCATGGGTCGTCTCCTACACGAAGCAGTCCGCAGCCATGGATCAAAAAACGCCATCCGAGAAGAAGCAGCAGTGACATAAATCATCTAACGCCTAGCAATAAACAGAGGCAACCGAGGACCACCAGCGATAAGGACCGAAGACAGCGAGGACCGAGGACAGCCATGAACATAAATGTAGATCCGACCAAAAATATTATTAAAGAGCGTTCCGTGAGTTCTAAAATAAAAAATTTAAAGGTTTTCTATGCAAACGCTCGTAGCATACACAATACATTTTCAGATTTAGAGGAGCTAGCGTTTACAGAAAATTATGATGTGATTGGCATAACAGAATCTTGGCTCAATACAGAAGATAGAGACTTTTGAGCAGATTATTCACTTCCCGGTTATGTAATGTTTGAGAAAAGCCGAATAAATAGAAATGGAAGTGGCGTTTTACTTTATATCAAAGAAAGTCTTAACCCTACCCTCTTGTCAAAACCTCAAATTGTGAACGTCGATACATTTTTTGTGCTAATAAAGAATAATAAAGGTACAAAAATAATACTTGCGTTAATATACAGACCTCCAGCTCAATCAGTGCAAACTGACCAAGAAATTTACGAACAAATTGCAGATGTAAGTAACTCACAAGATACCGTAATTTTTGGCGACTTTAACACTCGACGAGCGGCTAGGTTAATAACTTCTACTACTTGCCAAGCGGGCATATTTACCCTAAACGAGCTTCATTCCATGCTCTTTTTCATGCATAAAGAAGAGCCAGAGCGTAATACAATTATGTATCCGTGAAAGGGCGTTAATTGAGCTTTTCAATGACACCTGAACCATCCTTCTACGATCACTGGTTATCTTGCAACAATCGTGCAACACGAAGGAAAAATCCCTAAAATATGGTAATTTCCTGACATATTTCCCTGTCTAGGGAGGCAGTGGGTGTGGAGGTGGGGCCAGTCGCGGTGCGGGAGCCGTGCCGAACGGTCAGAGTCAACCTACGCTCCTCCCACCGCTCGGACTCTCTCTCAGAGCCAATTATGTGCTCAACATCGCATACGACTTAAGGCGGGCCCCGCTCTTTAAGTCGGGGTTCTCTTGACCGCCTTAAGTCGGGCCCCGCCAAAGAGGGGTTAATTTACCTGTGACCAAGTGGGGCGATACTCTTACATCACACTCCTGACATGACTTGTATATGAACTTGCAAGATAGTTCGCTTTATCAATTTGTTCGAACGCCGACCTGTGATAATAACGTTCTTGACATTGTACTTGCAACAAAAGAAGAATTAATAGAGAATTTGAATGTTGGTGATGAATTCAGTAACAGAGACCATCGTACGATAACTTTCACTTTAAAGTTTACTAGTAACGAACCAAATAGTAGCATAAAAAATGTCCCTAATTTCAAGAAAGCAAACTTTCATAAACTTAGAACTATGTTTAAAGAAACTGACTGGAGCTTTTTAATTAACAATAACGACATAAATACATCTTCGAAGTTATTCGAAACCACTTACCTAAAAGCGGTGCAAGACTGCATGCCATCGAAAATACGGCGTCCAGGCCATAATAATAAGCCCAAATGGTGGAATAAAGATATTTCAAACTGTCTGCTTACTAAAAAATTTGCTAATGAAAGATTAAAATCCTCACAAAATGACGAAGAACGGGTGAAATTAGTAGAGCTACGACGCAAAGCCAAAAAGTTAATTAAGCAAAGTAAAAAGACCCTAGAGTTACATATTGCGAATCAAAGTAAAACAAACCCGAAAGAATTCTATAGTTATATCAGAAAGAAAAAAGTAGTTACTTCAACTGTTGGACCGTTAGTCGATGAAAATGGAGAATACAGCAAAGGCGAAGTACAAATGAGTAATGCCCTCAATACCTTCTTTGCATCAGTTTTTACAACAAGACCTCAGTGATATCCCTACACCATCGCCGATTCAGATTGATAATTCTGATGTTCTAAGCAATATCACCATTACAGAGAAAGAAGTATTGAATTGTTTAGATAACTCAAGGTAAATAAAACGCCTGGACCTGATACAATCTCGCCTAGAGCTCTAAAGGAAGCTAAGGATGAGCTCTCCAAACCACTGACATTACTATTCAATAAATCCTTGCAATCTGGAACTATGCCTGATCAGTGGAAGCTAGCCAACGTAACACCGATATTCAAAAAAGGCAGCAAATCCCTATCCAGTAACTATCGTCCAATTAGCTTAACCTCAGTTGTATGTAAAATGCTAGAAACACTCATAAGAGACAGACTTGTAAATCACTTAGAGGAAAATAACATACTTAAAGATACTCAACACGGCTTTCGTAAAAAACGTTCCACAAAAAAAGGTCACAAAATATTCTTTGCAGCATGTAATAGACCACACAATATTTATTTGTGGCATGTAATAGGCCACAAAATAGTATGCACGGCATGTGTTAGGCCATACATATTCTTCGCGGCATGTAATAGGCCACCAAATAATATTCTCTGCATGTAGAAATAACTGATTTTGTATACTACTATATTTTAAGAAATTAATTGTTGCACAGTATTTGCCTTGGTAGGCTATTACTAGGATATTTATTATTAGATCTTTCATTGAGATGGTACAGGTCTACAATGTGGTGGGTTTTCACTTTCTACTGTAGTTTGTCCGACTCCCTTGTAGACTTCTCATTCTTTCCTCACAACAGGGACCCTGCTGGAAATAAGTTAGCTAAAATTGTGTAGGTTATCCCATGGGTTATCCCTGTGGGGGTGATCATTCTGTATTAGGGTGCTTTTAACAAATACGCAGACTTTCTGTCCCTATCATGGTGTATGTAACTCTTAATAAATATAGTCAAATCAATCAATCAATACAATGAATTTCGAACTACAGAACTGTAACATTAATCCATACTTAACCTAGCTCATATTTATCATAAATAGTGTTATGGACTAAATTATATGTAGAATTGACTTATTCAAGTGTACTCCTATTATATTTTTATATCTGTAATAATTTATAATTGTTATTTAAGCCAAATGAACTCATCGACAAGTCATGAGTCATAAAAGTAGAACCAAAACCTTCGCTGTGCACTAAAGTCAATAGATAATATTCCGGTTCAGTCATGACTGTTCATGCTTAACATATAGTGGAGAACTTTATATCATATTCAAATAATATGTAATGGCATTGGCTATGGTTGTATTATATTGAAATAGTAATAGGTATCTATTATAATAGTATATATAGTATTAAAGCGAATATACTGAATGCCGAATGATCGCTATACTGGGACTAAACACTGTTGCCAGATACGCTTTAACTCTTACTATCGTAAAATATAATGGGATATATTTATTTGCATAATTTAAAGTACCGAGGGCATTATTATAAGAATTTCCTATTTCTTTGTAGTTATATTTTCGTGACTTAGTGCTACAATGTTGGCTGTCCAAGGTTATATGCATGGTTGAAGTTAGTCTTGTGACTTGGTAATAGTCATCCTAGGGTAAACTCGAGCTGTGATTGGTCCTAATTTAGCCTATGATATAATTATACTAGTCTTGACTTCGGAAATATGCGCCCAGGGCACTCCCCTAAACCCTGCTTTCTTATCTCACACCCGCGGGCGCTACCACCAACCAGCTCTGTTCATCACATCCATTATTGTATTTCTCTTTCTTTCTCTCTCTCTCTCTCTCTCTCTCTCTCTCTCTCTCTCTCTCTCTCTCTTTCAAATAGAGATCATGTCTTAGCAAAGTGTGAGTCTGCAGAAAGCCGATTGGCCCACACAAGGCAGATCCCTTTCACATCCAACCCCAAGTATCTCTCTCTCTCTTTCTCTTTCAAATAGATATCATGTCTTAGCAAAGTGTGAGTCTGCAGAAAGCCGATTGGCCCACACAAGGCAGATCCCTCTCACATCCAACCCATCTAGTCCATATGTCTATCTAATTTTATCCTGAAGCTCTCTTTTGGTTCTTTATCCAGAGAGAGAAAGACTGACTTTAGTAATTTTGCAAGCATATTTATGTCATTACCTCTGAAAGCCTGCGTAAGTGTGTGGTGTTGCTATTAGCAATGTATTTTTTATTTTTGTCCTCTTATCTTCCTTGCCATAAACACATTGCCTTCTACACAGTCGGGTGAAGAGTGGCTGCTGCCTATGGTGACATACTACTTCTGAATACTCACTCTACAATCATTACAAATATACCTCACACGAAATACCATTCCCACAATTTTCATACCGGTCAAATGCACCTGGTCATTGTCCCCACAGCCAGGCCCATCCAGGCAGCGAGCAGCATCAGAGCCTTCAGTGATGCCGCTCGCGAACATCTCTGGGGTAGACCAGCTACCGACTACCCCCGCCCATGCACAACCTAGTCCATTGACCTCTACACCAGCTGCAGATGCTCCTCCCACTGTTTTGTCAACGCCACCCGAGATGCCGCGGACGAGGAGGACCAGGCGTCGGCTGGAGTTGGCCGAAAGCGATGCCGGCCCAAGCTCTCCCGATTCGCCTGAAGCCAGGATATCCCGGCGGCGGAAAGCGACTCGGATGGCGGGCAGGCACAGCAGGCGCAGGCACAGCCATTACCAAGAGGAGGTGGGAGGGGATGGCCACAGCGAGGTGCCCGGGGAAGGGTACGAGGAGATGGACGCCAGCTCCGCGGCCAAGCAAGGGCGAAAGGGGCCGGGAGAGGCAGGAGGCAGGGTGATGAGCCGCCTGCCTTTCAGTGGGAAGACTGCCAGCCACGGGATATGCCTGGCGTTCCACCCCTGTTTGACAGGACAAGGAATGGCATCCAGCCTGCCTTTCCCTGCTCGGAAAATCATTCCCCTTACAATTACTTCCAGGCATTCTTTGATGACCAATTGCTTGGGGACATTGTCACAGAGACAAACCAGTATGGACAGCAGCACGCCGAAGAGATGAACTCGCCCCACATGCGGAGACGGACAGCCATTGACATCGCGATCTCCTCGTGTTTTTTGCCCTCACCATGCTCATGCCCCACATCAAGAAGCACAACACGTATGATTATTGGATCATGCATGACATCCTATCAACGCCATGGTTCAATACATACATGCCAAGGTGACCGGTATAGGCATATTCTGAAGTGCTTGCATTTTGTGGATAATACTGCGGCACACGGAGCTGACAAGATCTTGAAAATACGGCCATTCCTGACCAGCCTCCTGGACAGGTTTCACCGGTTTTTAAAGCCTTTCCAGAATGGCGTGATCGATGAGTCCTTGATCCTCTTCCGGGGACGTCTCGCTTTCCGGCAGTACATTCCGTCGAAGCGTCACCGCTTCGGAGTCAAATTCTTTGTCCTATGTGACTGCGAGACAGGATACGTGCTGGACCTTATCATATACACCGCTACTGATGTGGACATTCCGAACAACCCTCTGGGTCTTTCAGGGTCGGTTGTGAAGACACTGATGGAGCCGTATATGGATGCCAACCGTATCCTGTTCACGGACAACTTCTACACCTCTCCTTTCCTTGCAAGGAGAACGGAAAGCTGTGGAACTGTTAGGGCAAACAGGAAACATTGGCCCCGGTTTGAAAGGACACGGAAAGGAGACATCATCTGGAAGAAGAGCAGCAGTGAGAACATACTGGCTATTTGTTGGCACGACACAAAGCCAGTCAATGTCCTCTCCAACTACCACAAGTCCGCATTGCGAGATAGCGGGAAGAGGAGATACCAGCAGGACCCTGTCACAGGCAACAGGGTTCAAGTTGTTGTCTCCAAACCTGACGCTGTTCTGGAGTATAATGTGAACATGCGGTTGGTGGACAAGTGTGATATTCAAATCACTGCTGTTGACTGCCTTAGAAAGACCTGTAAATGGTACAAGAAGGTCGTACTCCATCTTCTTGATGTCACTATCCTGAACGCATACTACCTGTGGATGACGAGGACAGGAAAGAGGACCTCTCTAATGCAGTTCGCCAAGGAAATCATTGATGCCATCCTCAGTAAGCACGGAACCACACATGCGGTACCACCTGCGAGGGCGGTGGTAAATATGCCTAACCGCCTTGAGTGCCGGGACTACCTCGCGACCCACAGGCTTATGCATGTCCTCCGCACAGAAAGACAAATCCTAGCTGGCAGGACGCACGAACTGAAGCAGTGCCACATCTGCAGTCACACGACAAGGAGGCCCCGCCGCAGGAAGGAAGTCCAGCTCATGTGTAGTCAGTGTAATGTGGGACTCTGCGCTGCTCCTTGCTACACCGACTACCACACACTGGAACGCTTCTAGACCTCCTCCCCTCTTGCCAATCATTCATAACTTCATTCAATCATTTATTCATCTATTTCAAAGTACCTCATGAATTCATGTCATTCAATCATCCATATGGTGGAATAAGCACACTACCCAAACACAAGTGCATTCATCATCATCAGCAACATCACCCATTACATCCATAAGTTTCGAATCTCATCCATCCATCTGGTTCTTGGTCGACCTCATACATCCATGTAATTCATACATACATTCATACTGTGGATTACACCTCCTGGGAACACCACAAAAAAAAAAATAGTCGATAACACTACCCCTGGGGTGATTTGGAAACGTGTTGAAATAATATATATCACCTAACAAACACAAATATTTCCTGCAATAAGTTGATGCATGTTTGTGATTGGAGTAGCAAACCAACACTGTAAAAAACAAATGCTGAGGGGCTGGGTGTGAGAAGGATCTGCCTTGTGTGGCCCAATCGGCTTTCTGCAGACTCATACTTTGCTAAAACATGATCTCTATTTGAAAGAGAGAGAGAGAGAGAGAGAGAGAGAGAGAGAGAGAGAGAGAGAGAGAGAGAGAGAGAGAGAGATACTTGGGGTTGGATGTGAATTAGATCTGCCTTGTGTGGGCTAATCGGCTTTCTGCAGACTCGCACTTTGCTAAGACATGATCTCTATTTGAAAGAGAAAGAGAGAGAGAAAGAAAGATAAATACAGTAATGGATGTGACGAACAGAGCTGGTTGGTTGTAGAGCCCGCGGGCATGAAATAAGAAAGGAGGGTTTAGGGGAGTGCCCCGGGGCATGAGAGAGAGAGAGAGAGAGAGAGAGAGAGAGAGAGAAAGAGAGAGAGAGAGAGAGAGAGAGACAAGAACAACGCATTTGACAACAATGTAATCAGCCTACTATTACACAAGGGAGGGAGGAGAGAGAGAGAGAGAGAGGAGGGGTGAGAGAGCGGGCATGAGAGAGAGAGAGAGAGAGAATTAAGAAAATGAAGAGAATAAAGAGAAAATATAAAGATATAACAGAACAACGCATTTGGCAACAATGTAAACAGCCTAGTTACACAAGGGAGGAAGGAGAGAGAGAGTACACAGGAAATCAAGCAACAACAGGTCTAGTGACCCTTCTAGGCTGCTTGGCCTCCAAAATACTGAGAATCAAGTGTCCAAACACTGGTTTAGAGTGGGTAAGGGAACATTGGAAAGGGAAATACTTCCCTGGAACTAATGTCCATGGCAGGATTAGGAAGTTAGTAGGGGACAGATGGGTTAGTAACTGAGGGGGGGATAAAATAAAGTTATTCATTTACAAACGCAGTCAGTCGCGTGTTTGATGAGAAATATTTGTCTAGGTGAAGTTTAAAAGAATCAACGGTGCTGCAGTCTATAACGTCTCGGGGATGCCCATTCCACAAGTTGACAACTCGATTGAAGAAGAAATTCTTAGATTCGTGAGAGTTAAAAGTTTTACCAATAATTTTGCAGCCGTTTCCCCGCGTATAATTAGATTGGTCGATAGTGAAGTACTTACTACAGTTCATATTGTCGATGCCTTTGATGATTTTGAACACTTGAATTAAGTTGTCTCTTAATCTGCGTTGGGTTAAAGGAAATAGATTTAATTCTCTAAGATGCTCCTCCTATGGTTTGTTCTTTAGGCTAGGTATCATTTTGGTAACTCTACGTTGAACTCGTTCTAGCTTGTCTATATCTTTTTGGTACTAAGGGCACCAGGATTGAACGCAGTATTCCAGAAGAGGGCGAACTAAGGAATTGTAAAGTTAGAATAACGTCTTTGGATTTATGCTCAAATGACCTGCCTATAAAGCTAATTATTTTGTTTGCCTTCTTAACAACTTCTGAACATTGTTGACTCGGTTTTAGGTTACTCGATATTGTTACTTCCAGATCGGTTTCTCTGTATACAGTCTTAAGCTCAGTGCCATTCATCGAATAGTTTGCTTTCTCATTTTGGTATCCGATATGTAGCACTTTACATTTATCCGCATTGAAACTCATTTGCCAAATTTGCGCCCAACGTGACAACTTATCTAGATTGTGTTGCATATCGTTAACTTGTTCTTTTGAGAGTACGCTATTTGCAATTTTTGTATCGTCAGCAAACTTTGAGATTGTACAGGTGAGACCCTCATCTATGTTGTTGATATAAATTAGAATGATAATTGGACCTAGTACCGATCCCTGGGGTACCCCGCTACATACATTGGTCCATTTAGATGCCTTACCGTTTTTACTACTCTTTGCTTTCTGTCGCTGAGCCAATTTTCTATCCATTTCAACACACCGTCTTGTATTCCAGGCATTTAGATTTAGCAGTAAACGTTTGTGGGGAACTTGTCAAAGGCCTTTTGAAAATCAAGGTATATAATATCTACAGCTTTACTCTCATCATAGAGGTTGAGGATATCGTGAAAGAAGTCTTAGAGATTTGTTAAGCAGGAGCATTTTTTACGAAAGCCGTGTTTAGTATCTTTAAGAGAGAGAGAGAGCGAGAGTGTGCAAGCGAGAGAGAGAGAGAGAGGGAGAGAGAGACAGGAGGGGTGAGAGAGCGGGCATGAGAGAGAGAGAGAGAGAGAATAAAAAAAATTAAGAGAATAAAGAGGCGCATTTATATTTAGCAGTAAACGTTTGTGGGGAACTTTGTCAAAGGCCTTTTGAAAATCAAGGTAGGCTATATAATATCTACAACTTTGCTCTCATCATAGAGGTTGAGGATATCGTGAAAGAAGTCTTAGAGATTTGTTAAGCAGGAGCATTTTTTACAAAAGCCGTCTTAGTATCTTTAACACTTAAAGAGCGGGGCCCTACTTAAGTCCATATCTAAAAAGCAGCAAGTTAGGAGCATTATTATGGTTTTTAAAGAGTTAAAATCGAGTGCAAATGGCTGGGAGAGCAGCAGGCCACACGGCCGACACCCAGAGCTTACCGCCGCCCACTGACTCACGCTCCCTCTGTTCTCGAGAGGCCGGCAGTGTAGCCAGTAGTGAGTGGAGCTGGAAAAAATATGCTGCTATATGCTAAACTCCCATGTTGGTGGTACCACTGCATCAAAACGACGAGTGCTACGTAGCTCGTTCTGGTTTCATTTTGAAGCTTGTAGGGCCTATTTTTTGCTGAATACATTTATTTTTATGCAGATACTTGATTGATCATTCAGGAGGGCCTGAATATGCCCAAAATAGCCCAAAACCCCCCGCTAGACGAGGGTTAAGAGAGAGAGAGAGCGCGAGCGAGAGCGTGCGAGCGAGAGAGAGAGAGGGAGAGAGAGACAGGAGGTGTGAGAGAGAGAGAGAGAGAATAAAGAAAATGAAGAGAAGAAAGTGAAAATATAAAGATATAACACAGAAATATACAATCAAAGTCGACGCGGGTGAGGCCTAAGTCAGAGCGCGGTGCATACATCCGAACGCGTTTGGGAATCTGGCCTTGAAAGTACCTCCTCTTCCTCACCTCCCCTCTCCCGCCACCACAGGTTTCCGAATTTACACCAGTGAGGAACGGTGCACGGCCAACGCAGAAAAGGTCTCATCTACCAGTCACAATGTCAAACAGATTTGAGATATTGGTAGAGATGGAAGACGAACCAGAAGAGACCAGGCTCCTTGGGGATTCCATCCTACGAGGACAGGTCGAAGAGTTCTGCGACAGAGTCCCAAATCAAAGAAAAAGATTTTGCATCCCAGGAGCTGGACTGGACGACATTGTGGAAGCCTTCGAAGATACCACAAAGGATGCAAATGAAAATACCCTTTTTGTCATCCATGCTGGTTCAAATGATGTCATGCGCACCAGATCCGAAGAGTTGATGGAGAAATATCGCAAGATGATCCAGCACTACAAAAACAAGTCAAGGAATATCATCATCTCAGGCATTCTCCCCAAGATCGACGCACCTGACAAATTCTACGACAAGGCCTTCAGCACAAATAGCCGACTAAAATATTTGTGTCTGAGGGAAGAAGTTGAATTCATCAACCTCTGGGACAACTTCTACAACCAGCCTACTCTGTTCCGCAAGGATGGCACTCATCTAAACCCTGTGGGTTCAGCACGCATGGGTCGTCTCCTACACGAAGCAGTCCGCAGCCATGGATAAAAAAACGCCATCCGAGAAGAAGCAGCAGTGACATAAATCATCCAACACCAAGAAAAAAACAGAGGCAACCGAGGACCACCAGCGATAAGGACCGAAGACAGCGAGGACCGAGGACAGCCATGAACATAAATGTAGATCCGACAAGAACCAAAAATATTATTAAAGAGCGTTCCGTGAGTTCTAAAATAAAAAATTTAAAGGTGTTCTATGCAAACGCTCGTAGCATACGCAATAAATTTTCAGATTTAGAGGAGCTAGTGTTTACAGAAAATTATGATGTGATTGGCATAACAGAATCTTGGCTCAATACAGAAGATAGAGACTTTTTAGCAGAGTATTCACTTCCATGTTATGTAATGTTTGAGAAAAGCCGAATAAATCGAAATGGAGGTGGCGTTTTACTTTATATCAAAGAAAGTCTTAACCCTACCCTCTTGTCAAAACCTCAAATTGTGAACGTCGACGCATCTTTTGTGCTAATAAAGAATAATAAAGGTACACAAATCATACTTGCATTAATATACAGACCTCCAGCTCAATCAGTGCAAACTGACCGAGAAATTTACGAACAAATTGCAGATATAAGTAACTCACAAGATACCGTATTTTTTGGCGACTTTAATTTACTTGTGAACAAGTGGGGCGATATTCTTACTTCACACTCCGGACATGACTTGTATACGAACTTGCAAGAGAGTTCGCTTTATCAATTTGTTCGAAAGCCGACCCGTGGTAATAACGTTCTTGACATTGTACTTGCAACAAAAGAAGAATTAATAGAGAATTTAAATGTTGGTGATGAATTCAGTAACAGCGACCATCGTACGATAACTTTCACTTTAAAGTTTACTAGTAACGAACCAAATAGTAGCATCGAAAAAGTCCCTAATTTCAAGAAAGCAAACTTCCATAAACTTAGAGCTATGTTTAACCCTTAAAAAGCGGCTCACCACATAAGTCGTATTTAATAAAGCTGGACTATGTGGCGGCGCTCGACATAGGTCGAGTGGCAATTTCAGCACGTAATGTTGCTGAGAGAGAGAGACAAGTGGTGGCAGGAGACTAGCGAGCGTATGACTGCTCCAGACCACCCCGGCGAACCTACTGACACGAATCTCAGCTCCCTCCTCCCTCTCTCACTCGCTACATACTGAATTATATGGGGAAAGTACCGAATTACATGCTTTTTGCACTCGCGTTGCACGGTTATTGCAAGAAAACTAGCCATCATAAAAGGATCGTTATGGTGTCATTCGAAAGCTCTGTTTATGCCCTTTCAGGGATAGGTACTTGTTTTACGTTCTGGGTCTTATTTAGGCATGAAAATGATCACGTAAACAGCCCTATTTTGGCTAAAAACACCCCGCTGGGCGGTACATATAAATAAACCGCATAGGCCGCTCTTAAGGTGTTAAAGAAACTGACTGGAGCTTTTTAATTCACAATAACGACATAAACACATCTTGGAAGTTATTCGAAGCCACTTACCTAAAAGCAGTGCAAGACTGCATACCATCGAAAATACGGCGTCCAGGCCATAATAATAAGCCCAAATGGTGGAATAAAGATATTTCAAACTGCCTGCTTGCTAAAAAATTTGCTAATGATAGATTAAAATCCTCACAAAATGACAAAGAACGGCTGAAATTCGTAGAGCTACGACGCAAACCCAAAAAGTTAATTAAGCAAAGTAAAAAGACCTTAGAGTTACATATTGCGAATCAAAGTAAAACAAACCCGAAATAATTCTATAGTTATATCAGAAAGAAAAAAGTAGTTACTTCAACTGTTGGACCGTTAGTCGATGAAAATGGAGAATACACCAAAGACGAAGTACAAATGAGTAATGCCCTCAATACCTTCTTTGCATCAGTTTTTACACCAGAAGACCTCAGTGATATCCCTACACCATCGCCAATTCAGATTGATAATTCAGATGTTCTAAGCAATATCACCGTTACAGAGAGAGAAGTATTGAATTGTTTAGATAAACTCAAGGTAAATAAAACACCTGGACCTGATACAATCTCGCCTAGAGTTCTAAAGGAAGCTAAGGATGAGCTCTCCAAACCACTGACATTACTATTCAATAAATCCTTGCAGTCTGGAACTATGCCCGATCAGTGGAAGCTAGCCAACGTAACACCGATATTAAAAAAAGGCAGCAAATCCCTACCCAGTAACTGTCGTCCAATTAGCTTAACCTCAGTTGTATGTAAAATGCTAGAAACGGTCATACGTGACAGACTCGTAAATCACTTAGAGGAAAATAACATACTTAAAGATACTCAACACGGCTTTCGTAAAAAACGTTCCTGTTTAACAAACCTCTTAGACTTCTTCCACGATATCCTCAACCTCTACGATGAGAGTAAAGCTGTAGATATTATATACCTTGATTTTCAAAAGGCCTTTGACAAAGTTCCCCACAAACGTTTACTGCTAAAACTAAAAGCGCATGGAATACAAGACGGTGTGTTGAAATGGATAGAAAATTGGCTCAGCGACAGAAAGCAAAGAGTAATCATAAACGGTAAGGCATCTAAATGGACCAATGTAAGTAACGGAGTACCCCAGGGATCGGTACTAGGACAAATTCTCTTTCTAATTTACATCAACGACATAGATGAGGGTCTCACCTGTACAATCTCAAAATTTGCTGACGATACAAAAATTGAAAATAGCGTACTCTCAAAAGAACAAGTTGACGATATGCAACACAATCTAGATAAATTGTCATGTTAGGCCCAAATTTGGCAAATGAGTTTCAATGCGGATAAATGTAAAGTACTACATATCGGATACCTAAATGAGAAAGCAAACTATTCGATGAATGGCACTCAGCTTAAGAATGTAAACAGAGAAACCGATCTGGGAGTAACAATAACGAGTAACCTAAAACCGAGTCAACAATGTTCAGAAGTTGTTAAGAAGGCAAACAAAATAATTGGGTTTATAGGCAGGTCATTTGAGCATAAATCCAGAGAAGTTATCCTAACCCTTTACAATTCCTTAGTCCGCCCTCTTCTGGAATACTGCGTTCAATCCTGGTGCCCTTATTACCAAAAAGATATAAACAAGCTAGAACGAGTTCAACGTAGAGTTACCAAAATGATACCTAGCCTAAAGAACAAACCATACGAAGAGCGTCTTAGAGAATTAAATCTATTTCCTTTAACCCAGCACAGATTAAGAGGTGACTTAATTCAAGTGTTCAAAATCATCAAAGGCATCGACAATATGAACTGTAGTAAGTACTTCAGTATCGACCAATCTAATTACACGCGGGGAAACGGTTGCAAAATTATTGGTAAATCTTTTAACTCACACGAATCTAAGAATTTCTTCTTCAATCGAGTTGTCAACTTGTGGAATGGGCTTCCCCGAAACATTATAGACTGCATCACCGTCGATTCATTTAAACTCCGCCTAGACAAATATCTCGCATCAAACCCGCGACTGACTGCGTTTGTAAATGAATAACTTTATTTTATCCCCCCCTCAGTTACTAACCCATCTGTCCCCTACTACTTACTAATCCTGGCACGGACATTAGTTCCAGGGCAGTAATTCCCTTTCCAATGTTCCCTTACCCAATCTAAACCACTGTTTGGACACTTGATCCTCAGTGTTTTGGAGGACAAGCAACCTAGAAGGGTCACTAGATCTGTTGTTGCTTGATTTCCTTTGCACTCTTTTGTACTTTGTACTTTGTACTCCCTCCACACTCGCTCCAACATTCTGGCTAGACTTCTATGGGGAGACGAAGAGTTGTTCGTTCCAATAATCACCGTTTCGTTTGCATTTGAGGTATAGTTATAGTGCTACGGCGAGCGAAAGTGAGCGAATATTTGCGGAATATGCCCGTCACACAGCTAGGCATAATAAACAACACCACCCGCTCTTGGAGAGTTAACACTCAATGAGCGGCCTATGCGGTAACTTCTACTACCTGCCAAGCGGGTGGTTTTACCCTAAACGAGCTTATTTCTGTGCTCTTTTTCATGCATAAACCAGAGCCAGAGCATAATACAATTATGTATCCCTGAAAGGGCGATAATTGAGCTTTCCAATGACACCAGAACTATCCTTCTACGACCAGGCGTTCTCTTGCAACGATCGTGCAACCGAAGGGCAAAATCGCTAAAATACGGTAATTTCCTTACATAATTCCCTGTGTAGCGAGTTAGTGAGTGTGGATGTGTGTGGAGGCGACGTCAGTTGCTGCGCGGGACCCATGCCGAACGGTCAGAGCCGACCTACGCTCCTCCCACCGCTCGTCTCTCTCTCAGTGCCGATAATGTTCTCAAAATTGCATGCGACTATAGCCGGGCCACGCCACATAGTCCTTTCTTCTCTTGTCCGACTATAGCCGGGCGCCGCTCTTTAGGGGTTAATGTGGCTAAAATATGATAAGTTCACTAATGTAGGTGAGTTTTATATACAGTCGAAGTCAGAAGTTGTGATTATATACAACGTATGAGACAGATCACTCTCTAGACAACTTTTCCTTTATAGCTTGTTCAAGCTAATTATTTATATATACTGTATTTATTGCTGTATAGCTATGGAAGGTCCCATTGTCCTCACCTTTTTCATCAGTCTATAATAAGGCACTTTGTTGAATGGCTTCTGCATGGAAGTTTAAATTATTTAAAGTATGTCTATCTATCTATCTATCTATATGCTCAGGCCCAATCCCCATTTTGGGGGTAGCCGACTCAAGACAGAGCAAGAACAGGGAAAACACAAAAACAACATAAAACAAAAAATAAACACAGATAAAAAACACAAACTCTCACACATCCAGGTCACCCAGGAGAAGACCCAGAGACCAGGGTTACCAAGGTCGCTCCAGCACTCCCCCGGCCCCTGACCACCAGGAGAGGTTCCGATCTCGGCAGGCAGACATGCAGCGGAGCCAAAGCGACAAGCCCTCCCACCACACTTCCAGGCACACCCTTCATATTAATCGTCTCCCCGGGCCAGGCGCCTGATGGACTATTATCTAGTCCAAATTGCGCCCGACCCCTTACTCCAAATGACCACGTGTTCACTCAACTATTCACAAGCATTCTCCATTCAATCCTGTCCACCACCACTTCCCCTGCCTGATCTATAGTCATTCCTCTATCATCATAAGCCTTTCTTACACAGTCTCTCCATCTCAATGGGGGTCTTCCTGCCCTTCTATCTCCCCTTGTACCTGACTCACATATTCTCTTTGTAAGCCTTTCATCTCCCATTCGTTCAACATGACCATACCAGCTCAGCACCCTTCTGTCCACTCTGGCTGACAAATGTTCCTGCTGCCCCACTCTCCTACGTATCTCTTCATTTCTCAATCTGTCTCTACGAGTAACTCCACACATACTCCTCAAGCAGCTCATCTCCATCACATCCAGCCCTCTTTTCTCCTTTTTCTTCAGAGCCCATGTCTCAGCCCCATACATCACTGTTGGCACAACAATTCCTTGATACAGTGCACTTTTTACTTTCACTCCGAGATTTCTCGTCTTCCACATACTTCCCATTGCTCCGAAAACCTTCCTTCCTTCACACACTCTCTGTTTTACCTCCACTTCCATACCTCCACTCCTGCTTATTGTTCCTCCTAGATATTTAAAACACTCTACTTGTTCCAATATTTCCCCATCCAGCCTCACATCTAGATTCACCCTATGCTCTCCCCTATTACACACCATTACTTTACTTTTATTGACGTTCACCTTCAGTTTCCTCCTTCCACAAACCACACCAAACTCTTTGACTACCCGCTGCAGTTTCTCATCAGAATCCGCCACCAATGCTGTGTCATCAGCGAACAGCAACTGATAAAGTATGTTGATGTCGATATTTCTTAACTTCGTCCAACCTGAGCCAAAAAACAACAAAAAGAAAACATCTTACCGAGATCATTTATATATACAGTATATATATATATATATATATATATAGATATATATATACATACTATATATATATATACGTTTCTAATCTCTCAGTGGGGTTCGAACCGCCGACCGTCAGGACGATAGCCGACGCTTTAATCAACTACACCACGGCAGTCGTGGTGTAGTTGATTAAAGCGTCGGCTATCGTCCTGACGGTCGGCGGTTCGAACCCCACTGAGAGATTAGAAACATTTAGTGGCTCACGTGTATTTGTGATATATAATCAATATATATATATTTTTTTTTCTATGTGATTGAGGGAGGCAAAAGGCATAACTGCCTATAGCGAGTGCCTCCCCCATAGTTGAAAGAGTGACAGGGCCAAAATCAAGGGACGTTCGAGCCAAAATGCCTGGACACACGGAGTTTGAAGCAATTTAAGTCATAGGAAGAGGGAAAGACTGATTCTGGGAGAGAGTTCCAGAGCTCAGCTGTTGAGTAGAAGACAGTTTGAGAGTAACATTTCACTCTTGGGTTGGAGAGTTGCACAGAGTAGGGGTGGGATTGAGTTGCAAGACGGGTACCACGTGCCCTACGCAAAGGAGGTGGTATGCACTGGGATAGCTCTGAGGAACACTGATTATTATAGTACCGATAGAATAGCGAGAGAGATGCAACATTGCGGCGGAGAGAGAGAGATTGCAGAGAGCTGGTGAGTGGACAGGAGTTAATGATACGAAAGGCCTTCCTTTCAACTTTGTCTAGGAGAGCGGTGTGAGAGGAACCTCCCCACACATGTGAACAATACTCAATACAAGGGCGCACTATGCCCCTGTACAGAGCAAGAAGCTGTGGGCTTTGTGTTGAGGTCTGAAACTAAGGACCGGTACTGCACAAATTCTACCTTGACAATATATTAACACATAAGGTATTAATTAACCCAAGACCTTATTGTCACAGTTCAGTAACAACATCAACGGATCACCTCTAGATATCAAAGGGGTTTAATCAATCTCAAATATTATATTGAATTCCACTGGTTCATATAATTAATAATATAGTTTGATGGTAGTCATAATGAAATAGTAGAAGCTAGCATTGATATATATATATATGTTGTTCTCAAAAACTGTGCTTCCGTGCTGACTCCCTGCCTAGGCAAACTCTTTCGTCTCTGTCTATCCTCTAACGTCTTCCCTTCATGCTGGAAGTTTGCTCACATTCAACCTGTCCCAAAGAAGGGTGACTGCTCTCAACCCTCTAACTATCGTTCAATTGCTCTCATCTCTTGTCTTTCTAAAGTTTTTGAAACTATTCTTGCTTCCAAATTTCTTAAGCATTTCTCTTCTCATAATCTGCTCTCAGATCGCCAGTATGGCTTCCTTAAGGGTCGCTCTACTGGTGATCTTCTTTCATATCTTACTAACTCTTGGTCATCCTCCTTTCGGGACTTCGGTGAGACTTTTTCTATTGCACTAGACATATCGAAAGCCTTCGATAGAGTCTGGCATAAATCTTTAATTTCTAAACTACCCTCCTTCGGTTTCTATCCCTCCATCTGTGCCTTTGTCTCTAATTTCCTTTCCGGCCATTCCATAGCCGCGGTTGTGGACGGCCATTGTTCACTTCCTCACCCTATAAACTCTGGTGTTCCTCAGGGCTCTGTCCTATCTCCTATTCTCTTTCTAATTGTTATAAATGATCTCCTTAACTGTACCTTAATTCCCATCCATTCATACTCAGACGACTCAACCTTACACTACTCCATTAGTTTTTCAGAACGCCCCAGCCAGCAATCCCTCAACGATAAACGTAATGAAGCCATAGAACTCTTAAATTCTGATCTAAATACTATTTCCAATTGGGGCAGAGAAAACCTTGTTAACTTTAATGCTTCCAAAACCCAATTTCTCCATCTATCTACCCGTCAGGATCTCCCAGCGGACTATCCCTTATTCTTCAACAATACAAAAATCAACCCTTCATCTTCTCTCAATATTCTTGGTGTCTCTTTTTCTTCTGCTCTCATTTGGAAGGACCATATTACCAGTCTTGCTAAGGCAGCCTCCCAGAAGCTGGGTGTGCTCAACCGCCTTAGGGGGTTCTTTTCCCCTGCATTGTAACCGCCCTGGAGGTCACAGGTCAAGAGGAGGACGATGGTCTATATATATGTTACGGTCTTTTTGAAAAAGTAGCCTTTTTGCGAAATGACCGGGAGCTTTGCAAAATGACCAAAAACCTAGCCTTTTTTTGTAAAATGACACTTAATGTCTGGCCCATTTGCAAAATGTCCAGCATATTGGTCTTTTTGTAAAATTACCTGTGCCCTTTTGCAAAATGACACCAAACGTCTAACCTAACCTAACCTAACCTAACATTTTAGGTTAGGTTAGGTTAGGTTAGGTTAGGTTAGGATAGGTTAGGTTAGGTTAGGTTAGGTTAGACGTTTGGTGTCATTTTGCAAAAGGGCACAGGTAATTTTACAAAAAGGCCAATATGCTGGCCATTTTGCAAATGGGCCAGACATTAAGTGTCATTTTACAAAAAGGCTAGGTTTTTGGTCATTTTGCAAAGCTCCCGGTCATTTAGCAAAAAGGCCACTTTTTCAAAAAGGCCACTTTTTCAAAAAGGCTGTAACATATATACCTGGTTTATGATGTGAGGTCAATAAACCTTTGGCTGACCACCTTGGTATATCCACCACAATATTAGTCCCGTAACCCTTAGTCTGACGTTGATCACCACAACCACCACCTCCTCTCTCTCTCTCTCTCTCTCTTGGCCACATAACAATATAAGTGACCCTTTAATACACAGACACTGAATAAATCAACACATGTAATACGATGGTATCATTTGTATTTAATTCTGGCAAACATTAGCAATGCGACTAGAATTATAATCAATCCTTTAATAGGAGATGGGTCAGTTTTTATGTTTCCCCTTCTTCCTAATGTTTAGCCCATTAGTTTTCAGACGACATGAAATTCAGCCCATTATTTACGCGATTTTAAGATCTTTAGCCCCATTTCTTTATCAATATTAAGACTTTAGATGTCATTTGGGTGGCGATTTATTCAAAATAAATACAAATTTTTCTAAAAGGAGGGTCTTAGGCGGTGTTTTTTTAAGCTTGGGAGGAAACTTAAAAAACAATATACAGATACACAAATAAGGAAATATATATGATCATCTCCCTTTAACTCCCTAAGAGCGGACATGTTTGTAACATCTACTAACTGCCAAGCAGACACATTTACCCTAAACGAGCTTCCTTCCATGCTCTTTATCATGCATAAAGAAGAGCCAGAGTGTAATACATTTATTTATCCGTGAAGGGGCGATAATAGAGCTTTCCAATGACACCTGAATCATCCTGGTACGACTATGGGTTATCCTGTAGCGATCGAGCAACCGAAGGTGAAAAACCCTAAAATGAGGTAATTTCCCAAGTATTTTCCTGGTCTCGCGAGGCCGAGTGTGTGGGATGTTGCAGCGACAGTCTTAGTAGAGGCACCGTGGTCGTGCCGAAATATCATCCTCCCAATGCACATACTCTCTCTCGGAGCCCCTAATGTGCTCAGAATGCCGCCCGTCATATGACAGGTACCGCTTCATTGTCTATTTATCTCTAGCCCGTCATATGACGGGTACCGCCAGTTAGGTGTTAAGCCACACTGATTCCTATTAGGCTATACTGAGTAAGCTATTCTAGCAAAAATAAATGGAAACTGGATGATCCACTCAACCCCTACTACTACTGTAGTGTGTGTGTGTGAGTGAGTTAGTGGGTGTGTGTGTGTTTGAGTGAGCGAGTGTGTGCGTGTGTATATATGTGTGCGTGTGTGTGTGTGTGTGTGTGTGTAAACACATGAATACACCGGGTGAACAGCTGAACAAGACAGTTAAACCCAAAAACATTTGGATATATTTCAGGAAAAACAGAAAAAAACAGGTTGAAGGTGAACCCTATGTCAACCCAGGTAGGGAGCGTATGGTAATGTTGGTGAGGACTGGCCCAGGGTGTTTGTGTCTGTCCAGTCATGGGTAAGAGAACAGCTGGAGGGGGAGGAAGGGTCATAGTTTGAATCATGGCTACTTCAGTCATGGAGGAAAACAAACACACAGACACACAAAGCTACCCCCCCCCCCTTCACAAACACACACAATGTAAGCAAATACAAGACATAATAAGAGGATACTTATGTATGCTGTATTTGCAAGTTATACCATAAATACATGCAATACAAGTATGTACATAAACTCACACGACAAAAATTCCACGTTGGAAAGTAGAGACAGATGTAAAGAGATAGTGAGAGGGGGATGGGGCAGATGTAAAGAGAGCGAGGGGGAGGCCAGTATAACATCAACATAAACAAGATGTGAGCAACCCTGTACAGTCACTCATAAAAATTCATGGACCCCCACGTGAAATCGTCAACTAAAATATATTATTTTTTGCTTGGTACCCCTTGAGACGGGATGCCAGCCAGAGGAAGGGGAGGGTAAGGGGGGTGTTAGAAGGGCAAAGTAGGAGGGTGTAGAAGCAAAGTAGTATGGTAGTTACCTTACCCCCACTTTCTTCCCCTACACTAAAATTCCACACCTCTCTCTCTCTATCTCTCATATTATCAATAAAATACGCACATATATGATAGCCCTCTCCCTATCTCTACCAAATTATATACGTTATCTTATATCACCTACACTCCTACATTATATGTTAGTGTATTTGTTTTATTTGCCTTATGTTTATTTATGTGTTATAAGAGTTTAGACCAAATGTTGTTAATATTCTGTAATTTACTTCCATTCTCCCGTATATTATTAATGTATTTCTATTTAATATTACCTATTTTCACTATGTCCATTTCCTATATCCGTATAATGTTTTTCTTCGTATAATGCTTTGTGTTTAGAACGTGGCGGGCAGATATATATGTGTTAACAGTTCTTTCCTAAATCTATCTTACAATTACCTTACTTCGGAGAACATGATTTGTATACAATAAGCCTCCTTGGTTTAAATAGACGAGGTTTATACAAAGACAAGGTTAGATATACAGTAGGATAAAGGCTTACAGGATATATAAGTAAACTAGAGCGGTACTTGGTAGAGAGCATATACTGTTCCAATATTGTTTTTCGTTCAGAGTCTATTTATAGTTCTTTATTCAAATGAGGCCTCATTTGAATAAAGAACTATAAATAGACTCTGAACGAAAAACAATATTGGAACAAGAATGAAGTATTTTTTTAACTATCATAACCTAAGATAAACATTTTATTGTCTAAACCAGTGACTGGAAATCCACAGAAGAGTACAGAACAAATACCTGACTCTGGAGCCAGCCACCCTTGCAAATTTTTATAATAACTGAAGATCTACGAAAGTAGAGAAATGCATTTTAACACTTTTACATAAACATTATTTTAATATGTACACAACAGTCCGAGCCTTCTAATAAGATACTCGGACATACTTTTTAAACCCTTATTTTGTGCATGCAATATATTTTAGATGCAATTAATTTTAGCACTAAAATTTTTTAAACTTTGTGCAGTGAACCTACCCTTTTCTACACACCTTTAGTGTGGAAGCATATTCGCATATATATATATATATATATATATATATATATATATATATATATATATATAATTATATATATCAAATATTAAACAAAGAAATACAAAATATTGGATTCTACCCTAAAATAGCCCTTCTAATCTCTCCTATAGAGAAACTTAGACAGGTATGTCAAGGGAATCACTGCCATTTCTCTTAAAATATCCCTCTAGTCTCTCATAGCTTACCGATCCCTGAAAAATCTCCTGGCAGGCAGGATTTGTATGGCAGATGGTCAATTGAGGGCACCTCTGTCGACAATGAGTGTAGATTCCGCTATGTTGAATATTTAAGCAGCTGTATTTGTATAGATAGCTTTACTAAGTGAATAATCAGCAACCAGTGCCTGACCTGGTAATGACCCACCTCACTTTGTGGATGTAAAGGTACTATGACTATGCTTGAGGGCAGAAATGCACCTGATTACTGTGACAATTCTAGAACACTACAGAAATTGGTGGTGCCGCAATGGTTCATGTAATGTTGCATTATTTCAACCTTCCAGAAATGAGCTCAAGCGTTTTAGTACGATGCCTATAAGGAAATAAAGACCAATAGAGCAAATGATCATCTGACATGTTACCACCATAGCTTCCTACATATGGCGCATAATGACACAGAGACTCACACTATCTACATTCATACAAACATGGGACGACTTTGATTTGTACTGATAATGGCTGTAAAGCCTGGAACTATAATAAAGTTACACCCACATGAATCTTTGAACCTTTCACATTTGCAGTTGTGTCTGCGGCAAGTGACCTATCTTGGTGGGAAGACAAACTTCGGTCACCTGATTCCCTCCCCCTCACGACTAATTTCCTTTGGTCACCTCTCACAGCCTATTATCTTTCCTCTTTGTCCTAGAAGTCTGTGCATTCATTTTAGAGGTGGGTGTGCATGCTATTATTTTCCTCCACAATCATTACCGGCAGTGTGCACTATAGCTTTTGGTACAATATTTTCGGCTACAATGGCTTAATTATTTATATAATGGCCAAAATAGGATATGGGTGACACTTTTCTGGATTCGGAGTTTAAGCGCTCTGATGACGTATGCCCAGCAACACAACAAGCTCTTCTGACAGGTGGAAATGGAGGATAGTGACAGTAGTTCCGATTCGTTTGCCAATACTGAGGGTGATAACCGTGATTATGGCGAAGAACCTCAAGTGATGAATATTGGTGGTGTCCAGGCTTATATGTATGAACCTGTAGGATGAGATCCAGTAGCAGGAGAGGAGGGAGAAGCAGCTGGGATTACCGCCCGCCTTGTTTACACTACTCGGAGCCGCGGCGGACGCTAGCGATCATGTCCCCGTCTATTTTGACTGCATTTGGATACAATAATGAAAGCCCGCCCCTCACGCCTCCATGACTTATTGTCATCATCATATACATTGCCAACAGGGTGCACATAACAGAAAAAATCGCCGTAAAAATAGACGGGAACTTAACCGCGGCGATCGACTTATGTAAACATGATGACCGTACGCCTGGTCACTACATATCCTTCCCAACAATGTTTGCGCCACTCACTGTTTTTTTTTTTTTTTTTTTTTTGTGTTGGCCTAGTTGCTAGTAGTTGAATTTCAGCCAATACATTTCTTTAGCCTAGGTTAGGCCTATATCCATCGACGCTGACTGTATAATTTGGGCTAGGCTTAAGTTAGCCCATATTATCCACTCTCCTGACTCCTGAAATTGGCAAGCACGTATGGGTGGGAGGGTGGTTTGGGGGAGGGTGGGGGGAAGGTAGAAGGGTAATTGACTCGTGTTACAAATATGGAGCCGATTGGTGAGGTAGTTTCGCCACCACGGATTTTAATTTTTTTATGTGATGATCTACCGATAGGCTGGAAGTGGGTGGTAGGAGGAAGTTGGGGTTGTGGTGGGGGGGAAGACAGAATGGTAGGGGACTTGTCACACAAATATGGAACCAATTGGTGCAGTCGTTTCGCCGCCACATATTTTCCTTTTTTTCCTTTGTGATGGCCTGATGCAGCGACCCATGGTCGCCGAGTGGATTGGGGGAGGGTGTTGGGGTGGCGGTAGCAAGAAGCCAGAAGGGTAAGGTACTATCATACAAAAAAGTATCCTTACTCTCGTGAACCTGAACGCTGAGTTTCATAAAGTAGGGTACGATTCGAGCTCAAACAATAGTTTCCATATTACTTCGTCCATTGAGTCTAAATGGTGCGTGTCATTTTAGTAAGGATACTTTTTGTATGATAGTACATGTGGTAGAAATATGAAAGCTATAGGTGCAGTCGTTTCGCTGCTACGATTTTATTTCGGCGAGTCCGTATATATACGGACCTGGCACTGGGCGTGACAAGACCCCAGTCCGTATAGGCAATCAGCGGGTGCATCTAGCCATACCCATACTCCACCGCACTTTATTGTCAAAGCATTCATCACGAAAATGTCCATTGCATATGAAGCTTGTTTTGGGCTTTGCCTCCCACACTCTGGTTCTTTGTATAAGCTTCACCCATTTGTTACAATGGTATGGATCACTTGGAAACTTGTGTAGTGCTATGTTTGGTCCAGGGATGTTGCTACACCCGAAAACAGCACACCTATTCACCATTTTTGTTATACTTGCTGATGTTTACTTCCCAAATGTTTGTCTGGGCCTAACGTCACATCCTCACGTGAGTACTAGTTGCAAGGGGTCGCAATTCAATATCTATTTTTGATTTGTTCTCTAATATTGAAGATTAGTTTTGACAAAGGAGTAGTCAGGTTGATTACTGGAGATCTAAACATCTCTTTAAATACATTATAAATTAATTTTAATTTCGCATGCCCCACCACCTTTAATTCTGCTCTCTTACTCCATTTCAGTTTTCACAGTTTGCCCTCCTTTGCTCATTTTACTTTGTCAAGGACGTTTTCGTGTTATTGTTGTAAATGTTCTTCTTGTTTACCGTCATTATTTTATCAGTTCTTAACATGCTCCTCCATCTCTTGCTTTGTCTGCTTACCTTTATATAATTTGTTTTATATTTTCTCTTATTCTCCAACTCTTAACTCTCTTAACTTCTTGTTTTTAAAACCTATTTACTAATACTGCTACTTCTTGTATTTACCTTACGGTATGTGGTTACTTATAAGGTGCTATACCTTGTTCCAAATGTGTATTTCAAAGTTCTTGAACATTAACTTCTATAACTCACAAAACAATAGAATAATCGAGGTAATATTTCAACTATTTGGGAAGGATCAGCCAAGGAATAGTTGTGGAAATGTGCAGCCCATTTGATGTAGCACCGTAGCACGTTATGAGTAACAGAGGTTAAGGATCACAATTTATGACCTACCTACTTGGAACAGGGTATAGTATGCTGTATATATTAAATGTTATTGATCAATGATTCAATTATCTACATGTTTTCTTTGGCAATCTTCATGTTCTCTTTTGTGTTTAGTGTACAGTTACCTAAACCTCCGATTATATTTGTTTTGTTTGTATTCATGCAATTTATCTTTCTTAACAAAACTTTTCATCAAATGAAGTCCAAATTGGAAAATTATAGTCCAACCGGAAACAGCAGCAAGACAACTCAAAATAATGAAACCTTAAATAGAAGGTTAACAGTCAAACTCGGAAAAATGTATATATATATATATATATATATATAACTGAAGACTAGATATTCATAAATAGTAAATCACTTGCGTGATGTGTATTAAAACTTAAGGAATAAAACTAAAGACAAACACTGACTTATGTACACTCGGATACCATAGTTTCTAGCCCACTCAAAAGAATTCGTGGACTCCACATATATTGTTCTTTATGCAATTATCGCTGTCTGGATTGAATTTTGGATGGAAGTTGCTTGTCAAAAAACAGTATGTATAGTTTTGTAGTGGATTTATATAAAATTATATTTATACATTCGTTTCCACAAATATATTTTCATAATTAGAAATAGGTGCCGTCCACGAACTTGTATGAGTGGGCTAAATACTATGGTATCCGAGTGAACCAATTAAATATAATATAAAGTCTTACATTTGCACGATAAATCAATGTTCGTTGCCTGGTATTCACGCTAACAATAAATCTATCCCTTCCATTTAGACACAGAATACTAGTGATTTCCTCCTTGCTCTCAACGTATAATGAACACCTTATTGGCGGGCTAGGCGGTCTATTTGACCGTAGCGCCCAGCAGTTTTTTTTTACCCTAAATAGGGTTGTTTACGTGCTCTTTTTCATGCCTAAATAAGACCCAGAGCGTAAAACAAGTATATATCCCTAAAAGGGCGTAAACAGAGCTTTCCAATGACACCTGAACCATCCTTGTACGACCACTGGTTCTCTTGCAACGATCGTGCAAGACGAGTGCAAAAACCCTATAATTAGGTAATTTCCTTACATAATTCCCTGTGTAGCGAGTGTGAGAGGGGGGAAGAAGGTGGGATACAGTTCAGTTGGTCCACCGCGGTGGTGGGAAACGGTCATAGGGTTGCTACGCTCCTCACACCACTCAGCTCTCTCTCTCAGCAACATTACGTGCTGAAAATGGCGGTCGACATAAGTTGTGCACCGCCACATAGTCCATATTTATTTCACTCGACATAAGTTGCGCGCCGCCAGTTAAGGGTTAATGATCTATTTCGCTCTCTCTCACTCTCACTCCCAGCATTTGTAATAAATAATTTGTTTTCTTCTCATGACCATATCATTAAATCCCTAGTGTCTCTTTCCTTAAGACCATAATGGTTATCACTTAATCTATGAATCGTTGGTCACAGTATATAAAAAGCTTAGCCTAGTGTTCAAAGGAAAACGAAAGTGTATAGTAAAACATATACCATCTGTTATGCGAACAATCCATGGAAGTGGTATTGCAAATACTCCTTAACCCGGGAACTGCGGGAAGACTCTTAAGAGTTCCCCCGGCGGACTGCGGGAAGACTCTTAAGAGTAAGGCTATTATAAAATCCATTTAAAACACCCCCATTTTTTTTTTTTTTTTTTTTTTTTATTGCCCCTGGGCCATGCCAAATATCACTCCTCCACCTCCCCTCCTTCCCCACTTTCCTCACCTCCTTCAGTTATCACCTATTTTCCCTGTTATTCCCTTATTCTGTGGACTATTTTCGTGCTAACATTAGCGAGTTGCAAGCAGGGCATTGTCATCACTGTTAGCAAGCGAGTGCAAGAGAGAGAGAGTATCGATCGACAGTCTCTCTCCAGACGTGGGGAAAAGTGGTGGGAAGGGATGTTGCCTCAGCCATACATTATGTAACTCCCGGCCTCTATCGCCGATTTTGACCATCCAAACGCTGTTTCCACTTGTTTTATTGTTGTAACAGGTTAATACCTTTATAATCAACATATAATAGGCGCATATGGATAAGTATTAATGCTATTTATGGTAAAATAATGATGTTAGTGATGGGAACAGCTCAAATACGTCAGCACAGGAGTGTGGTGTCTCATACCCCCCATGCGCAGCCGAGAGGTTAACAAACTATACAAACCCATCCCCAATAATCTAGATCCCCATTCCTTCCTTTCAATATATACGCTCACGTAGTACCATGTAAAACATCGTCCGAGTCTTGTGATCGATGGAAACTAGGATCTGTTTTACCCTTTTAATAACAAAATCGACAAAGATCTTGACGCACAAGAAATAGTTTAAATATTAGCCTACAGGAGAGAGAGAGAGAGAGAGAGAGAGAGAGAGAGAGAGAGAGAGAGCACAAAATGATAATGGGTGACGATAAGCAAAGGATGATCCTGAAAATTTACAATTTGTATCGTTAAAGTTTTTAGCGAAATGTCATAATTCACTCGACATTCGGGTGAAAAGTCATGAAATATCTCCAAATGTTATAGGCCTATATCTTATTATAATTTTCAACTGTTCCAATTCAATTAATCCTTAGCAAATCTGAAGAAAGCGTGCCTATATACAGGTATCGTATAAATACGATAGGCTATGACTCTTTTGTGATCCCGTATGTCTCTGTGACGTCACGGTCGTTCCCACTGCGCGGCGTAGGACGAGTAGATCGTATATTATGGATTGAATGGATTGATTGTAAGTAAGTTAAGATTGTAAAGGCCTAATATGCTATTAAGCAATATTGACATGGTCTTATGTTGTATATATGAATTTATCGTATATATTAATATAATTTATCGTATAGAGCAACCTAGATGCGGTACGATAATTTAGGCTCCTGGCGTTTGCCAAGGCAGCAAGGTGTGCCTCTGAGGAAGACAGCTCAGAGCCTCCACGAACACCAACCAGTTAACATCTAATTTCCGCCTTCAGTTGATCGCGCTATTGTGCCTCTAATCACAATATACTGACCGCAATACACACAGCTACACCATCACGACGCTCTCATGGACGCCATAACTGACAGACAGATAAGCATTGTATTCATGTCCATTCCCATATAATCATTTATTCTTTCTTTCACTTGACTCGAGTCTCAGGACCGAAGTATCGTTCCTCATTGTCCACCATATTGGGTAAAACGTTCTCCCTTACCTCATTGCCACGTGGAACTATTGGTGAGTTAATTTCTGGCTAGTGTTAACCCTTATAGCCTTACCCTATATATATATATAATTTATTATGTGAGACCTTTGGATATAAATTAGCTTGTTTCAGATTTAATTCAGTTTAGATATGGAGTAAATTTAATTTAGATTGAATGTATTTGATTCATTATAGCTTAGTAATATTTAATTTCCATTGATAGTTTACCACATTGGTGCCCAGACCTCGGGAATTAGCTACCAGTAAGGAATTTTTAAGGCAATGAGCAAGGGGACATATAACAGGATACAGGAACAACTCTATGATAATCTGGTAGGACTAGCCAAGCGGTGGTTAGAGCCGGAATGCAGGGTCGTCGCATTGTTGCACCTGCCCAAGTCCTGCATCCCACCCATCATCTTCCCCCAATAATTTTCTTTTACATTTCAGTCTTCCTGTGACATAAGACCTTACCTAACATTTTGTCTTGTTCAATATGACCCTTTAGTAGGTGTTGCTATTTTGTGTGCTATTTTTTCTTCATAAAATAGAAGTCTGCCGGTCGGCATCTCTTAACTAGGCTACTATTTTGCCCTTGTATTTGTAACATTTTAGATAAATAGCCTATACAGGCTTACATGCAAAATTAATAAACAGGAAGAGACACCGTCTAGTGGGGTGATGAGCAAAGCCTTTAAAAATCAGAGGGCGGGACTTCGGGGAGTATTAAATAGGCTAATTGTAGATGTCAACACTGTCATCATGCTAACCTCGAGGAATTAGAAGCTAGATTAGACAATGTCCAGGCTACCCACGGTCGTATTATGGCTCTGAGTGAGGTGATTGTGGCAGGCATGACAGAGGAGGAAGAGATAGTTACAGAGTGTGATAATCGCGCCCTCTATGATGAACCTGTCTTTAGAGCGAAGCACATATTACAGCGTGCTGTCGCAAGTAAGAAGGGAGGCGAGAATGAGACCCATAGAAGGGTTGACCCAAAACACACTGTGCACCTCCCAAAGCTCAATCTTCCTACATTTGGGGGCAAATTGACTGAGTGGTTAGCTTTTTGGGACGTATTTCGGTCTACAGTTCATGAATCCTCTTTGGATAATGTCCGTAAGTTTCACTACCTGAAAGGACAAATGGAAGGAGAGACCTTACATTTGATAGAGGGTTTTGCGGTAGTAGGTGATAGCTATTTGGAGGCAGTACAACTATTACAGTCCACATATGGGGATCAAGAGCAGTTGAAGATGGCCCATGTCGTTGCCTTGTTAAAGCTCGCAGAACCACAGTATAAGGTTGAGGAGTTAGCAAATTTTAGGGCAAATATATGGAGTGCCATACTCGATCGCTAAACACCCTAGGGCTCACCACACAGGAAATGATAGTCATTATCTTACATCAGAAGCTTCCTATGGCAATACTTGACAAGGTTAGATCATTTGATCTGGGGGAGTTCAAAACTCAGTTCAGTAAAGAAATCAATAATCTACAGTTGAACAAAGGGAGAATGTATGTGTCGGGACGGAGTGGGAATGTGGAGATGAAGGGAACTGTAAGAATGACGGTGGGGACTAAAGAAAAGAAAGAGGGTACGTATAAGAAACCTGCTCAGATTCTATGCAAGTTATGTAACAACAAACATAAATGGAGTTTCTGTGTAAAATACCCAAAAATGAGACAAAACTAGCACAGGCAAAGAAGTTGAAGCTATGTGTAGGTTGTCTAAGTAAGGAACATGGTAAGCAGGGACAATGTACTGCTACATACATAAGGCGCTTTCCAGTCACTCCGCCTCACGACTACTTCGCCTCATGACCACTTCGCCTATGTCCATTACGCCTCACAACCAGTTCGCCTTGCCACCACTACGCCTCACTACCACTTCGCCTTGCGTCAATGACGCCCCAGCACCAGTTCGCCTCATGATTCAGCTTCCCTAACCTATCCTAACCTAACATAACAAAACATAACCGAACTATCAAAAACTAATGTACATCGTTCATATTGTGCGTCAAATTAGTAGAGAGGTGAAGCGGTAAGAAAGCGTGAGGTGTTGTTGTCGTGAGGCGAAGTGGTAGTGAGGCGTAGTGGTTACAAGGCGAAATGGTTGTAAGGCGTCGTGATCATGAGGCGAAGAGACCAAGGCGAAGTGGTAATGAGGCGAAGTGGCCTGCTCCCCTTAAGGCCCTGTCGACACTGCAAAGGACATCACTTTGATAAGTTGTGTCCTACAGCAGATAAAGTCAAAGACGTCAAACCAGAGGGTACTACAACTGTGACACTAGGTAGCACGCAAGACACCACTATATTGCCCACAATAAAGATTCCCATGGAAGGTAACGACAGTAATAAAGTTTGTCGGGTACTTCTAGATCAAGGGTCTCAACGTTCCTTTATAAAGAGGTCCGTCTTAGTGGGACTGAAGCACCGAATCGTAGGGGCTGAGACTCTTCGATTGCAGGGCTTCACAGGGGTTACTGACAAACAAGACTACGAGATAGCGGAGATTTCATATTTCTACCGTAAAAACCGGTACTTTATGACATGTATCGTAGTAGACACCCTACCAGAATATGTATCCGTAGGAGTGAAGAAGGTGGAACACGCATTACGTAGCAAAGGGGTTAACTTGTCAGATCCCATGGGAAATCAGAGTGAGGTGCATGTTCTACTTGGTGTGGATCATTATTATGATGTAGTATACCCTGGATTTAAAAAGATGTGTGGTGTAATTTTAATCCCCACTAAATTTGGCTATTGCATGAGCGGAAAGGTGCATACTACACAGTCAAATGTCCTGGTCAACACGGTTTCGATTTTAAGATTGAATGTAACCGCGGCAGAGGAGTTGGGAAGGGAGGATTCCCAACCTAGTGACCCTAAAATGACTGCCGAGTTCGACCTGGAACGACTGTGGAGATTGGATCACATAGGCATTAATACTATGGAGACTGAATATGACTCGGAAGTTGCGCTGAAAAGGTTTGATGAGTCTGTGAGCTACTGTGCCTCAGACAAGCAATATAAAGTTAGTTTACCCTGGAAGAACAGTGAGATAAGCCTGCCTACCAACTATGGTTTGGCATTAGGTTGCTTGCGCGCATTACAGCGTAAATTGTCTAATGAACCGAGCACGCGCCAGGCGTATGACGATGTATTTCGGAGTTTTGAAGATAGGGGCTTTATTGAGAGAGTCGATGTATAGGAACCCTAGGGTAGGGTTCACTATCTGGCCCATCATGGGGTGAGAAAAGACAGCGTCACCACACCAATACGGGTGGTGTATGACTGCTCTGCCCACCAAGGTCAATAACCCAGTCTAAATGACTGTCTGCTGACAGGTCCGTCCATGGTGTCGGACCTGTCCCAACATCTATTGCGGTTTAGGCTGGGGAAGTACGCATATACTAGTGACATCGAGAAAGAATTCTTGATGGTCAAGCTAAAAGAGGAAGATAGAGATGTTACCCGCTTTCTTTGGTTCAGCGACATTAGCGACTCTGAAAGTCCGGTCATAATCTACCGTTTTCGGGTTGTACTCTTTGAGGCAACATGTTCACAGATTTTGTTAAATGCCACAATCAAAAAACATCTAGCAGATACTCGTGAGGACACAAGTAAACTAAATCGCGGATTATATATAGACAATTTGCAGGGTTCTAGCGATAGTCAGGATGATTTGTTACATACATACTGGCAAGCACGCAGATTGTTTACAGATGCACATTTATTTCTCCACGAGTGGGTTACTAATAGTGAAGATCTTCAGAGTTTGATACAGGTGGACGGTACGGCATCTCATATCCTGGAAAAGTCCAGAAATTTGGGGATGATCTGGCAACCTAAACTTGACATACTAACTTTTCAAACAAGGTCTTTTGCTCAGCAGATGGGAGCGCAAACAAAAAGAAGTCTGTTGAGCAAAGTTGCGCAATTTTTTGATCCTTTGGGTCTAGCATTACCCGTTACCATAAGAGCTAGGATTCTAATGCAGGATGTTTGGAGACGTAAAATAGGATGGGATGACAGTTTGCCCGAGGACCTGAATGACCAAGGGACATTGTTGTTGAATGAGTATGACATCCTATGTACTAAACCTATACCTCGTAAAGTGGCGGCATTCGGTGACGTTACGTTACACACGTTTTGCGATGCTAGCTCCACGGCATACGGGGTAGCCATATATGCCGTTACTTCATTTGGGGCACATTTAGTTACCGCCCGGGCTAAAATAGCCCCGGTTAAAAAGGTAACTATCCCTAAAATGGAATTGACTGCCATGCTGCTATTAGCACGTGTGGTGCAACATGTACGCGCAGCATACGAGAGCGAGTTAAACATTGAAATCGTTCACGTTTGGTGTGAATGTCAGGTTGCACTCAACTGGATACATAGCAAGAAGTCTCTGCCAGTTTATGTGAGGAATAGGGTAGATGAGATTGGGGCCCTATTGCCAGACGTTGCCTATCATTATGTAAATACAAAAGACAACCCTAGTGATCTCATAACTAGGGGTATAATGGCTAGCCAGTTAGTGAAGTCTGAATTGTGGTGGCATGGTCCAAAGTGGCTGCTCCATGAAAGTGAATGGACGATTTGGTATGCTGTTGGTGAGGGACTTCTGCCACTGGAAACAGTGGCAGTTACAGCCCAACCAAATGAGCCACCGGGTCCAATAATAGAGTGGGCAAGATTCGGTGACTATAATAAACTAGTCAGAGTTGTCGCTTGGGTGTTGCGATATGTATCCAATCTCAAGCTTAAAGTAACGGGCCAACTCTGCAACAACATTGATGCTCGTGAATATAAAGCAGCTGAAGTAACTTTGATCAAGTGGGTTCAAGCAGAAACCTTTTCCAATGAATTAGAATCTTTGCAAAGCTCGAATAAGACTATAATGCCTAATCTAGTACATCAACTAAGGTTGCACCTAGATAATGACCTCATCAGGTGTGAGGGTCGCCTGAAGTGGTCGAGTGTAACGGACGGCACACACCGTCCTATACTTATGCCAACAAGACATCACGTTACTGATCTATTGATCATACGTGCACATAGGGAAGTAAAACACTACGGGGTATGTCATATTATATCAAATTTACGTCTCACACGGTGGATACCCAGAGTTCGACAACTAGCTCGACGCGTAGTAAGAAAATGTGTAATATGCCAGAGACTAAAGGGTAAACCATATGCAACTGGACCAGCTCCACCTCTACCTGAATGCCGTGTAAAGCACATAGAGCCCTTCCAAGCTGTAGGGTTAGATTACACAGGAGCATTGAAGACGAGAGAGCCTGAGAAGGTTTATATATTATTGTTTACCTGTGCAACGTCTCGAGCGGTACACCTAGACCTATGTGATATGTCTAGCGAAGAATTTATGCTGGTGTTTAGACGGCTTTGTGCCCGTCGTTCATTCCCTCAACTCATTCTTAGCGACAATGCTCCCACTTATGTCCAGGCATCAAAATATCTAAAGGATATGAGCAGTGATCCTACAATCATCACTTTTTTGGGAGAGAGGAAGTGAGAATGGAGGTTCATTCCCGTTAAGGCACCTTGGTTTGGTGGAATGTGGGAACGGTGTGTCGGCATAGTAAAGTCAGGACTAAGAGCGGTAGTAGGACGTACTCTATTAAAGAAGAGTGAGTTGACGACAGTCCTCACAGAGATAGAGGCAGTCGTGAACGATCGTCCTCTTACATATGTGTACACCGACCTGCAAGAACCGCTACCATTAACGCCAGCTCACTTGCTATATGGAAAACCATTGACTGCGTTTCCATCTGATTTCTAATCCATAGTAGAGTTAGAGGATCCCTCGTTGTACTCTGAGGTAGCGGTGTCTAAGAGATACCAGTATATATCGAGGATAATAGAAGATTTTAGAAAACGGTGGATTAATGAATATCTGCTAGCATTGAGGGAAAGGAGTGTTACTCCCTCTGGTAGACCAACGGCACCGACTGTTGGTGAAGTAGTTTTAATTAAAGAAGATAGTCCTCGTTTATACTGGAAATTGGGCAGCGTGTTGGATGTATACAAGGTGGAAGATTCTGTAGAGCGGGTGGCACTATTGAGGACGGCCACTGGAACTACTGTTCGTCCTATCACACGTTTGTACGCTTTGGAGCTCGATTCCACTTTACAATCGGAGACTCCACCTGTTATTGCTGGGTCCGAGAATTCTCAACGTAACAACTCACCTCTTACTGATGGTGATCAATCTCGGATCGGGACGCGTCCCAGATGCACTGCTGCTGGCGCCGTCGACATGTGGCGTCAGAAGATAGCCTCTGGGCAACTTTAAGTTTAAGTGGGGTTCAGGTATTTTTTTGTGGGGGGAGTGTATCTGTATAAATACGATAGGCTATGACTCTTTTGTGATCCCGTATGGCTCTGTGACGTCACGGTCGTTCCCACTGCACGGCGTAGGACGAGTAGATAGTATATTATATGATTGTAAGTAAGTTAAGATTGTTAAGGCCTAATATGCTATTAAGCAATATTGACATGGTCGTATGTTGTATATATGAATTCATCGTATATATTAATATAATTTATCGTATAGAGCAACCTAGACGCGGTACGATAATTTAGGCTCCTGGTGTTTGCCAAGGCAGCAAGGTGTGCCTCTGAGGAAGACAGCTCAGAGCCTCCACGAACACCAACCAGTTAACATATAATTTCCGCCTTCAGTTGATCGCGCTATTGTGCCTCTAATCACAATATACTGACTGCAATACACACAGCTACACCATCACGATGCTCTCATCGACGCCATGACTGACAGACAGATAAGCATTGTATTCATGTCCATTCCCATATAATCATTTATTCTTTCTTTCAATTTCATTCGAGTCTCAGGACCGAAGTCTCGTTCCCCATTGTTCCCCATATTGGGTAAAACGTTCTCCCTTACCTCATTGCCACGTGGAACTATTGGTGAGTTAATTCCTGGCTAGTATTAACCCTTATAACCTTACCCTATATATATAATTTATTATGTGAGACCTTTGGATATAAATTAGCTTGCTTCAGATTGAATTCAGTTTAGATATGGAGTAAATTTAATTTAGATTGAATGTATTTGATTCATCATAGCTTAGTAATATTTAACTTCCATTGATAGTTTACCACAACAGGTAAGCTTAAATCAATTGTTTTTTCTTGGTACCGATGGAGTCTTCTACATTTAATTTTGGCTAATAATAGACAATTGTATTCAGCTAAGGAAAAACAACTCACTTGCAGGAGCACTAAACAAATGCAATAGTATCCTCAGTGTAATAATGCCATTAATTTTCTGCAATCAAGCGAAATCTGGATGACTTCAATACATTCAGGACTCCCGCATGTTCTTTGTAAATTGAATAAAATCTTTGGAGATACAGTAGCTACTGAAATATAATTCATATTACCTAGCTAGAAATTACATAGCGAACATAATGGTACAGTACCGGTACGAGCTAAAAAGAAATAATAGGTCTCTCTCTAGTATTGGCTCGTCCTGAAAACAAAGGTTGAAGACAAATAACAAAACATGATCGAGGATCACCCACTTGTTAACATTAACATAAATAACGTAATAATAACAACAAATGGGTCCAAGAAACAGTAACAAATTATTGATATACAGTACAACATACTGTATATCGGGTTCTGGGTCCTTCAGACTTCTTATTCACTAACCTAATCTACTGTATATCCGTATAGGGCATTGTAAACACTAATATAAATTATAACAGTCGTGGTCAGGATTACTTGAACACCTCCTAATGATAAAAACAAGACGGTGAGTATTAACTAGTGAAACCCAGTACTATTATGTCCATGGCTCAAGCAATTTTTAACCAAATAGGCCTAGTTGGTAACTGTATCATAATTGTTCCTCCATAAAATGTGTAGATATTCCTGTTGACAACTGTGCCGTATTGTGTATGTAGGGAATTAGTTGGACAACAGGTGGTGGTGACATACGCAAAGTCGCAAAGTCGTAAGCTATAATATTGACGCACCCATTTGAATCGGTATCGAACACAAATGTAACAATACGTTATTATAGCTTACCTATTATAGCTTACCGTATACAAATAGGGATGCTTCAATACTTTGAAATATATAATATTCAAATGAGGGTAGGGTATTTTCTTTGATGCTCATGACTGTACAAACTAATCAAAATTAAGGGTATTTTTAAAGGCAATTCTTATCTGGTAGTTTCTGAATTGAAGGTAGGCTATATAATAATTCAGCAGCTCAAAATATTAAACTGTGGGTCTACTTTATATTTATCTATTGCTGGATGCCTTACTTTCCCTAATGAAGGTGGCCATACACCGAATGCCCCCAAGCGGACCTATTCCCAGTAAGAGGGACAACTCAAGCTAGTTTACTGAAGGACCTACTCAATTTAGGATCCATCCGACTCCGAGGCCCTCTGTGTATCTTGTTAACACTATTTTTCTAGAGTGGTATTCGGCTAATCCATCCACTAACCTGCCTTACCCATAGGTAAGCAGTACGGATTTGTATCAGGTTTACTCCCCTAGACAGGTTGCCGACCAAGGCTGACGAGTCCCATCCACCCGGGTCGACTTTCTAAAATGAGACAAAATATATGCAGAAATGTTAGACAAATAATGCCAACCAAAAACTGCTGAATAAGTGTTCACGTGACTGCCCTAACATGATTGTTAAAATATATACTGTATATACCAGAATGTAAAAGTATTATAAAACATAATAAATCCTCCCAGCTTCACAAATGTACTGACGGCCAAATAGGATTACAGTAAAACTAAAAAAACACTTCACATTCTGTACGGCACCGGGTTCAAATAATATATATATTTACCCTGAGTTGTGTTGTGGAGAAATATCTGGAAGAGCAACAAAAGGTGTATGTTGCCTTTATGGACTTGGAAAAGGCCTATGACAGAGTGGATAGAGAAGGTATGTGGAAAGTACTTAGAATATACAGAGTAGATGGCAAGTTGCTGAAAGCACTGAATAGCATGAACGAGGGTGCATAGCTAGGCGGCAGTATGTGTGGAGAATGAGCAGAGAGAGTTCTTTGACCTGAATGTTGGGTTGAAACAGGGGTGTGTGATGTCCCCATGGTTGTTTACTGTATATATGGATGGAGTCATGAAAGAAATACTAGGAAGGGGGTAGGGTCAACTCGGCCTATCCCCAACTCGGCCTACCCGCAACCAACTCGGCCAACCTACTCAGCCCACACAGTTTAGAAAGAACATCTACCCATTACAAATGAAGTTATAACGCATACACCACTGAGCTATCATATAATGAAATGATGATGAAAGTTTTGGAAGTATCTCTTTTCCATCAGTACCATCATTTTATCACGCTTGAGGATTGGCGGGAACATACGGGCGACCCTCGATTTAATGGACTAATAGGGGGGAGACGGTGTCCGTAGCTAGAAAATCGCCTTCGGACTTTGCCGATTTAGCCCTAATATGCCTCGAAAATGAAGATTTTTAACTTTCCTTGTGTTTGTATGTCTTTCCTTACATATTGCACATAAAAATAAAAATAAATTAATACAAAAATTCTTTCATTACCGAGATAAACAAATAAAAAACTTAGAAATACAGGGGTTTGCCGGGAAACTGGTGCGCCACGCCAGCCAATTACCGGACTTTTTTTTTTCGAGTAACAGACTTTGTCCGTTGCTGGGTCCATTGTCCAGCTACGGACAGAGTCCGTTAAATCCGAAATCCGTTGTATCGGGGTCCGTTAAATCGAGGATTGACTATATATATATTTTATTTTTTCTCTTGTCTCGTAAGTTTAACCCCTTGATAATCGAGATGTATTCGTGATAATTTGTGAGATAATTGTGATAATGTTTACCCCTTTAATTCCCACAGATATTTCTGAATCGAAAGAGATTAAAGTTTTTTATTTTGTGGCTCGCATTAGACGTTATAAACAACTTAAGAATGATATATGGGAATTAAAAGTGTAAAAACTATCAATTAGGCTATCTCACAAATTATCACAAATTCATCTCGATTCTCAAGGAGTTAAACTTACGAGACGAGAAAAACGCCCCCCCCCCCCCACTTTTTCCCTTTCCCTCCCACCCCTTTTGTCTACCCATTTATCTTTCTCCATATCCCCTCTAGCGTCCTATTCATCATCTCCATGTCTACCTGCTCCATATGGTTTGTTATAGCCCTAATAATGCACCTACCCCTCTGTCAGCTGTGTAATTTCCTCCCACCTTATGTCCGCAACTTTATTCCTCATATATCTCTCCACTTCGTTTCTTTCCTTTTTATATTTTGTATATTCTGTTAATATAATATTATGTTCTATGTCCTTGAATATTGGGTCTCCTCCTCACCTCCGCCCTTAGATATCAACAAGAACAAGATCTCAAGCGCTTTTGATAGATAGATTGATAGATAAAAGGTTCTATATAGTCGGCCGAGTTGGTATTACTGAATGGGCCGAGTTGACAATCACGTGGGCCGAGTCGGCAAAGGGCCGAGCTGGCAATGGGCCGAGCTGGCCGTTAACCCTAGGAAGAGCAGTGGATGTTGGTGTATCGCTGAAAAGGGAGGGAAATGAGTGGAAGCGGAACAATGTGCGAAAAACGGAAATAGAAGGTAAATGCGAGGAAGAGCAAGGTTATGGTCTTCGAAAGGGGTGAAGTCACAGAGTGTGAGGTGGAGTTGAACGGTCAGGCTATGGATATTGTCAGCTCTTTTAACACCTTACGAGCGGCCTATGCGGTTTATTTATGTGTACCGCACAGCGGGGTGTTTTTAGCCAAAATAGGGCTGTTTACGTGATCATTTTCATGCCTAAATAAGACCCAGAACGTAAAACAAGTACCTATCCCTGAAAGGGCATAAACAGAGCTTTCGAATGACACCATAACGATCCTTGTATGATGGATAGTTTCTTGCAATAACCGTGCAACGCGAGTGCAAAAAGCAGGTAATTCGGTACTTTCAGTACATAATTGAGTATGTAGCGAGTGAGAGAGGGAGGAGGGAGCTGAGATTTGTGTCAGTAGGTTCGCCGCGGTGGTCTGGAGCAGTCATACGCTCGCTAGTCTCCTGCCACCACTTGTCTCTCTCTCTCAGCCACATTACGTGCTGAAATTGCCACTCGAGTTATGTCGAGCGCCGCCACATAGTCCAGCTTTATTTAACTCGACTTATGTTGCTCGCCGCTAATTAAGGGTTAAGTATCTGGGCAGTGTGTTGAGTAAAGATGGATGAAGAAGTGCGAGAGATGGTACAACAGGGGAAGAGGGTTGTAGGAATGTTGAAAGCAGTAACAAGAAATAGGGTGGTCAGTATGGAAGTGAAGAAGTCCTTGCATGACAGTGTGGTAATCCCGACACTAACTTACTGAAGCGAAGCATGGACGTTCGGGAAGAGACTCAGACCAAGAGTGAGAGCGGTTGAAATGAGTTACTTGAGAAGTGCGTGCGGAGTTACATGGAGGCCTAGACAGACGAATGAGGAAGTAAGAAGGAGGTGTGGTGTGGAGGTAGATTGTGCTGGAAAGTGTGAAAACGAACACCTTGAGATAGTTCGGCCATATGGAACCTATGGAAAGCGAGAGAATGACTAAGAGGGTGTATGAGAGCGAGGTGGAAGGATAGAGAGGGAGAGGTACACCGAAGGATAGGTGGAAGGATGGAGTGAGGAAGTATATGGATGAAGGCGGTGCTGGTTGGGAGGAGGGGCATCGACTGACTGGGGACAGAGGTGCATTGGGACAGTTCGTTCGTGTCCACCCCTTAGGGGATCACGGCGTCAGGCAATGGATATATATATATATATATATATATATATATATATATATATACAGTATATATATATTATATATATATATATATTATATATACATATACAGTATATATATATATATATATATGTATATATATATATATATATATATATATATATATATATATATATCAATATATACAGTATATATACCCGGTATATATATATAAATATATAATATATACAGTATATATATTATATATATATATATATATATATATTATATATATATATATATATATATATATATCCATATATATAGGGTGAAGGTGGGGTGTAACGAACATGGGGGTGAAACGAACAGTGTCCATAATTTCTGCCCTATCAATAATAAAATAGTTTCCCCAACACCTCAAAAGAAGAAAACGGAGCGCTTGAGGATGACGGGAAACTATTGTATACATCGCGACGGACAGAGTTTTCAGGTCAGTTTTTCTATTTTTTTTAGGTGATCGATGTAATATTTCGCATTCTAATATAGTGCTTCTTGACTGTGAAAAGTGCTGATTCTAGTGGTGTGATGCTTAATAGTGAAATGTACTTAGCTGCAATGATATCTGGTGAGAAAGGCTTCCATTCAGCATCATGCATGTGTAAACATTGATGACACGAAGGGGGTGTAGCGATGGGGTGCGTACCGAACTGTTCGGTACACCACAAATTTAAATGGCGTTTAACCCATAACTGGCGGCACCCGGCTATAGTCGAGTGAAATAAATGTGGACTATGTGGCGGGTCACGGCTATTGTCGAGTGCAATTTTGAGCCACGTAATGTGCTCTGAGAGAGAGCAGAGCAGTGGGACGAGCGTAGTTACCTCATGACCGCTCCCCACCTCCGCCGTGGGTCTACTGAGATGTTATCCACCCTCTCTCACTCGTTACACAGGGAATTATGTAAGGAAATTAAGTTATTTTAGGGTTTTTGCACTCGTGTTGCACGATCGTTGCAAGAGAACCAGTCGTCGTAGAAGGATGGTTCGGGTGTCATTGGAAAGCTCTGTTTACGCCCTTTCAGGGCGTGTTTTACGCTCTCGGTCTTGTTTATGCATGAAAAAGAGCACGGAAACAACCCTATTTAGGGTAAAAAAAAACGCTGGGTGGTACATAGAAATTACCGCCTAGGCCGCTCGTAAGGTGTTAACCCGTACAGCCCCAGCGACGCGTCTGACGCGTCGGCGATGTATGTAACGCACAGTCCCAGCGACGCGTCTGACGAGTCACCCTAATTGCTCCGACCGTAACTTCAGGTGTAGCCACTCGAGAGGGCTCAGATTTGTATGGGAACTGTGTACGTATCCCACGCAACCGTGCCGATGGTTGAAAACTCTCAAAGTCCACGTGCGTGCGCGTGAGTGCGCAATAACCTAGTTTTTTGGGGTAATGGCCTTCAATTTTTTACTCTTGTAAAATACGTTTTCGGGGGCTCTGTAGGACCATTCTTTAAGCTTTTTGAGCGGTTTTTCGTGGTTTTTCCTTCATTCCTAACCCATTCGCTATTGTTTCTGGAATAAAACAATTTTTTGAAAACCGGCCGGGTTCTGGTGAACAAACAATACAAAACTAGCCGGGGCTCCACGGGTTAAAGACCAAAAAAAACAAAAATCTAAATAATACAAAAAGTACTTGGTTGTGTTGACCTGGAGTTAGAAGAAGGGAAGAATGTCGGATGTAAGGTGTTTTATGTTGGTAAAATCATAAGTTGTGACAGTATGGAATATAATATTTCTTTCTTGAGAATGTGCTCTAAAATTGGCAATAAAGACACTTTTAACATAATTATATTTTATTTGAGATCACCAGTTTTTACAATCTCACTATGCATTTTAATAGTGAAAAGGGTGGTGTTTCGATCACTCCCATGCATTGTTCGGACCACCCCATATGGTGGGTATGGTCCGAACAAGGGGTAACCTTTTTTAAAAATTCAATAAATTGACCTTAACTACTACTTACACGGTTAGTCAAAATCACCATGATAGGCCTTGACCCATAGTTTATTGTGATATAACTATTTTTCCATAAAGTTTGTTACCTGATTTTTGGTGAATATTTTATCCACTAATAGTTCGTTACACCCCCACCTCACCCTACAGTATATAGTATATAGTATATATATAATCAAAATACGGATATGTAAACATTGGGATTGCTAGATTATACAAATGCAGATGAGATTTTACGAATATATATATATATTATAAATTAATTTTCCGAATATGTATAGATCAAAAATAATTATTTATGAAAATTACTAAACTTCTTTTTTTACGAATATGTGAAAATGAAAAAAAAATACCTTTTTACCAAGACATGACAGAGTATGTTGCTTAAATATATTGAAAACATAATACCGGTAAGTTAAAGCAATAAATAACCGGTATCCAAGTTTCGCTAAATTCCGAGTATTTGTTTTTGAGATCTCTTTGTAAGGTGACAGCTACATAAACAGACAAACATTCAGACAGACACACATAAAGTACCGATTACAGACAGGTAATACCGTAAGTCCTATATATTGTATACTTACCCAATAAATATATGATTACCTTATACCATATTATACTACAGGGGCTCTCGGCACTCAGTAGAGAGCATACCTCCGCCTACGCTGACTGGGCCATTACCATTATTAGCATAGGCCTAATTTTTCTTCTGAATCTCAGTTCCAGGATATGATCCGAATCGCCTACTATATTGAGTCATTTCGTCCATGGCACATATTCTATCTGGCCACCAAATTTCGAAAAAAATCTCAGAATCGCCTCCTAAATTGAATTGCTTCTTCCTTCGCGCATATACTATCAGGTCCCGGAATTTTGTGAACATCGGTTCATAGCTCATACTCTATCTGCCCACCAAATTTCGTGAAAATCTCTTGATCGCCTCCTAAATTGAATTACTTCTTCCTTGAATGCATTTCATATTTGCCCACCATTTTTTTGTGAATCGGTTCATAATATTTTGATATATCTTGTTTACAGACAAGAAAACAGACAGACAAGCGGAGGCGTAGACATAACCTCCGTCCACCTTCGTTGACCTTCTGTTCCTTCTGCAACCCTTTCAATCTCCCGTAACCCCATAGTTCTCCAAATCTATTTCATGATTCCTTCCAAATCCCCCATCACACCACACACACACTGCCACACAACTAGCAGGACCTTCCCTACCACACTCCCTCACCCACACACATTTTCTTCAGCATACGAATGTCCTCATCAGCAGATCATTCTCCAAGTAGTTTCCGGATATTGAGTGTTACGACCTGGCACTCGGGTACACAAGGGCTCTCAATCAGGACTCTAGTACGGCTCGCTGCCACAACGGAAACACACGATCCCAACCCCTGAGTACTGCCAGCCGAACAAAAAACACCAATACCCTCCAGAGTTCAATCTGCTATAACGGGGTATACAAGAACTCGGTACTAGTGTTAAACAACAGACTAATAAAGAGACAGGAATTATCTAGTCTGGTCAACAATCAAACAAAGAAGTAAGAAACAACAACACCAAAGAATAGTGTTGGCCGAAGCCGAAGTAATCCACCCTTGACTAAGAACATAAGAAGTCCTCCACCCTCTACTTCGGATCGGCACTATTACGTTACGTTAATTAATAGTCCTTAAGCATCGAGCAAGGAATCTTCTGATAAAAGTTAGATGCTTCTCGGATGCTCGTAAGAAGTATGTATCGGATTTTGAACAGCAATTCAATAAGCAAAACACTGGCAATTAAATACTATTAAAGGTTTAAATTGGCATAAGAATAATTAAAAGAATATGCAATAGTAAATGGCAAACATTAAAAAGAAGTACTCCGCAAATGCAACGGCAATAGCCTACTCGGATTGTGCTCGTGGGCCACTAATCACTAAAGTAGCCAAGCGTGCAACACATGAAATCAATAGTGCATAAACAATATCATACATAAGGAAAGCTTCAATACTATTCTGTATCTACTAATCGAGTAAAGTCTAGCTGGGGTACTGTGGGCAAAAGGTAGCAGTGACTGAGTAAAAACGCCTCGTAGCCTAGCGAAGTCCTCACAACTGTTTAAAGTATCACGTTAAAACTAACAAGTGCACTTTGAGAAATCCAGATCCCTTGTATCTGGTTTTCTCCCGGCTCCTTGACAAAGTAAAAACAAACTGTTAATAAAATACAGGGTGGTTAGGCTCTTGCCCTCACGCACTGTAAATTATTAACTCAACACAGTCAGCCGCGAAGACAACCTAGGCTTCACTGAACCGAAACGAGTATGCAGGTTTATCGCTTAACCACTGCATCAAACAACTCGTAACACAGAAAAGCCTTACCCCAGTCTAGCATTACCTAGACTAGCAGAAAACAGGAATAATAATAATAACACACAGGGAAATGCATATACAAGTGCAACAAACATAAATCAATCCTATTCTAAGTTAACCCTTCCAAAATAGGCTATCTAATAGGCAAGTATCTCTGAGAACTCAAGCGATAATACGTTGGCTGACTAGCTCTGCACCAACGGGACCATGGAAGTTAAACAGGCAGGGAAAAGAGGAGATAAGAATGTAAGGTAGTAGAGAAAGTTCACATCAGTCAGAAGAATATATATAGTTAGCAAGGGAAATGAGAAGTCGCTCTGCCTAATGAGTTCTGAAGAAAAAATGGCTAGACTTCCCTTTTTATACCCGGCCCTCTAGTGAGCCCAACGTGAACTACTAAGGACCGCCCACTGACAATCATTACGTAATTTCTCTCTCTCCTCTGGGATAGACAAAGGCTTTCCTAGCACTGAGGGGAGGGGGGAGGGGGGGGGAGTGCTAGTGAGTTAGGCCCACCTCCCGCATGGCGCACCCACTGACCCCCAACTGTGGCTGACGCCTCCCTCATCATTACAAATAAGTTTTACCCACAATACTTATAACTAATGATATAAAATAGAACTCGTTGACTCAGATGAAAACAAAATACATATTCATATTACTTATAGTACAACGGCTCACATGAACTAAGTTAGGAAACTCTACATAGACTACAGCCAAAGTTACTGCCCTGACGATCCTAGCGAGAGTGGGGCATGACTAGGCGTTCTGTACAGCATGCTCACACTGGACATGTGTCACACCTCCCCCAAGATTTTACTTGCTCAACCCTGAGCTAAAATCTGACAAACACAGAACCCCATCAAGCCCCTCACACCCAGCGACCGCATGGCACTAAAACAAAGCTGAGTTATCACCAAAACACATCTATTATTAAAAAAAAAAAAAAATCACATTTTATAACTCCTCCCAACAATAGCAAAAAGACACAATATCATGCTCCCAGAGCGAGCTTACAGCAGCTCAGCCGTTTGATAGTTCGTGGACTACTCAAACTCTATAGGCTATGACAAACTTATACGATTACCTATATCAAAAGAAAGAGTTTTTTATATGATTTTATATTTTAATATGTTTTTCCCGGCTGCACTATAAGGGCAGCCTATTTTCCTCCACTCAAACCCACACACCTGTGATAGCCTACGACTGATCATCCACCCTTGATAAACAATCCGCGATCACATTGTCACATCCAGCAATATGACGGATGTCCAGGTTATACTCCTGCAACATCAAAGACCACCTGGTCAGTCTCATATTGCGATTGTGAAATTGATTCAGGATTCTCAAAGGGTGATGATCAGTGTAGATAACCACGACTGGGCCATAGGCTGGAACATACACCTCGAAGTGCCTGAGCGACAGCACAATCGCCAGTAATTCCTTTTCTATTGTAGAATAGTTCTTTTGTGCAGCATTGAACTTCTTAGAAAATAAACTTACTGGGTGTTCCACACCTTCATTGTCTGTCTGTAGCAAGACGGCACCAGCCCCTACACCACTAGCATCTGTTGCCAGCTGAAAAGGCCTGTTAAAGTCTGGGGCCCTGAGTATCGGGTGAGTACATAGCAAATGTTTCACCAAAGTGAAAGCCTTTTTGACACTCAGGTGCCCACAAAAACTTGTTGTCTTTAGATAACAAATCTGTGAGAGGTGCCAACACCGTTGAGTAACCTTTTATGAAGCGTCTGTAGTAGCCTATCATATCCAAGAATCTCATAATCTGCTTCTTGGTTGTTGGGTGCGGAAATTTATTGATAGCCTGTACCTTGTTCTGAGGAGGGCACACCTGTCCCCTTCCCACTACAAACCCAAGGTACTGCACAGTGGCTTTTACGAAGTCACGCTTTGCCAAATTTACTACCAGACCTGCTTCACTAAGTTTCCGGAACAAGGTCTCAAGGTGCTCACAATGGCTCTCAAAGTCGTCATCATAAATGATTACATCGTCCAAATATACGGTGCAATTTGGAATGTCCTTTACAATTTCATTCATCAGGTTCTGAAACGTTGCTGGTGCATTCTCAAGTCCGTAAGGCATAACATTGCACCGGTAGGTACTCCCGCCCCCAACAAAATCACATACCTCTTTAGCACGCTCGGACAAAGGTACTTGCCAGTAACCTTTTACTAAATCTACTTTAGACAAAAAACGAGCATTACCAATTTTGTCAACACTATTATCAACCCGAGGAAGAGGATATGGGTTAGTTGGAGTCAAACCGTTTAACCTACGGAAATCAATACAAAAGCGTACCTTGCCATCTGGCTTAGGCTGCAGTGTTACGGGGGAAGTCCACTTAACTGTGCCTTTCTCTATCAACCCTCTACCGAGCATATACTCCAACTCATCCCTCAAGAGCTGGTAGTTTTATGGGGGGCACACGGTACGGGATTGACTTAAAGGGTAGATGGTCCCCCACGTCAACATCATGCATAGCCTGAGTAGTGAGGCCTGGGTGTTCAGCAAATACAGTGGGGTATGAACCGAACAACTGACGGATAGCATCAAACTGCGGCTCAGGCAAATGAGCTATAGCCTCGTCAGCCCTTAGGCTCGAGTTCCCGCCCACTGATCCGCTGAAACATGTTGATCCCAGCTATCCTCCTCTGAAGCTTGACTGTCCCCCTCTCCTTCTCCACCACGGCCGCAACAAGCCAACACAGGGACAGTGAGAGGCTCAGAGGGGCACCTCACATACTCTTTAATAAGGTTCACGTGACATAACTGGTTCTTTTTCCTCCTGTCTGGAGTGGCAACAAGGTAATCTAAGTCTGAAATGTTTTCTACAATTTTATAAGGTCCAGTGTACTTCGCAGAGAGGGGGTTACCAACCAAAGGCAACAAAATTAATACCTCTTGTCCTACAGTGAACTTCCGGAGCCTCACTTTGCGATCATACCTGTCCTTCATCAAAGCTTGTGATTCTGTCAAATTTCTACCTGCTATCTCCAGACTCTTAAGCATGCGCTCACGGCTTTCAAGCACATACTTTAATAATGGACAAGGCTGCACAGTCCCCTCCCAAATTTCTTTCAGCATGTTAAGGGGGCCCCCCTGACACGGTGTCCAAAAATCAGCTCGTTTGGACTAAATCCCAGGCTCTCACAAGGTACCTCCCGAGCAGCCAACAGCACATAAGGCAATCCAAGATCCCACTGAGGATGCCAATAATGAAAAAAATCTCCTGGCTGTGCATCGCCATCCTCGTCGAGCTCTACAGCTCCATTAGCACACGTTTGGAGCTCAGGGTCCTCTAGTTGCAACCGACGTATATCTGAGGGTGCCAAGCGATCTAACTCCTCCCGGAGCAATGCATGACCTTCCCCGATACTGGGCTGCTCCCTCTGTCTCTCTCGATGTACATAACGTTGCTGTCGTGGAGACTCGTCATGCCCAGCCTCGTCACTCTCGATGACAGGCCCAGGGGCTACTCCAGAATTAAGTAAGGGTGCTAATACTGAATCACCCAGGAGAGCCGCCGAGTCAAAACTCTTAAAACCAACTCCAGCTTTAGCCTCCTCCTGTTGATTGTTCCTCCGCTGGTCTGAAGACGGAGGACTAGGCTGTGACACTTTAGCTGCCCGAGCTCGGGTGACAACACACGCCATGGGTTGTGTCTGGCACCGCTCGACCCACTCTTGCTCTTCCCTACTCACGTCGGCCGGCCTCTCGGCAACGACTAAGGGTAGAACCTCAGAAGCGGGCATTGCAAAGTCGTTGCCGAGAAGAAGGTCGACGCCCTCCACTGGCAGTTTCTCCACAATCCCGACATCCAATTCACGTGCCACACCATCCACCTCCAACTCCAACCGCACCAGCGGGTATGACCGAGTTGCATTAATACCCTGCACCACTACCACCCGAGCCGCGTTTATAGGGTAGCCAGTCAAGTTTTTCATCAGAGTCTGGGAAGCACCTGTATCACGCAAGACCTCTACTCCATGCTTGCGCCCCGCCCACATCACGCAACCCCGCCCTCTATGGTCGCAAAAAACATCCTGAGCAGGGTTCGAGCCTCCCAGGTGCTTCTGCATTGGCTGTGCCTCAGCCTCTGACGAACTGCCCCGGGCAAACTCAGATGACTTCGGAGACACACCAATGTTGCAGGCCAAAGACACAGCTGCTGTAGGTGGTTTGCTAGGGCAGACTCTTGCAAAGTGCCCCTTTTTATGACATTGATAACACTCCAAATCCCCTTTGGGCTTCCCTTGGTACTGGGAAGGGCCCGGCCCCTTCTTAAAGGGGATGGTGCTAGTCTTGTGGTCAGTCTTGGTATCATGGCTCTTGTACTTGTTTGCATAAGGTATATCACTAACTCGGGGGGGGGGGTGGGGCGTCACGCCCCTTGTTACCTACCTCACTACGCTGGGCAGACCCGCACCCACGAATTAGTGATAGCCGGAGGTCAGCCATCTCAGCTGCCTCCTGTAGAGTTTTTGGGTTCTTTTCTTTAATAGTTAAAGTCATTTCTGCACCAGTACACTTATAAAACCGCTCGAGCAGAAACAGCTCAGTCAACTGTTCGGCCGTCTCAGCTTTCTCAGAACGTGTCCAGTTTTTAAGTGCATCTTTTAAGTCCCGGGCATGTTCAAGAAAGGTTGCCTCCCTAGTCTTTGTAACACCCCGAAACTTCAATCGATATGTTTCCGGTTGCAACTCGTATGCCCGTAGGACAGCTCTCTTCAATTCTGGGTAGTCAATGCAAGACTCTAAAGGCAGTGCATCATAAGCCTTCAGACCCTTACCCGTAAGTCTTGAGGAGACTAGAGCTGCCCACTTCTCTTCAGGCCAATTATGCTCCCTACACTTCTTCTCAAAACGATTAAAAAATTCTGTGACTTCAGTTTCACTAAATACCGGCACCAATTTGACTAATTGGGCCAAGGACTGTTCACTTACTTGGCCCTCACGGCCCATCCGAGTCCCTGTCGACTCTGCACAAGTCTTATCTAAATCTAATTTAGCACAATATTTCTCTGAGTCGTACCTAAGCTCAGCCTCATGCCTCCTAACCTCAATCTCATGCCTCCTCGTCTCATCCTCCTGCCTCCTTGTCTCATTCTCCTGCTTCCTAGCCTCAATCTCCTGCTTCCTAGCCTCAATCTTAGCAAGCTCAAGTCTAAATACCATATCTGGAGACAGGCAGGAAGAGGGAGCTGCCACTACTGAAGGAGGGGGGGCAAAAACTGGGGAACCACCATGTGCACCACCCGAGGCCACTCCAATCTGCCAATTCTCATCCCTCTGTGGGAGAGTGCTAACCTCCGGTAACTGAGTGGACGGCACTGTGGGAGTCGAGTGAGAGGGGATCTGGGGAGGAACCCCCCCAAACGCCCTCTCCTCCGAAACCCCATGTCGCCCACGCAACACCCAGAAAATCAGCTCCCCCTTGGACATCCCTACTACATTGGAAATGCCCAAAACCTTGGCTATCAGGTGCAAGCCACAAACATCCACCCCCGTCAGCCTCTCCTCCGTCACGTGGTACCGCTTACTCACAAAAACTCTAGCATCCTCCTCACTGGTTACTAACGGCACACCTTCAAATGGCATCTCTCGCTCATCGTCAGTGCTAATGCACGACATACTGAAGTCCACAAACAAATTCTCGAGACAAAAGTGTTAAACTTCCTATGCAAGCACTAATTACTAAATTAACTGGAGTCTCTTAAATGCTTTACTAATTGCCATACAAAAAAAAATATTCTTCAATATGCACGCTAAAATAGAAACAAACAAATGTTGTACAACTCTGCAAAAATGTATACTGTTCACAAAATCCTAAGCAAGGTCGCCATTTGTTACGACCTGGCACTCGGGTACACAAGGGCTCTCAATCAGGACTCGAGTACGGCTCGCTGCCACAACGGAAACACACGATCCCAACCCCTGAGTACTGCCAGCCGAACAAAAAACACCAATACCCTCCAGAGTTCAATCTGCTATAACGGGGTATACAAGAACTCGGTACTAGTGTTCAACAACAGACTAATAAAGAGACAGGAATTATCTAGTCTGGTCAACAATCAAACAAAGAAGTAAGAAACAACAACACCAAAGAATAGTGTTGGCCGAAGCCGAAGTAATCCACCCTTGACTAAGAACTTAAGAAGTCCTCCACCCTCTACTTCGGATCGGCACTATTACGTTACGTTAATTAATAGTCCTTAAGCATCGAGCAAGGAATCTTCTGATAAAAGTTAGATGCTTCTCGGATGCTCGTAAGAAGTACGTATCGGATTTTGAACAGCAATTCAATAAGCAAAACACTGGCAAATAAATACTATTAAAGGTTTAAATTGGCATAAGAATAATTAAAAGAATATGCAATAGTAAATGGCAAACATTAAAAAGAAGTACTCCGCAAATGCAACGGCAATAGCCTACTCGGATTGTGCTCGTGGGCCACTAATCACTAAAGTAGCCAAGCGTGCAACACATGAAATCAATAGTGCATAAACAATATCATACATAAGGAAAGCTTCAATACTATTCTGTATCTACTAATCGAGTAAAGTCTAGCTGGGGTACTGTGGGCAAAAGGTAGCAGTGACTGAGTAAAAAACGCCTCGTAGCCTAGCGAAGTCCTCACAACTGTTTAAAGTATCACGTTAAAACTAACAAGTGCACTTTGAGAAATCCAGATCCCTTGTATCTGGTTTTCTCCCGGCTCCTTGACAAAGTAAAAACAAACTGTTAATAAAATACAGGGTGGTTAGGCTCTTGCCCTCACGCACTGTAAATTATTAACTCAACACAGTCAGCCGCGAAGACAACCTAGGCTTCACTGAACCGAAACGAGTATGCAGGTTTATCGCTTAACCACTGCATCAAACAACAACTCGTAACACAGAAAAGCCTTACCCCAGTCTAGCATTACCTAGACTAGCAGAAAACAGGAATAATAATAATAACACACAGGGAAATGCATATACAAGTGAAACAAACATAAATCAATCCTATTCTAAGTTAACCCTTCCAAAATAGGCTATCTAATAGGCAAGTATCTCTGAGAACTCAAGCGATAATACGTTGGCTGACTAGCTCTGCACCAACGGGACCATGGAAGTTAAACAGGCAGGGAAAAGAGGAGATAAGAATGTAAGGTAGTAGAGAAAGTTCACATCAGTCAGAAGAATATATATAGTTAGCAAGGGAAATGAGAAGTCGCTCTGCCTAATGAGTTCTGAAGAAAAAATGGCTAGACTTCCCTTTTTATACCCGGCCCTCTAGTGAGCTCAACGTGAACTACTAAGGACCGCCCACTGACAATCATTACGTAATTGCTCTCTCTCCTCTGGGATAGACAAAGGCTTTCCTAGCACTGAGGGGAGGGGGGAGGGGGGGAGTGCTAGTGAGTTAGGCCCACCTCCCGCATGGCGCACCCACTGACCCCCAACTGTGGCTGCCGCTTCTCCCATCATTACAAATAAGTTTTACCCACAATACTTATAACTAATGATATAAAATAGAACTCGTTGACTCAGATGAAAACAAAATACATATTCATATTACTTATAGTACAACGGCTCAAATGAACTAAGTTAGGAAACTCTACATAGACTACAGCCAAAGTTACTGCCCTGACGATCCTAGCGAGAGTGGGGCATGACTAGGCGTTCTGTACAGCATGCTCACACTGGACATGCGTCACATGAGTCATATACATACACTGCAAGCACACATAAGTACAGGAAAAACACTTTACACTTTACAATCTTTACAATCATATTACCCAAAACACTCGTAGATCCCGTATCCCACCTTTCAGTTTCATCTTACTCCCGCTATTCTCAAACATACATTTCTGGCTTGCAAGTCATTAGCGAAGGAATTTTTCTTCCGAAAAATCCCCGTACGAGTTTTCCGAGAGCCTGTTGCTAAATGCAGGAAAGAAAAAAAATCCGAGATACAGAACTAGGTGAACGTTTATTTTTAGTTATTAATTGTTTTATGTTCCTCTGATATTTTCAGCTAACGTTTTAACCGGGGGCATCATGGTAGGGTTTTATTTCCAAGCTACCCAATGAAGGATTTTTCACGAGAATGTCAACAAAGGCTCAACTCCAGCCAGACGACGGTCGAGTTTCTTGCTACATTCCACGAACTGGAAAAGAACCAAAGGGTTTTCACATTTCAGCCATAGTATTATATGAGTGATCAGACACTGTGAATATGATTGTACCGATACCTCTGTAAATCCATCTGTCCTGAATGTAAAACAGACATATACCGGTAACTCACAAATGATGGGAATATAAATATTCTGTGCCAGCGGTAAATGAACGCCAGAATTATTGGGGTTATAACCATCGCTGTTTTTAATTCGACACTTTTAATTATCGTGCAATTGCATTAATTAGAGAGCATTGCCGTTTAATTGATTTGGGTTAACATTTCCTATTTGTATCTAGGCCGAGCATTGTGTATCATTCCGAGTTTGGGCTGTTGGTTAATAGGCTAGGGCGGCAATTTGTATTAGTGAAGCTAGCCTAGTCTAGACTAAACGGTACTTAACATCACAACCTAGATTTAACATAGGCCTAGAAGTTGAGCGGCGCCGTACTTGAAAAGTAGACAGAATGGATAAAAAACACCATCTGAAGAGGAGCACTTGATTGACCACGTTTCGCAGATAGCTTCTTGAGTTAGTGACCTCATGAAGCTATCTGCGAAACGTTGTCAATAAATTGCTCCTCCTCAGATGGTGTTTTATATCATAGCTACTGTAACCTAACCTAAAACAATTTAACCCAACGTAGTGTGAACTACTATAACCAATCCCAACACCATATCATAATCTAGCCTAAAGCAGGATACCGTTACCATATCTTAACTTACAATTAAACCTAACGTAACTTTACTGAACCTAGCTAAATTTGTAGTGCGTGTAGGCTGTGAGTCTATCAGTCGTACGAGAAGCTGTGGTGTTACATACATTTACGATCAAAAGTAATTGTCTTCCTTCACAACATCACCGGTGATTATACTCTCACAATTCATACGGTACGAGTACCGGCATATTTTTAAAACATTACTCAAACAAAAAACAACTGTTTGAACTAATATCATAGCCTGGCCTCACATGCTTGGTAAGGACTTTAAATACTTTATTACTAGAGAAATAATCAAAGTTGAAAACCTGGGAACGTAAGTTTTGAACGTGATTGTACAAAAGTGATCACGCATACTTATTATTGTAATAAAACAAATCAAACACAATAACAAGGTGAAGAGCAGTATAAACAGAGATATTTAATATGTGTGGTTTAACCAGTTTATTAAAATATCCAGTGTTTCACAAGTACACCTCCAGAAATAGTCCAAAATATCTTGTCCACGACTGTACATCCTGCCCCACTCCTGTGTATATAACAGTAACATCCAGGTTAGTTGCAGTAGGGATAAGGGTTGCTACGGTAATAACATTATATTTCAATGAATGTATGTATACACTCAGGCCCGGTACCAGTATTGTTATTATTATATATTTGTGTATTTCTTTTGTAATTCCCCTGAAGCAATCTATGGAACATGAAATAACTTTGTCATAGAGCTACTGTTTGCTACAGGAGTTAAACTAGTAAACATGGACCAGTTCCTAGCAATAATTTTAATAATAGACAGTTATTTATCTTGGAATAGTAATAAAAAATCAATGCATCAACCTTCTCAAGAGGTACCTGTAGGTTATTCAAATTGTACTGTTAATGTTTTATACTTCACACGTTTACAGTATAATATAATATGCAGTTTGATTATGGTACGATTTTGCCGTAGTGGACAGACACATATACTTATCTAATACAATAAAACAAAGGCTAAGGTAAACTAGCCAATGACTACGTGGTTATGCAATTAGTACATAACGTCGTTAAAAATACTCTCCTCAAAACAAGAGCAGAGTTAGATTAATTCAGTTAGTGTCATATTGTGGCTATCATTTTAAAATGTGTATACTAAATGTCTATAATGTTTGTCGGGCCTCGTACTAATTGGACCACTGCATACAGCATGGTTAATCCACCGGTAACCTGGTACAGTGGGGATTTCTAAAATAATAATAATACTATTAAATAATTAGGATATATTCCCTATATTTAACACATTCCATAATGATTAATTATTACTGTAGTACTTATTGTCTTTTCTCGACTATACTACTTACGTGGGGGATAAATCGACAGTCATCTAGAAGTTCGTATACTTTATTTAACAAAACTTCCTAACTACTCTAATAACTGTCTCTGTTCGGGCCGAGATGCGTTCAAGACACGGATTGATTATTACATTGGTTCACGATAGGTTGTACTTTGGAATCCTAGAGCTCCCGTTACTCCCTAGCTGAATTCCCGTTATTCAGGTATTGACTCAAATCGACTTCGATCCAAAGGCACGTTATTAGTTTCTAATTTACTATAGTTTATTCCGAGCCCTGCTGTGTCTACTGTGGAGACCAGGGCCTAATAAATCAATCGTTATTTACCTATTTAACAAAAAATTATATTCTTTATCTATCCTTAAGAATTAAACACGTCCACTGGGCCTATTGTGTCTACTCCCGATACCAAGGCATTAATACATATAATCTCTTTACTAATATTTCCTATATCTTACATTAACTCATATGACAAAGACGTCGTTACAACAAGGGTACCTCAACACTCTCTGAATATATAATAAATTCCTACAAATGAACCGGCCGGGATTAAAAGTTATTTAGATTTCCCTCTCAAATACAATTTTGGGTTCTATCACACAGTTACTCAAATGAACAGGTTGCTTACACTTTTACCTTGATAAATCTAGTTGATAACACCTTCCGATTATACGCTCACGCAATCCTATTACAAATAAGCTATATATTCACAATAAACACTTAATCAATAATATTTCTAAATGGGTAAACTCTACCTCAAAACCTCTACACGGAAAAGATTCTCGGTTATAATACTTTATATAAATTCTTATGAATACATTACTATACTGGACGTGACGTCCTTAACGCTCCCCCAAAACTGACCCAATTGTCCTCTCAAATGATATTGGATATAGTTTCCTTTTTAACAAAAGAGTTTATTATTTATATGGACTAGTGTCCTTTCCTACCTATAACTGACCTATCGGGGAACTAACCAAAACTGTTTTCCCCTGAGCCTATTGGTTGCCCGTCTGTCTTTAAGAATTGATCTTCCCCCCCTTTTTACTTTATACATAAATCTTTCCTATCAGATCATATCTGATTACAACTCTCGGCATTACGCCTTTGCTAACAAATATAACTATTCTTAACACATCATCATTTTATGTACATATAAGTCTAGGATGTTTTCTCTTTAGTCTGTCCTATAAGGACACATCAATTATTATTGGAACCACTAGGTTAGTCAAGCATTTCTCTCTTTCTTTTTAAGTCTTGTTCGGGCCCAATATGGGTCCTTAAAAAATATAAATATTGTCTGTGTTCAAGTGTATGTGCTGGAACTGTTTTTACCACCACAGAGCTGGCCAATAGCTCTTCTGAAATTCCTCACTCCCGTCCACTAATTGTCGTCCCTCTTTAATCGCTTGGCTGGGAGTGTGTAAACCAGCGATGTGACGACAGGCGGCTGGATACCTAAGGTGTATCTTCCTAGTGGGCGACAGTGAGGATAATTCAGGGGTGGTCTGTGCTGGAACTTTAGGTGGGGGCAGGGTAGCTGGAATGGTTGGCTCCCAGTTCCCTTTAGTGCCCGAGCGAGAGAGAGTAAGCGGGTTGCAGGAAGCTAACCCAGTGAGTTCCGAGGGGTGAATGACCCCAGTAATCCTTCCTCCCCTTGCTTCATAGTCCCACCTCCCGCGCTGTGATTGGCTGAGCGGGTCGCGCGGCGGCCCGCTCGCTTTGATTTCTCGCCTTCTCCATCTCCACTCTTTTCTCTTCATAATAAATTCCTGGAAGCTGGTTGCAAATGTTTTTCAGTGGCTTACGGGAGTATAGGGCTGGCACCGAGGTATTGAATCTATTGCAACCAGAGGAAACTGTCCGGGAAGAGAACGAGAGCGAATTTAGAGGTGAGGTGAAAAGTTCAGCTTTGTGCTCCGAAAATGGAGGCCGCTGATTGGCTGGCTGGGAAGGTGTGGCGTGTTGACGTTTAAAACTATCAAAATCAGCTGGCGAGGCAAGCAAGTAGAAGGGAGCGCGGTGATTGGTGGAGGGCTTTTCTACTTTAAGTACTATTTTTGTTCACTAAACTAGGCAGATATTTGAATTCAAAACCGCTAGCCTACATCACCAATTCACCATAAATCTATACACTTCAAATATACCGGAACAGTTAAACATACTTTATAGCGCAATTGTCCATAACGTTTAATTAGCGCGTTTGTAGTATATATTAGAGCAAGATTTAGTTTCGACTATTGTTAAAATTAAATACTGGCACCATAATATTATACCAAATACTTCGACAATACGGTACCGGTATGCTATGTAATTTTGTTATTACTTATGTATTTATTATTCTTTATTCTTATTACACACGCTTCCAAACACTAATTATAGCTCTTGTTGCAGCCTATGAGGTAGGAATTTGGCTTCAACTGCCTACAATATGCAATACCACTATATCACCACAAACTTTTATATTACTGTAGCCTGTTTTTGTTTTCCTTTTCTCATTTGTCCCATACGCTTCTATAAAGTTATACAGTTGAGTGTACTGCATTACATAGCCTACAGGTTTATCCTGAATTAGTAACATAACATCAATATCTACAGTATAAGTTACCGGTACATATAAACAAACATATACAATATCGTAACTTGCAGCTTTATAGTTCACGTTTCCATAACACTTGATTGATGATTTTGCTCCATTAAATAGATTTTTTGTTTTTGTATGAACTACTAACATAAAATCAATAACGTTATATGTAAACTATTACTTGTCTCGTCTTTCCTATTCAAATTATGCTTTGTCATGTCTACCGACATAACTATATACTGTATATACAGGAATAATGGTATGTGTCTATTATTGTCCAAGAAGCTATAAGATACGATGAATAAGCGTTCACGCACATACACACTCACGTCTTGTAGCCTTGAAAAGCCTATTTTTTGCTTTGGTAAAAAGCTGAACTAAAACATATATATTAGACTACTCTACCATGTTTAAAAGTGAAATCTAAATAAACCCATTTGAATTTAATAACGGTACCGGTAGCCTATAATATGCAGTGCAGTAATTACAAGCTAAACGTGGTAGATACCTAGCATAACTACTATTATGGGCCATCTAAGGTTGGCTTGATATGTTTACAAAATTATTATACTGTTGAAGTTAATCTACAATCTAGTTATTACATGATATATATAAAAGGGAATCATCAAATACAGTAACATCTCATCAGCCACTCACCATGCAGGCTGACTTGTGACGTCCCAGCGGATTCCACCAATCACCACACACCTCGTCCTCTGCCCTCCACAATGTCACTATTGTATTCTTTTTCGGTGTAAATATGCAAATATTCGGGCTAGTTTGATCACTAAAGCTAAGAGAGAATACAACAGTTACCTTGAGGTTTATACAGATGTTATCATATATAAGCACAACTGGTACATAGGAGGCCTTAAATATCCGTCATGACAGGTGGCGGGGGAGGAGTGGGGATGCAGAGGGTTAGGAAGGAGGAAGGAGGCAGAACAGGGAGTGGGCAGAAGCATGGGGGGAGGGGAGGCGGAGACTAAATATGGGTAAAATACATCAGCAGGCACAAGCAAAATCAGACATACAAACATGCATACAGGGTAACAACTCTACTAGTACAAACTAATAATAATAATAATAATAATAATACAAATAATATCATGAATAATAATAATACAAATAATGATAATATTAATCGTAACAATTATAATGATAAGAACTGTGATGATAGTGCTAATATAATTTATAATGGTACTAGTAATAGAGAACATGGAAGGATAGATAGATAAATAGAGAGAGAGAGAGAGAGAGAGAGCCGGGAGTAGGGAAGAGATTAGTTTAATTGTAAAGCGAAGATGAGGGATTAGAGCATTTAGAGGGTAGGTGTGAACAGCTTAAAGAAGAAGGGAGGAGTTCTTCAAGGGTGGATTAAAAAGGGGAGAGAGAGAGAGGGAGGTCTATTAACCCTCTCCGACATATGACGCGATTTTGAGCCGATTAGGGATACTTTAAAGCCTTTGTTACCATCAGGGGTATTTAGAAACCTTTAGTTTAGTTACTTCAACCTCTGCAGTTGTCTTTGAGTGAGCTGTGGGCAGAAAACTAATTTTGGAGAGGTACAAAGGAGTACAAAGGAAATCAAGCAACAACAGATCTAGTGACCCTTCTAGGCTGCTTGTCCTCCAAAGCACTGAGGATCAAGTGTCCAAACAGTGGTTTAGAGTGGGTAAGGGAACATTGGAAATGGAACTACTGCCCTAGAACTAATGTCCGTGGCAGGATTAGGAGGTTAGTAGGGGACAGATGGGTTAGTAACTGAAGGGGGGATAAAATAAAGTTATTCATTTACAAACGCAGTCAGTCGCGGGTTTGATGCGAGATATTTGTCTAAGCGGAGTTTAAATGAATCAACGGTGCTGCAGTCTATAACGTCTCGGGGAAGCCCATTCCACAAGTTGACAACTCGATTGAAGAAGAAATTCTTAGATTCGTGTGAGTTAAAAGATTTACCAATAATTTTGCAAGCGTTTCCCCGCGTGTAATTAGATTGGTCGATAGTGAAGTATTTACTACAGTTCATATTGTCGATACCTTTGATGATTTTGAACACTTGAATTAAGTCACCTCTTAATCTGCGCTGGGTTAAAGGAAATAGATTTAATTCTCTAAGACGCTCTTCGTATGGTTTGTTCTTTAGGCTAGGTATCATTTTGGTAACTCTACGTTGAACTCGTTCTAGCTTGTTTATATCTTTTTGGTAATAAGGGCACCAGGATTGAACGCAGTATTCCAGAAGAGGGCGGACTAAGGAATTGTAAAGGGTTAGGATAACTTCTTTGGATTTATGCTCAAATGACCTGCCTATAAAGCCAATTATTTTGTTTGCCTTCTTAACAACTTCTGAACATTGTTGACTCGGTTTTAGGTTACTCGATATTGTTACTCCCAGATCAGTTTCTCTGTTTACATTCTTAAGCTGAGTGCCATTCATCGAATAGTTTGCTTTCTCATTTAGGTATCCGATATGTAGTACTTTACATTTATCCGGATTGAAACTCATTTGTCAAATTTGGGCCCAACATGACAATTTATCTAGATTGTGTTGCATATCGTCAACTTGTTCTTTTGAGAGTACGCTATTTGCAATTTTTGTATCTTTAGCAAATTTTTTAGATTGTACAGGTGAGACCCTCATCTATGTCGTTGATGTAAATTAGAAAGAGAATTGGTCCTAGTACCGATCCCTGGGGTACCCCGCTACTTACATTGGTCCATTTAGATGCCTTACCGTTTATGACTACTCTTTGCTTTCTGTCGTTGAGCCAATTTTCTATCCATTTCAACACACCGTCTTGTATTCCATGCGCTTTTAGTTTTAGCAGTAAAGGTTTGTGGGGAACTTTGTCAAAGGCCTTTTGAAAATCAAGGTATATAATATCTACAGCTTTACTCTCATCGTAGAGGTTGAGGATATCGTGGAAGAAGTCTAAGAGGTTTGTTAAACAGGAACGTTTTTTACGAAAGCCGTGTTGAGTATCTTTAAGTAAGTTATTTGCCTCTAAGTGATTTACGAGTCTGTCTCTTAAGACCGTTTCTAGCATTTTACATACAATTGAGGTTAAGCTAATTGGACGATAGTTACTGGGTAGGGATTTGCTGCCTTTTTTGAATATCGGTGTTACGTTGGCTAGCTTCCACTGATCAGGCATAGTCCCAGACTGCAAGGATTCATTGAATAGCATTGTCAGTGGTTTGGAGAGCTCATCCTTAGCTTCCTTTAGAACTCTAGGCGAGATTGTATCAGGTCCAGGCGTTTTATTTACCTTGAGTTTATCTAAACAATTCAATACTTCTCTCTCTGTAATGGTGATATTGCTTAGAACATCTGAATTATCAATCTGAATAATAGGTAATTATAAGAGTGAGAGACCTCTATTTCTTATTGCTAATCTGGCAACCTCTGCGTCATATGAGTCTGAAGGGGTTAAGGGGCGGTATCTGAATGGACAGGGGAGGGTTAGGGTGGATGGCATATAAGTGTGAACTGGGGCTTATAAAGAGTCTAAGAAGACAAATATCTCGAGTCAAAAGAGTGTGACGGCGAGGGTAGTAGGAACTGTTAAGTGTAGAGGAATATATAATATTAATGGGAAAGAGGAGATGGAAATACATATTGATCATTCTTAATGGCTACACAGGATACAATCATGTATATATATATATATTTCTTGAATACAATTAAAGATGAAAGATAATAAAAATATAATTAAAAATTGTAATACAAATAATAAAATTTATCAAAAAAAAAATATATATATATATATTTATCAATAAAACTCAATAGAGACAGTATATGTTATGGTGATGATAGTAATATTGATATTTAACCCGACAACTGCTGAAACACTAATAAGAGTTTTACCGCTGCGCTGCGGAACCCCTTATATAATCCCGGTTTTTGAACGCGTACCAAAACCGCGGTCTTACAGCCAGGCGGCTACAAATTGGTGTGGGTGCAGTACAACTTGGCAACTCTCGATGCCACCCCGCCACACGCTTGGCCCGCACTCACTCAAGCAGTACACAAGCACTTGTCATGGAGCCTAGACGTCCCTCACGCTCTCGCCCTGATGACACAACCAGCCCTCCTTCTGGTGGTGTCAGCGGCCGTGGAAGTCAGAGAGTGGCTGCTAAAGACCCGTGCTTCAATTACTACGACACGAGTGGCTCTGAGGACGAGGAACCTGCACGTAAAACACGTGGAAGCAGGAGCAGTGCACAGAGGTCATTGTCTTTTGGGGACAGTGCCACGATCACCCAGGAAACTGCTACCACTACTACCACCACCACTGCCACCGACGCAGGAGGCTGCCCTGGGGCTGCAGGACCTGCGGGGGCCACTGGGAAAACAGGGAAGGGCATGGGTAAGAAAACTTCTACCTCTGCCACTACCACCGTGCCACCACCACCACCACCAGCCGCCCCTGCCGGCCCTTCTGCCCCTGCCCCTGCCAAAGGGAAGAAAGGGACGAAGGTCAAGGCGACAACGGCGACAGGGATAACCATAATATTGCCATCTACGACCTCTGCTGCCCCTGCCCCTGCCAAAGGGAAGAAAGGGACGAAGGTCAAGGCGACAACGGCGACAGGGACAACCATAATATTGCCATCTACGACCTCTGCTGGCCCTGCCGACGCCGCCCCTGCCACTGCCCCTGGCCCTGCCCCTGCCAAAGGGAAGAAAGGGACGAAGGTCAAGGCGACAACGGCAACAGGGACAACCATAATATTGCCATCTACGACCTCTGCTGGCCCTGCTGACGCCGCCCCTGCCGACACCGCCCCTGCCACTGCCAAAGGGAAGAAAGGGACGAAGGGCAAGGCGACAACGGCGACAGGGACAACCATAATATTGCCTGCATCTAGGGCCTCTACCTCTGCCCCACCCACCACTGCTGCCCCTGCCGACGACGACCCTTCTGCAGGCCCTTCTGTCTCTGCCTACAGGACACCTGCCCGATCGAGACGGACGAAGCATCTTACTCCGTCGAAGTACGACGCCCTGCTGTATCCTGATTCCCAGGATGGTGACACATAGGATTTATACGACGACGACGACGACGACGACGCACGGGAGTGTGGGTGGGGGGCGGGGGTGGATAGTGAAAATGAATCGGAGCAAAGTGACGATAATGAGGAGGGGCGTTCAAGTGACGACGAGGGTGACGAGGATGTGCTATACCGTGACCATGACAGTGATTTGTCTGATCGTGGCAAAGACGAAGATGACATTCCAATCCCCGACACCAATATTCATACGTTTGTGTGGTCTGACGGGGCGATTCTTTGCCTGATTTGCACTAGTTTGATGCTGGTAGGTCAGGTACAACTGCTGACTGGCCCTGTGACGACAACTCGAACGAGATGGATTTCTTCCTCGCCTTCTTCGACGTGCAGATAATGACGTACATAATTTTCCAAACCAACGCCTACTACAGGTGGGTGCAGAGCAAAATGGACGTCATTTCTCCAAGAGCGAGAATATAAACCTGGGTAGATACGACCGTAAATGAATTCATGACGTTCTTTGCCTTAGTGATGCTCCTGCCTCTTTGCAAGAAGCATGTACTTCAACATTATTGGAACACGACCCTCTGATCGCCACCCCAACTTTCAGTAAGTTCATGCCTCGTGACAGATTTTTGTTGCTGCTGAGATTTATGTATTTTGCAGACAATGATAATCCTAACAGGATTGACAGAATATGGAAAGTTCGGGAGGTGTTCACCATGTTGCTGGAGAGATACACAAAATATTTTTACCCCTTCAACAACTTGGTGATTGATGAGTCTCGTGCTCTTCAAAGGTCGTCTTGTGTTCAAATAATATATCCCCTTGAAAAGGCACAGGTTTGGAATCAAGCTCTTCGTGTTGTGCGACTGTGAGAACGGTATAGTGCTTGACATGATTGTGTACACAGGAACTAACATAGACGTGTCAAGAGTCGGTGCCAATGACCCCATGGGCATGTCAGGGGCCATCGTAAAGAAAATTAAGGCACCTTATATGGGCCATGAACACGTATTGTACACCGATAATTGGTATACTTCTCCTGCTCTCTGCCAGTTTCTTCATGACAACCAAACGGGGTCATGTGGGACTGTCAGAAAGACAAGAAAGTCCATGCCAAAGTTCGTCGGTCACGTCACTCCACTTCCGAATCCCTCCCCCAGTGACACACCTTCTGATGATGAACTGGCACAAGAACACCGCGAGAAGAAGGTACGACGAAGGTGATGAAGGGGGGCCAGCAAGTACAAGATGCTGGAGAAGTCCGGGAAAGTGGTGGCTCTGAAGTGAAAGGACAAACGTGACGTTCATCTGCTTTCGACAGTCCACACAGGTGCCCAGGTCGACTCTGGTAAAGTCCACTTCCGCACCAGGAAGAAGATTGAAAAACCCGACATGGTAGTGGACTACACAAAATACATGCGCCTGGTGGACAAGTCAGATTGTCAACTTGCAGGCGTTGAGTGTCTTAGGAAGACTGTGAAATGGTATCACAAGCTCTTCCTCCACCTAGTCGACATCACGATGCTCAACGCGTACAACCTGTGGCTTGTCAAAAAAGACGTGGCTCCAAACATGAAACTAAAGTTCTGGGAGTTCGTGTATGTCTCGTACCAAATCCTGGAAAAGTATGGTACCCCCACTACGAACAATGTGGCATGGCGTGGTGATCACGTGCCTGACCGCATCCAGGTGGCAGTCCACAGGCACTATGTAGTCCACACGCAGGCAATTGGCAATCGTCACAAGCAGATGCAATGTCACGTTTGCAGCAACACCACCAGGACACCCAAGGCGACTAAAAAAGTCACCACCATGTGCAACGAGTGCAACGTTGCATTCTGCGTGGGTGACTGCTTCAGGGACTACCATATGTACAAGAACTATTGAGTGCCGCCCCTGCGCATGCCCTGGACTCTCGCTCGCCCTACCTGACCTGACCTGACCTGATCACGCTTTTATGTCACTAACTATTTGTTACCTCATAAATATATATATATATATATATATATATATATATATATATATATATATATATATCTCACCTAAGTACAATATTATACATGATATGTTATATGTAATTTTTTGCTCCTAACTACCTGATCAAGCTTTTGTCACAACATAATTGCTACCTCATATATATATATATATAATTACACCCAAGTACAATATTATCCCTGTGATCTAATGTTATGTGTATTTTTTGGTTCCTAATAGAAATATTGTGTATGTTATTCTCTTGTTTATTTCAACCTGAAATATATTGTAATGTAACAAAATAATCATATGTACATTCAATCCTATGTTCATCTTACGTATAAAATAATAATAATAAAACAAAAAAATATACAAGCTCATGTCATTGTGTTCTTGCAATATGATATATTCTATTAATATTTCATATTGCTTGAATACAATGACATGGGCTTGTAAAAATATAAATTTATCAAAATGTTTCTAAACATTATAAAAACTTCCCCATAACCCCCTTCTGGATTCGAACCCACTACCCTGGCCTACCCTCAGAATCCCAATCCGTGACCTTACTGACTAGGCCACGGCAGCTCATACAACATATCACCGAAAACTTGATCTGTACATTCTAGCTGTCAGTTGGTAAAACACAAATTGTATCCCACCAATTTACTTTAGTAAATTGATGGAATTATCAGTCCTATCATGCAAAGGTATATAAAACTATCTCTCTCAAAAATAAGTTTATTTTAGAACTTTATTCATTCAAAAATTGCCCAAACACTCCCAAACATTGCCCCTCTCAGTGTGACACCAGTCTTATCGCATGGTCACTAAGCTAAACCCTTTTTCCTCCACCCACCCACCCACCGTCTCTCTCTGAGTCGGCCCCTACACACTCGGATATCGGGTTGATTTATAATACAACATGCAAAAAATAGCCTTCACAAATACATTTGAAGGATATAATGAAGGATAAGTGTGTTTGTGTCGAATTTCCTCCAACGTCCCTCCATATGTCGCGCGTATATTCGATTATAATAGTAATGCATGTCATACAAAATAACCCAAGTAAGTTTCAAATATATTGCGTATCATTTGCAAATGAATAAATCAAAGTTTCATATGGCAATCTGCCAACCCTACCGACATTTGACACCAGTCTAAATATAGCTCAGTTTCTTTACAGCCCAGATTGTAAAGCAATAACATACATCTGGCTGACCTTGACTTGCCAGCGACTCACAACAACTTCCCTCCCTCCCTCCCACACACCAACCCACCCACCACACTCTCCCATAAACATCATTCATAATGGTTGTATATCGCATAATTGGTCTATATGCGGCATATTCCTTGGTAGATGGATCGCCTACATACGTACACGTACTTTATATATAGCATGACAGTGCTGAAATTACGATATATACGTTATATTACAGCCAACAGACCCTGTACAACTTGGCAACTCTCGATACCACCCCGCCACACGCTAAACCCGCACTCACTCAAGCGGTACACAAGCACTTGTATCCCGCATAAACTCTCTCACCTCAGTTCCCGCCTCTAAACTCTCTCATAATCCGCTTATATGTCGCATATTTGGTCTATATGCAGCATATTCCTTGGTATATGGGTGGCCTACATACGTACACATACGTACACATACTCCACATAGCATAAGAGTGATGAAAATAGGATAAATACGCGATATTACGCCCTTACCCTCCGTCTCCTGCCTCTCATTCTACACCCTGGGCGCGGAATATTCACCCGGGAAATCTTGCCGTGCGATAACAATCTGGCCACGCGATGCCATTCGCTCCACTTTCTTCAACTACGGACTGCCCTCCCACCCCCCCCCAGAAATTTTTTGGGGGGTCAAATATATATGGCTCGATGCGCGCAAACATTCCCTACACGTTGATGTACTTTTCATCGATATTTGTAAGGGTCGCCCAAATCGTCATACCTCCGCACAGGGATGCCTGTATACTATAGGGGGTACGCAGTGGAGAGGTTAAGGCCTCCTATGTACCAGTATTTGTTAGTGACCTGATGAAGCTATCTGCGAAACGATGTCAATAAAGTGCTCTTCCTCAGATGGTGTTTTTTAACCATTCTGTCTACTTTTCAAGTACCACTCAGCAATAAGGTATAATATTGTTTAAGCTACAACTAGAAACATAATCTTCAATAAATAATACAATTCAAATATTACAATATAGTTGGTACTATACTAATATAACTGCCTGAACATACGAGGTAAACCACACCAGCCAAGGCACCAGTAAGCCTCAGCCATTCCGGCTCGTTTGTGTTTTAACGACTGGAAAACGTTATAGAGAACGTCTGTGGCAGTTCCAAGATGGCCGGAACAACGCTGTATAATAATTGTGAGTTACATTCAGGCGGTGCTGGAGGGAAGGAAGGAAGGAACAATAAATTAACTGAAGTTGTCATGACAACCTGGGGTATGGTACAGGGTGTGTCTTCTCCACACAACACATACCAGGAAGTTATCTATGTGGTACGGTATTCTGGCTATTATTAGATCGTATTCACCTTAGGGAGGGATGTAAGGAGTAAACAAAACAAATGTCTACATCTCAATACAACATGCTAATAACAATTATTTCATAAATCGACATTCAATTCCTTAATGTTTAAGTAGTTTTCATCAATAACTGAATAAGTTATGACGTCATAACAAGTACGAACTCAATATAGCATTATTATTTATTGTATACATACTCATTCGTATTCAGGCCGTGTTGTAGGAAGCTCTGTGCATGGAATACATCTATATTCTGAATATTCACTTTATTCTGGTCTGTTCTCTGTTAACTCTGTACCTCCACTTTAAGGTAAGGTGAAAGTCTTACGGGACAAAATATAACCTTACTAATATTGTAGGGCTACACATGTTTATAAGTAGAACTAATGCTAGCCTAACTGTAAATCAGAACAGTCACTTTAATATGATCTCACAACAGACGCCTCCACTTCATCGTTCGCCTTTTATACAAATGTTCATTAAGTATATGAAATCACAACAATTCTCTTAATGCTGGCTAACATTAGATTATTTTACTCAGCTTTGGAAGGTCCTCTAATTATCAAAGGGGTAAAGTTTATCCCAATTGATCATCCGGCTTCCACTATTCTCCTAAATTGAGTAGTATACCCTAGCATAATAGCAGACAGAAAAATGCAAGAAAAGCATCACCATATACTGAATATCTTTGTAGCTCACCTCTGTATAATTATTTCATTTTCAATTACGAACAGAGACACCAAGTAAGGGGTCCCAAAAATATTCAAATTTATTCAACGTTTCCCCGAGCAGGCCTTCTCATTAATAACATTTAGGCTACCTTGTTATTTCTTCCTCAGCAAATCTGTATACTTAACAAGGAGTATATTTGGGGTCCTAGATATTCTACCACAATGACTGCTGCCTTAAGCCTTAATTGGCGGCGCGCAACTTATGTCGAGTGAAATAAATATGGACTATGTGGCGGTGCACAACTTATGTCGACCGCCATTTTCAGCACGTAATGTTGCTGAGAGAGAGAGAGCTGAGCGGTGGGACGAGTGTAGCAATGCTATGACCGCTCCCCACGACCACCGTGGACATACTGAACTGTATTTTACTTTCCTCCACCCTCCCTACCTCGCTACACAGGGAATTATGTAAGGAAATTACCTTATTTCAGGGTTTTTGCACTCGTGTTGCACGATCGTTGCAAGAGAACCAGTGGTCGTACAAGGATGGTTTGGGTGTTATAGGAAAGCTTTGTTTACGCCCTTTCAGGGATAGATACTTGTTTTACGCTTTGATTCTTATTTAGGCATGAAAATGATCATGTAAACAACCCTATTTAGGGTAAAACCTCCCGCTGGGCGCTATGGTCAAATAGACCACCTAGCCCGCTAAATAAGGGTTAAACCCTTCTAGCTATAGCTTACATTAGACAATTTTATTCAATTTACAAATAATGTGTATGAATCCAAAGGCATGTGTTAGTTCAGTATAAAGGCGTTATTTCAATTATAGTGTGGATAAAATTAGACAATTATATTCAAATCTAGAAACAAAGACAAAAACATCCGACATTTCAATTAACTCCGACTCTCACAGGTTAGTATTTGCCCAAAGTATCATCGTAAGCTAAATAATATCGCGTGCTTGATGCATGCATGTGTGTGTGTGTGAGTGCGCGCACAAGTTTTACAACTCGAAACCCAAAACAAAGATATAATGTGTAACGGTACTATACCGTACACAGACTAACCTAAGCCTACTATACCATATGGTATTCTAATTAAATTACAGCATGTGTGACAAATATATGCTAAACAAAATATATTGCTTACTTAATAATTTATCCTCAAAGAACATAATAAAACGTGAATATGCAGAACTCCAACATCACTCACACCCAGCCCATTTTGTCAATGCCTAACTAAACCTTGAAGTATTCCAACATTCCTGATTCTAATACCAATTATAACACCTGGCAACTTTGTCCACACATCTACAACTCTGCTACTAAACCAGGTTTGATAGTGTTTGTTCTAAACCATGTATGGATGTATGTATGTACTGTATATACTCAGGCTCATACCCCATAGCTGGGGGTGGCTGACTCGAGACATAGCCCAAACAGAAACAACACAATATAATATAAATATAACTTCACACACAACTAGGTCACCCAGGAGAAGACCCAGAGACCAAGGACCATGAGGGGTCCCCAACAAAATATTCCCAGGGTCCAAATCTCCCGGAGATGTTCCGGTCACAGCAGGCAGGTACCGTACTGTACCATTAGAGAATGGTATATGGGGATGCACGGTACCTTATCATCCTCTATAGAGGCCATAGCCTTGAATAATGATCACGGATGCATTGATTAACCAAATAACAGTTTGTTAAGCCTTCGCCCTTCCAACATGATCATCAATACTATGCTACTGTAGGTTCATGTGGAATATACTGTTAGGGATTTTTATTTCATTCAAGTGTCACTGGTTGTAATTGTGCTTGTTATGATGGGTACGATCTTCAATTATTTATGATTGAACATCGTATGCAATGTTATGAGCCCGGTATAATTAATTCGACCTGTAGACAGCTTAGTTTCATATAGGAAGATATTTTTGTTCAAGAGTGTACAGGAACGAGTAAGAGGTGGAATTAGGAGGCTTCTGCAGACTACCCCCCTTTCGTTCACATTGCATTCTACCCCCTATCGTCCTACACTCGTAACCCTATTCATTCTCCCCCCCCTTTCTTCCAACCCTTGCTCTTCTTCGTTGCCTGACGTACGAATGATATTGATTATAACTAGGTAATAATGTATTTGGCTTTTCTAATCATAAGTAATGTTTAAAAGATATATCATAGAGTTCTTGGTAAAAGTAATACTTTAATTCAGCAAGTATATAAGGAGTTGAGATTGATACAGTTAGAGAAGTTGGTATCAGAGCCAGGTGCGCTAAGGGTATATAAGTCGAAAGTACCGTAACGGCAAGGTAGTGTATTCTCCACCACCATCTTAAGCTGACCTGCCCTGAGTTCGTTTGTAAAAGAATCACCATGAGTTGAATAAGTATCGCCTAGGATTTTTTCTATGTTTATTGATTGCTTTCACTTACTCTCTTGGAGGGTATTTATATAACTATGTATTATTTTTCTTAAGAGTTTCTTTATTATTTCACATCAATGTTTCTCAAATTTGATATTTTCACTAGAAGTAACTTTTGTGTATAATTAATCATTTAAATAAATTATAATTATATTTTACATACTCTTTACATTTTACCTTTATATGCTAATATATTATTCTTTTGATTGTTGGGGTAAATCTAAGTCAAAGTAACTAAAGATAACTCCTTCTGAACGAGTGATAAGAAAGGAATAACTTTGGGATTTTTAGGCTAAAACTGCCATTTGATATCAACTGATATTTTATGAACTTGCCACGTCTTTTCACCTACCAAGGTTTTAGTGACTACAAAGAGTTGCTAGTTTTGTGGAAGTTTAACATACCACTTATTCTTGACTGAAACTGATGGTCATATTTTCCGCATTTTGTGAGGCTAAATAATAAGTCCTCGTTTTGTGGTGTTTAGTGGAATGTTTCTTTATGTTATGGGTTCGAACCCCGGTCGTAACGTAACAATACATACAGTATATAATAGTATTCCATCTGTCCTGATTGTAAAATCAATATGTCACATCTCAAGTGTTTAAATGATGGAAAACGGATGTTCGATGCCAGCGGTGATACACGCCAGAATTAATGAGGAAATACCCATCCATGTTTTAATCTGACACTTTTAATTATCGTGCAATAGAAACAATTAAAGCATAGTGCGGATTAATTAATTTGGGTAAATATCCAGGCGGAGAATAGTTTTATAGGGTGCCAGTGACTTCGGCCCATGGTGACTTAGGCCCAGTAATCTCGGACCACTATCCTCGGTGACTTCGGCCCAATATATTTTTTGGCCGAAGTCACCGATCTTAAACTACCGGCGAGATTCAGCAATGGGCAAACACATGGGAACTTATGGGAACTTATTATAGCTGTATTATTCCTCCTCCACACCAATTCCTATAAAGGATGTCGGGATTTATTGATATTCGTAAAGTACGGTGTACCTTATAATGTATATAATTATTAAAACTTTAATGTTGCTTTTAAATTATAATACTCATTATCTCTTTGCATTTCTTTAACTAACTAAATAGGAATTAGGGCAAGTTGCTTTATGGGAATCTGCTTATCAACTGACTATCCATGCCATTAAACATAAAGGAAAGTTATAGGCCTACTTAGAATAATGAAAAAGGACTCATTATAATGAAACAATAGGATAAATAAAACAAAGGAAAAATATGATATGACACAGTGAAGCAATACAGAATGAGATCGTACACAATGGTTAATTTAAAAGCAACTCAAAGCAGCAAGTTGATAATACTGCTGCCTGAACTATAAGTGTCCGTATATATATATATTTACTATTTTTACACACAAGCATATTTTAACATATAAACATGCGATAAAAACCAAATACCTAATTAATTAACAATTACTTGTTTTAAAATAATTCATCAAAACTGTGTTGAGTGGTAGTTCACACACCCACGCTTAACCTTTCTAAATACACCTAAAAAACATCATTGCCCTGTCTGAAGTTTATCTGCAAATGAATAAATAGCCGGCATATGATATTACTTTATAATGTTATGTCCTGTCATTTTGGACTGACAAGAGTCCATTACGGGTGTCTCTTGCAAATGCCTGGTTTTCGAAGCTAGGCTAGACTATATAATTAGTCTATCATCTATATATCTATTGCCAGACACCTGGATCACCGAGGGATTGGACATGAATTAATCGCCTCATTGCAACTTTGTCATCTGTCAGCTGACTCACTTCCTCCCACTGCACACCAGTTTCACCCATATACCTCTCAACACCATCCCTACACCTCACTCACGGTCTACATCTACCTCTCTGCCCTTCCACCACATACTCATACATTATTTTAGTTATTTTCTTACTCACTATACGCTCCACATGACCGAACCACCTCAAGGCGTCTATCCTACGATGAGTTGTGATAATTACTGAGAAAATAAATACACCAAACAGGCTGCTCTTCTGGCCACTGGCAAAATGTTGTCAAATTAGTGTGTTTCTTTTGATGAACTTCAAGAACACACACACATACACACACACACTCTCTCTCTCTCTCTACACATAATATTCCCTAGTGCCGGCCTTGTGATAGGGACCATATTGAAGGCAGCGCTCCCACTCTCGCCCGACCAATTTATGCCCCTTTCACACATGTGCGACTTCATACGATTTTCGTCGCCGAAGATGTAGTCTTGTCAATTCGCAAGGAATGTGTGCGACGTCTACGATTTTGACCGTTAAAATCCGTTGACAAGTTTACACACGGCGACGACGTCGCCGATGGGTAAGACGTAATCGGCGACATTATGCGATGTCATCGGCAAATTGAGCGATGGTTCGCCGATGACCTCGGCGAGAACTGTCACATTTGAATAAAATATTGCGAAATAATGCGAAGGATGAACGATTCCTCGGCGTATGTTCTGCGACGTCTTCGGCGAATTAAGCGATAGTTCGGCGAATACCTCGGCGAGATTATCCGAAAACTTTTTGCATATATTTCATGGCAAAAACATAAGAACATCAGAAAACGGGAGTCTGCAGAAAGCCGATCGGCCCACACAAGGCAGATCCCTGTCACACCCAACCCCAATTACAAGGCCTAATTATAGACCCAAATCACTAATGCCTTGAAGACTGACCTCACCAAAACGGTCAGAGATCGACACAAGATTACGGGGTCTGCAGAGCGCCGATTGGCCCACACCAAGCAGATCCCCCCTCATACCCAACCCAACTCGTCGAAAATGTACAAATTTATCTTAAAATCGCCAAACTAATGGGCCGAACGTCATAAAATATGAAAACTAATGGGGTTAACCATGAGGAAGAAAGGGGACCAGAAAAACGACCCATCTCCCCAATTCGGAGATTGGCAATGTCCGGCTTTGCCGGAGAAATTTTTCTATCAAATAATGTACAAATTTAGCTTGCTCTCAAAACAAAAAATATATACGTTGGCTCGCTACCGCTCACCAGGAAAATATTGAAACCTGGATGGGGGTAAACGTCTTAAAACAGTAGGCTGAATGGGGCCGAACGGATACAAGGCAAAGAGAGAGGGAGAGAAATAGAAAACAAAACAAAAAACGAGGAGAGAGGGAGAGGAGATAAAACAAAAAACAGCGAGGTGGGCTCAATGTTTGCGTTAAGGCTTACAAATTGAGCCCACCTCGCCTTTTTTAGTTTTCTCCATTAGATGGGGGGGGGGAGGAGGTAGAAGCGTAATTGACTCGTGTTACAAATATAAAGCCGATTGGTGAGGTAGTTTCGCCACCACGGATTTTCCTTGTTTTCCTTTTCTTCGTACGGATACGCTGGAAGTGGGTGGTGGGAGGCGGTGCAGTCGTTTCCCCGCCACAGATTTTATTTTGTTTTCCTTGTGAGGCGACCGATAGTCAGCGAGTGGGTAGGGGGAGGGGGTCGTGTTGGTGGTGGCAAGAAGCCAGAAGGGTAAGGTACATGTGGTAGAAATATGAAAGCCATAGGTGTAGTCGTTTCGCTGCTACGATTTTTTTTCGGCGAGTCCGTATATATACGGACCTGGCACTGGGCATGACAAGACCCTAGTCCGTATATATACAGACCTGGCACTCGGGGATATAATGCTGGTTCGCTATCGCTTGCCAGGAAGATATCGATACTTGGATGGGGGTAAACGTCTTAAACCAGTTGGCTGAATGGGGCTGAATGGATACAAACCAGAGAAAGAGAGAAAAGGAGAGCAAGAGAAAAAAAAAACAGGTGAACCCCCCACGAGAGGTGCATAGAAAAAAGGGTTGACAGGTTCACTATAGGCCTAATCATTTTTGTTTACCCACCTCGCCGAAGGTGCTCTTTGGCCACGTCTTGAGCATTCAGCGACGTCGCAAGGCCCTTCGCATGCCTTCTGCTGCCTCGTGCAGAGTGTACCCCTGGCGGGTACAGCTTCGGTGAGTATTAATCCGCACGGCGGCGATTAATCGACGAGGAAACCGCCGATGACACTTGTGCATCGTCGATGTTCTCAGACCATCTGAGAGCATCGGCGAGCTGCCATGCAGCGTTGCAAAGTTTTTTTTTGTGAGAAACCCTCCGTGATGTCTTGCCGATGTCGTCGATGATCCCCGAGGGCCTCGCGGATTATTCTGCAATGATCGACGAGGCTTGCGAGGGCAACGAACCCTCGTGAGTCCTCGTCCCAAATTTCAAACAAACCGAACATTGGCGACGCCCCGCGAGGGTCCACGCGAGGCCGGGCGATGCATGAGATTATGATGCGAGGGTATAAGTTTATTGTCTGACATGTCACGAATATGGGTGTCGCCGGTGAAAATCATATGAAGTCGCACATGTGTGAAAGGGACATTACCTGTTAACATTATTACAGCCAGTTAATGAACCACCCCATACCTGCCGACGGAGAAACACTCTAGCTAGTGTATTCACTTGCTTGTTCGTTAAGGGGAATCCACGCAATGCGAGCTAAGCTCATTATTATCGCGCCTCCTTAACACCTTACGAGCGGCCTATGCGGTTTATTTATATGTACCGCCCAGCGGGGTGTTTTTAGCCAAAATAGGGCTGTTTACGTGATCATTTTCATGCCTAAATAAGACCCAGAACGTAAAACAAGTACCTATCCCTGAAAGGGCATAAACAGAGCTTTCGAATGACACCATAACGATCCTTTTATGATGGCTAGTTTTCTTGCAATAACCGTGCAACGTGAGTGCAAAAAGCATGTAATTAGCCACTTTCCCGATACAATTCCTTATATAGCGAGTGAGAGAGGGAGGAGGGAGCTGGGATTCGTGTCAATATGTTCGCCGCGGTGGTCTGGAGCAGTCATACGCTCGCTACTCTCCTGCCACCACTTGTCTCTCTCTCTCAGCAACATTACGTGCTGAAATTGCCACTCGACCTATGTCGAGCGCCGCCACATAGTCCAGCTTTATTAAATACGACTTATGTGGTGAGCCGCTAATTAAGGGTTAACTGGGAATGTATTGCGTGAAATGCATGTTAAGTGTTTATGTATTGTTGGAATGGCTGTGGATGTGTGTGTAGTCTGTATTTTAGCCAATTGGCGACATTTGGAAACGAAGGCTTAGGGTTAATCTGTACGGTACCATTCTCACTACGGTACCAGTCTCACCCGAAGGCTTAGGTTGACCAGTAGCTTAGGTTGACCAGTACGATACCCATCTCACCTTGTAACCGATCACCAACCCCAGATGGGTCGTCACAACTTCGTCCACTTATACCAGGTTCCTATTTATACTGCAAGGTGAACAGAGGCTACACCGTTAGGAGACTTGCCCAAATGTCTCTTCCCCGCCCGGGTCTCGAACCCGGGACCTCCTGGTTGTGAGCCAGACGCGCTATCAGTTACGCCACCGGGATGTGTGTGTGTGTGTGTGTGTGTGTGTATGTATGTGTGAGATCGTGATCATGAATATCCCGAAAATGTAGTATAGGAAAATTATGTAAACTTGATTAGTACCTTCATTTTAACCGAATATATTTTTTGTTAACTAACATTGGATAACGCTCCTGCCTCAACTCCCCCCATGTGTTTACTCAATATCCACTACATTCATGATATTACCTCCTGGATATCCAATGAATTACTGAATTATTGAATGTTTATAGAACTAAGGATGTTCCTGGATATGATACCCGAATAAATCTCATTAACGTTTGGCTAACAAATATTGCCCCCATTTCCCCTTTGGACACACCCTTTACGTACCCAACCAGCCTATCCCACACATATTCGGCCGTACACAAACACTTTTGTAAACTACATATTAATTATATATTTATCATAACAGTTCCTAAGCAAAACAACCAGCATTACATACACACACACACACAGAGAGAGAGAGAGAGAGAGAGAGAGAGAGAGAGAGAGAGAGAGAGAGAGATATGAATGGGACGCGATATAATCTGGGAAGGTAATTAGGTTAAAACTAGTGCCTGTGGCAAAATTAACGACACACACACACACTCACAGGCACTCCTCCCTCTCTCTCTGTATATAATACGTGCACTTTATAAACAAAAATTATTTGTTTCAAGTTTTGTTTTTACTTTGTTGGTTGGGTATATACAATTGTGTCTTTATTATTACTGTTTACACGTTTAGTTGTGTGATGTTGCAGCACATTTCACTTTTTAAACACAGCATCTTATGCTATATAATTTTCGGGATATATAATAAAATATAATATATAATGTTGTCTTCTTGCCTGTTACCTTTATTAAGTTTATTATGTCTTTATTTATCCTTTATTTGCCTCTCGGTACAAGCCCCAACACTCTCGGTAATATTGTGGCTGAAGAACAGGCAGGTATTAGAACAAATTATAGAGTAATTGAAACTATAATCTGATTATTTATATCACGTAGAACACCTGTCCAGTTATTGTCCTTCTCTTTAGCTTCTCACAGCATTCCTTTTATTGTATTTATGTCTTTATTGTTATAATTTGTTTTTTATTTATTTATTTTCTATATTATTATTTTTATTTATTTATTTATTCATTTATTTATTCCCCGCCGTTAGGGAGCCACCTTGTCGTGGTGGCGGGGCTTGAAGCGTGGCCGGTGGTCTCTGTTCCTCTGGGGGGGCCACAGCCCTTCTTAGGATTGGGGCCCCGCCGGCCTCGTGGGCTAAGACCTCCCTCCTCGTTGGTTTCCAGAAGCCTGCGAGGTACCTCTTTTCTGTCTTTTTTTTTTTCCCCCCCCCCTGTACCTTTTTCCTATTCTTTACTTCACCTTCTTCTATCGTTGCTGGCTGGACTATTCTTTATGCTTTGGTGGAGGGTGGATGTGGACGGCGTTCCCTTCCACCCGTAGAACTGTAGTACCTGACGTGCTCGAACGAGGGGAATCTTTTATCGTCAAATCTCGCCCTCTGTGCTGGACCCGAAACTGACGAGTTGACCGCCCATTAGGCACAGGGGGTCGGGGTGTATATCCGGGTTTGACTCCTGGGGCATGTACCTTGTCCTCTAATTTGTGGCTCCGTGGTGAGTATGGAGCTTCTCCCGGATGAACCATGTTACCTTCGTCTTATGGAGCCTTCTTCTGGATCTTCGATCACCGGCGCTGGCGATGATATGGCTGATGTGTTTGTCTCTCCTTCCTTGCCCGTCCTCTCCTCGGTTGGTGGTAGATCTTTGCCTACCACTATACCGGGTCCTTTACCGACTCATGCACTGTCTGTGACCGTCCATTCGACCTCTGCTCCTCATACAGTTCCGAGCCTAGTCGTGTCGAGTTCTCTTGGCACGTCTACCTCCTCTACGTTCGCTTCCTCCCTAGCCGTTCCCTCAGTTCCTGCCCCTTTGTCCTCTTCCGTGTCCCACTCCGTTCTACCTGATCAGCCCTCTTCCATTCGTCTGTTCGCTCTCTCCTCTGCTTCCTCTTCCTCTCTTCTTCCCTCGTCCTCCTCCACTTCCTCGGTTTCTTCCCCTTCCTCTCGTATAGTCACTTTCGAACCGTATCTCCCACCCGTTCCAGATTCTTCTTCTTTTCCTTCTCCTCCCGTTACTTCCGCTCCTCGCCCTCGTTCTTCTGTTATCCCTTTATCCTCACTCTTTGCCCCTGCTGACTTTATTAAGTTCTTCTCAGTCCCCGCCTCAGCTCCTCTCGCCGGAGATGACCTCCTGTTCCACTTGCGTCTCCTTCAGCAGGTGGGCAGGGATGTCACCTTCCACTCCCGCCATGATGACTCCCGTCTCGTTACGGTCCAGAACGAACGTCAGGCTGCTGCTATGTCGACCATTGTCGACTTCCATCGCAGCCCTTAAAGACCAACGACTGAACTCTTGTACGGGTACCGTCCTGATCCCTCCTTCCATCCGTCTCGGTGGTCGGCAGTTCGCAGACTATGCCGACCTTATTAAGTCTATTGTTGTTGCTCAAGACCATGTTGTGGTTAGTCTTGTCTGCTACACCATCCCACCTCGCACCAATCGCCGCCATCCCGCCAATATCGCCAAAATCACGTTCGATGGTCGGTCTCTCCCTTCTCACGTTATTGTCGGTGGTACTCGCCTACCCGTCACTGAGTCCCTACCTCGTCCTCAGCAGTGTCGCGGTTGCTGGCGCTTTGGGTATCCTGTTAAGTACTGTCGCTCTTCCGCTCCCGACTGCCCTAGGTGCCCACGCTGTGCACAATCTGGCCATCTCGTCGGTGACTGCCGGTCTCCAATACGATGCTGCCTAAACTGTCAGGGCTCCCATTCTGCTGATTCCCGAGATTGTCCCGTTTTCAAATTCGAGTCTGAAGTTACGATCCTTAAGACATTGCACGGCCTTACTCATTCTACGGCTCGTCAGGCAGCTCGCCGCCTGGACTTCTCCCCTCATCCATTTTTAACTGTTCTATCTCACCCTCCCGTCTCCTCCGCTTCTTCCGCCCCCGCCCCCGTTGCGCCTCCATCATCCTCGTCCTCCTCTCCCTCTGCTTCTCCGGTTCCGTCGTCTGTCCCTTCTTCTCATCCTTCAGTTTCTTCTGTCTCCCCCGTCCCCTTGGCTGTCTCATCGTGTTCTCTCCCCTTATCTAACTCTTTTTCTGTTCTTAACTCTTCTACTACTACTTCCGCCCCCCCTCCTTCCACTACTCTTCCTCGCTCCACTTCTTCCGGTTTGTCTCAACGTCCCATCCACCAGCGTTCTCGTCCAAAGCCTCCTCCTCGTTCTCTTCCTCCGTCCTCGTCTCGTAGTTCCAAGATTCCCTCCCGGCTTCCTGCCTCCTCTACCAAACTAGTTTCGAAACATTTGCCCCGTTCCTCCCTTTCTTCCTCTCCCGCCTCCTCTTCTAAACGCAGGGACCGCCTCCACAGTGTGCGGAGCCCGAGTCCCAGTGGGAAGAAGAAAAAGCTCCCTCCTTCCTCCCCCCCTTCTCCTCTTTCTTCGTCCTGTGTCCAACCCCCCCCGCTTCCTTAGACTTATCCTTTGAATCTTTGCCCAAGATTGAGGAGTATATTCTTTCTTCTCATCCGCCACCTATTTCCGTTTCTGCCGACGTTCATCCCATCCCTTCTACGCTCCCCCCTACCCCTCTCCCGCCTTCCCCTACCACTCTCCCTCCCTCCTCTGGCCTTCCCCCCCCCCCCCAGGCCTCTCCTTCTCGTTCCTCATCCCTCATTTTCCCGACCCTCATCCTCCCGTCCTTCCCCCTCCCTCCTCTCCCTCTTGCCCTCCTATCTCTTCTTCTCCTTCCCTATTAAGCCTCCCTATGCCACCTGGTTATCAATCTTCTTTCCCTCCTTGTTCTTCCTCGTCCCCCATTCCTTCCATTATTACTCACCGTTAACCTCATCAGTCTTTTCTTCGTTGTACTTAAGTCTGTGTGTTCTTATTTTTCTTGTTCTTTGTCCCTCTTTCTTTCCTCTTGTATGTATGCGTCTTTCCCGCTGTTTGCTGTATTTTGTGTATCTGTGTTGTCTATAGTGTATCTGTTTTCTTCGCACTTGTGTGTTACTTTTGTTGATGTTTTCTCTTTTTTGTCCTTTCTTTGTTTTCATTGATTTTTCCATTCCTTTTTTTTTTTTTTTTTTTTTTTTTTTTTTTTCCTCCCTTGTTCCTCTTTAGTTCGGCGTGTTTTTGTTCCGCCTCTCTGATATGTGTTTGTATATATCGTTTGTATTCTCTCTTTTACAGCTTATTTTCTCGTACTTTCTTTTTAGTGTTTTTAGTATGTCCATTTTGCAATGGAACCTTCGCAGTTTTTCTCTTCAGAGAGACGATTTGCGTTTTTACTCTCTTCCCATTCCCCTAAGGTTGTCTGTCTCCAGGAAACTCGTCTTCTTTCTCCTCCGATTCCTGTTCCTGGCTACCGTTTTATCAGTTCTCCTCATTCTCTTTCCGACACTTGTATTCTCCTTCACCACTCTGTTCCTTATGAAGAGTTTTCCTGCCCTACTTCCCTCCCTTGCACCTTTGTTAGGGTTTTTCTTGGTCGGTGGATTACGGTTGTTTCTCTTTATTTCTCTCCTTCTGTTCCCGTCGATTTTGGCTCTTTTACCGTGTTTTTAGCTCGGCTGCCTCCTCCGTTTTTATTGCTTGGTGATTATAATTGTAGGCACCCCCTGTGGGGTGATTCTGTCATTACCTCCCGTGGTCGTGCATTAGAGTCTTTCATTCCTAATAATAATATCTTTCTCCTTAATACTGGTTCCCTGACTCATTTTGCTGCTAGAACACGTTCTTTTTCTTGTCTTGATCTTTCTTTGTGTTCCCCTTCCCTGTCTCTTCTTTTTCATTGGTCTGTTTTGGAGGATTCTCTCTATAGCGACCATTTCCCTGTTCTGCTCTCTCCTACCTCCTATTCTCCTGTCCCTGGTCCTCCTCGTGGGTGCTTCCAGCGTGTGGACTGGTCTACTTTTGCTTCACTATCTATCCCTTCCTTACCTCCGTCTGATTTTTCATCTGTACATGATTTACTAACCTTTTTTCTGGTCACAATTTTGAGTGCTGCCTTAGTCTCTATTCCTCGGACTTCCCATCCTTTTACGTCTAAATGTGTTCCTTGGTGGTCCCCGAACTGCTCCAAGGCTCTCCGCGTCAAACGGGCTTCTTGGAAGAGCTTTCGTCGTAAGCGTTTTACTCCCGCTCATGATCGTTATTTTATACTTTTTCGTCAGGCGTCTGCCTTCCTCCGTCGCACAGTCAGGTCTGCTAAATGTCAGAGTTGGGTGTCCTATGTTTCCTCCATTATGTCCTTTACTCCTGTTCAGTCCGTCTGGAAGCGCATTCGCAAGATTTCGGGCAAGCGTTTACCTCCTCATTCTCCTGTGCTTCATGTTGATGGGGAGTCTGTTGCTGACTCGGAGGCAGTCGCCGATCGTTTGGGTCTTTACTTTAGCTCGGTCAGTAGTGGCTCTCATCTCCCCCCAGAATTTCATTAACTTAAAGCCGTCGCAGAGACTTCTCCCGTTGTTTTCACTCTGTCTTCGGCAGAGTCGTACAACGCCCCGTTTTCTTCCCGTGAGTTGCTCTCCGCTCTTCGTGCCTGTAAGGCTACTTCTGAGGGTCTTGATGGCGTCCATAATTTAATGCTTAAGCATCTTTCCACTGAGGCTTTGGTATTTGTATTGGCTATTTTTAATAAGGTTTGGTCGTCTGGTGTTTTCCCTCCTGCATGGAGTTCTGCTCTTACTATTCCTTTTCTTAACCCGGGTGCTGTGGGGAGACTCTTAAGAGTTCCCCCGGCGGACTGCGGGGAGACTCTTAAGAGCAGAGCTTTTGAACGCGTACCAAAACCGCGCGTTTATAGCCAGGCGGCTGAAAATTGGTGTGGGTATAGTACTACATGTCAACTCTCGACACCACCTCGCCAAACACTCGCCCCGCACTCGTGCAAGCACCACCGCGCCAGTAACCACGCACTAGTCATGGAGCCCACACGTCCCTCACGCTCGATCCCTGATGACACAACCAGCCCTCCTTCTGGTGGTGTTAGCCGCCGTGAAAGGCAGAGGGTGGCTGCTAAAGACCCTAGCTACCAGTACGACACGCCCTACAGCTCGGAGGACGAAACACCTGCACCCAAAGCACGAAAAACACGTGCAAGCACGAGAAAGGTACAGAGGTCGTTGGTGTTTCGGGACACTGCCACCACGACCCAGGCCACTGCAACAACCACTACTACCACCACTGCTACCACTGCCACCCGTGCCACCCCTGCCACCGGTACCAGCGACGCAGGAGGCCGCCCTAGGGCTGCAGAACCTGCGGGGGCAGGAAAAATTAAAGGCACTGGCGTAGGGAAGAGAACCCGTACGCCAGCCACAGTGCCCCTACCACCACCACCACCACCAGCCGCCCCTGGCCCGGCTGCCCCTGCCGCCCCTGCTGCCCCTGCCACCCCTGCCACCGGTACCAGCGACGCAGGAGGCCACCCTAGGGCTGCAGAACCTGCGGGGGCAGGAAAAATTAAAGGCACGGGCGTAGGGAAGAGAACCCGTACGCCAGCCACAGTGCCCCTACCACCACCACCACCACCACCACCAGCCGCCCCTGGCCCGGTTGCCCATGCCGCCCCTGCTGCCCCTGCTGCCCCTGCCGCCCCTGCCCAAGGAACAGGGAAGGGGAAGGGGAAAGGGAGAAGGAAAGCGACTGCTGGCCCTGCTGGCCCTGGTGTCCCTGCCGGCCCTGCTGCCCCTGTTGCCCCTGCTGCCCATGCCGCCCCTGCCCAAGGAACAGAGAGAAGGGCGACAGGCACCACCATCATCTTGCCATCAAGGCCACACACCACTGCTGCCCCTGCCGCCGTCCCTGCCGCCGCCCCTGCCACCGCCTCTGCTGTCCCTGTCCATAAGACTCCGGCACGTGCAAAAGTGACCCGGAAAACTTTCTGACACCATCAAAGTATGCCGCCCTGCTGTTTGATGGTGATTCGCAGGACATTGGCAGCCCAGGTTTCGACGACGAAGCCCTAGCACGGGACCAAGGGTGGGGGGATCTGGGAGTGAGTCCGACGTCGGTGACGAAAATGAGGAAGGGCATCGTCTGTCAAGTGAAGAGGAGGGTGATGATGATGAAGTGCTTTATCGCGACCATGGAAGCGATATTTCAGACGATGAAGCAGATGCAGACGACATTCCGATCCCTGAGCTGCCTTCGTTCGATTGGTCTGACGGGGTCAATTTTGTACCTGACGTGCCCCAGTTCAATCCTGGGACGTCAGGAACAACTGACGACTGGCCCTGTGACGATCAAGCGAACGAAAGCGACTTCTTCCTCGCTTTTTTCGACATGGAGGTAATGACGTACATCGTTGCCCAAACAAACGCCTACTACAGGTGGGTGTTTGGCAGATTGGACGTCCTTTCTCCCAAAGCGAGAATACGAGGCTGGGTGGATACGACTGTGGAAGAATTTATGACGTTCTTTGCCTTGTTGTTCCTCATGCCTCTGATCAAGAAGCATGTGTTGCAACACTATTGGAAGCACGACCCTCTCATCGCCACCCCAACTTTCAATAAGTTCATGACTCGTGATAGATTTTTGTTGCTGCTAAGATTTATGCACTTTGCAGACAACGAAAATCCTAACAGGATTGACAGGATATGGAAAGTTCGGGATGTGTTCACCATGTTGTTGGAGAGGTATAGGAAATACTTTTACCCCTTCCTCAATTTGGTGATTGATGAGTCGCTCGTGCTCTTCAAAGGACGTCTTGTTTTCAAGCAGTATATCCCCTTGAAAAGGCATAGGTTCGGAATCAAGCTCTTCGGTTTGTGTGACTACGAAACTGGAATAGTGCTTGAGATGATCGTGTACACAGGCACTGACATTGACATACCGAAAGCCGCTGCCAATGACCCCATGGGCATGTCAGGTGCCATCGTCAGGAAAATGTTGGCACCTTACCTGGGCAAAGGCCACATCATCTACACTGACAACTGGTATACTTCTCCTGCTCTCTGCCAGTTTCTTCATGACAACCAAACGGGGTCATGTGGGACTGTCAGAAAGACAAGAAAGTTTATGCCAAAGTTCACAGGTAATGTCATTCCTCTCACAGATGCCTCCTCCAGTGACACACCTTCAGAAGACGACCTGGCCCAGGAACACCGCGAGAGGCATGTGCGAAGAAGGCGACGAAAGGGGCAGAAATACAAGCAGCTCGAGAAGTGTGGGAAACTGATAGCCCTGAAGTGGAAGGATAAGCGAGACGTCCACCTGCTTTCCACCGTCCACACAGGTGCCCAGATGGATTCTGGCAAAATCCACTACCGAACCAGGAAGACAATCTACAAGCCCGACATGGTAGTGGACTACACTAAGAACATGCGCCTGGTGGACAAGTCTGACTGTCAGCTGTCAGGCGTTGAGTGTCTGAGGAAGACTGTGAAGTGGTATCACAAGCTCTTCCTCCACCTAGTTGATATAACGATGCTGAACGCCTACAACTTGTGGTTGGTGAAAAAGGATATGGCCCCAAACCAGAAGCTGAAATTCCGGGAGTTCGTGTACAACGTCTCCTACCAACTCCTGGAGAAGTATGGCACCACCACTCACAGACGTACGGCATGGCGTGGGGATCACGTTCCTGACCGCATCCAGCTGGGTGTCGAAAGACACTACCCCATCAACACTGAGATGCTTGGCACTCGTCACAGGCAGGCGCAGTGCACCGTCTGCAGCTCCAGTGTCAGGAAACCCCATGTCACCAAAAGAGTCACCTCAATGTGCGCCGAGTGCAAAGTTCCACTCTGCCTGGGTGACTGCTTCAGGGACTACCACACCTTCAAGAATTATTGAGTGTCGCCCTGCCCTGCCCTGCCCTGGACTCGCCCCGTGCCCTGCCCTGGACTCGCCCCCTGCCCCGCCCTGTCCTGGACTCGCGCCCTACCTTACCTGACCTAACCTAATTGATCACGCTACCTCATAATGTAACATATATATTATATAATGTATAAGTTCCAAAGATGTCCCTGTGATATAGCTTTTACATTATATAATTGTATGTTTCATTATTTAGTTTATAAGTTTCAAAGATTTACATGTAATATGCCTTATTTTTTTAGTATATCAATATATATGTTTGTTATTAGCCAAAGTAATGTGTATATCATTATTTTCTTACCTCAAATGAATTGTACAAAAATAAATATGTTTCAATAAATCCTGTCAAACCTACTAAGATAAAAAAAAACAATAAAAAAAAAACATAAAAAAAACAAGGTCATGTCATTGTATTCTTACAATATGATATATTCTATGAATATTTCATATTGTTTGAATACAATGGCATGATCTTGTAAACAAAAAAAATTATCAAAATTTTTCTAGACAATATAAAACCTTCCCCATAACCCCCTCCTGGATTCGATCACACAACCCTACCACACTTTGAGTTTCCAGTCCGCGACCTTACCAACCATGCCACAGGAGCTCATACCAAATATCACTCAAAACTTCGTGTCTAAAATCGAAATGACAATATACAAAAAAAAAGTGAATTATCCCACCAATTTACGTTTGTAAATTGATGGGATTATCAATTATATCATGCCAAGGTTTATAAAAGTTTGTCTCTGTCAAGAATTAGTAATTATATAACTTTATTCTGTCAAAAATTGCCCAAACACTCAGCAAAATTGCCCCTCTCAGTGCGACTCCACTCATTTTCACACGGTCAAGCGGTGACCCTTGCCGCTCCTTTATGCCCCAGCTACACCAGCAACAGCAGCTCTGTCTGGGAACAAAATTTGTATAAATACAATAATGGATAAAATACTCTTCACAAATACATTTGTATTGTATAATATTGTAAATAAAAAAGAATAATAACTGTGTGGGTGTCGAAAATTGCTCAACCAGCTTGTCTCGCCTACGCGCGTATATTGGATTATACATAGTCATGACTGTCATACAAATAATTGCAGTAGGTCTCGAATATACATTTAGATTGCATATTACTTGGAAATAAATAAGTAAAACGTTTCTCTGGTGGCAATCTACCCTTTCGCAAGTGTAAGGAGACACCATTCTATATTTAGCCCTTTATCACAAAAGGCAATCTGCCTGTGTTTACTCACCACCGTCGCTGATGGTCTATAATATAGTACTTTATTTACAGTCAATGGCCTACATGTTTCTGTGGTACTTCACATGTGTCTAAAATGCAATGTCTGCTTGCATAAAAATGCAATTCTGAAGTCCATTTATACGTACGACATACGCATGTCTCAGTTTCTATCTCTCTCTCTCCATTCCTGACTCATGTTATTGTAGACCTGTTGGTGGCAACGAACACCAGACATCTGGTAGACATAAGGTTCAAAATACCAAGACATCCATACACCTCGGGCGCCTCCACAATTATCACAAAGCTGGTTATCTATCTAGAGATCTGCCTGACTTCCATCTCTCCACGACTCACTCACTCACTCACTGCACCCCTGCATGCCTCCCTCCCACCCACCCACCCTTTCAGGCTTCCGTCTGCTAGAAACACATTCACAATTTGCGTAAATATCGCATCAATTGGGCTATATGCGGTATATTCCTTGTTATATGGGACGCCTACATACGTACACGTCTTTATTATAGCATGACCGTGCTCTAAATACAAGATTTACGTGATATTTATGGCGTAACACACCCTCTCCCCCTTTCATTCCCAGCACAACTCACTCACACCTTGGTTCACGCATAGAAACTCATTGATAATGTGCATAAATATCGCATGAATTGGTCTATATGCGGTATATATTTTGATATATGGCACGTATACATACGTACAAGTCTGTATTATAGCATGACAGTGCTCTACGTACAAGATATCCGTGATATGTATGGCGTAAACCACACTCTCAGCTCATAAATTGCCGCCAAACCTCCAACACATCTTCATTCCCGCCTAAAAAAAATCTTATAATTCCCTTATATATTGCAATTTTTGGTCACTATGAGGCATATTCATTGTTATATGGGTGGCCTACACACGTATACATACTCTACATAGCCTAAAAGGGCTCAAAAAAGGAGATATACGTGATAATACGCGGTAACCCACCCCCTCCTCCCTCTCCTTCTATCCCCTGGGCGTGTGAAAATTCGGCAGGGAAATCTCGCCGCTCGATGACAATCTAGCCGCGCGGTGCCATTCGCTCCACATTTTTCAACTACGGACCGTTCCCCCCCCCCCCCCCCCAGACATTTTTTGGGGGGTCAAATATATATGGGCCGATGCACGCAAACATTCCCTACACGATGATGTACTTTTTATCGAAATTGGCAATAGGTCCCAAAATCAGCACAGTCTTACCCTGTAGAAAACCCCTGTGCGCCGCGGAGAGGTTAAGGCTGGTAAGTCGGGTTTCTCGCCTCATTTGTCCTATTGTCTTGACGAGTTGTTTATGCAACCTGTTTGAACGGATGGTTAATGTCCGCCTGATGTGGCTTCTCGAGTCACGTCAGCTTTTGTCTTCTACCCAGTTTGGTTTTCGGCGTGCTCGGTCCGCTTTCGACCCTTTACTTAGTTTGGAGACCTACGTCCGGTCTGCTTTTGCTCGCCATTAGTCAGTTCTTGTTGTTTTCGTCGATCTCGAGAAGGCGTACGACTCCACGTGGAAACATCATATTTTATGCTAACTCCGTTCTTTTCATGTCCGTGGTAATATGGGCGTCTTTATTCGTAATCTCCTTTCTTCTCGTTCTTTTCGTGTCCGGGTGAATTCCTCGTTTTCTCGGTTATTCCCTCAGATAGAAGGTGTACCTCAGGGTTCCGTTTTAAGTACTATCCACTTTCTCATAGCCATTAATGGCATTATCTCTTCCCTCCCGGCTACGGTCAGGTCCTCCTTATATGTTGACGACTTTGCGATCTATGCGGCTGATTCGGATATTGTTGCGTTACGCTCCCTTATGCAATCAGCGATTGTGGCTGCCTCGTCATGGGGCACTGCTCACGGGTTTCGTTTTTCTACGACTAAATCTTGTGCTATGTCTTTCACTCGTCGCCACGTTATCCCGCGTCCTTCTCTTGAACTGTATGGTTCCGTTTTACCTTATCGCTCTTCGACTACCTTCTTGGGTCTTGTCTTTGATTCCCGTCTTAACTGGGCAGCTCATGTTTCCTCTGTTAAGGTTGCTGCTTTGCACCGTCTTCGTCTCCTCCAGACCCTCTTCCACCTCACTTGGGGTGCGGACCGTGCTCTCCTTCTTCGCCTTCACGTTGCCCTTGTTCTTTCTAAACTCAATTATGGTTGTCAGGTTTACTCATCAGCCTCCGACACAGTCCTCCATAAACTTGACTCTGTTCACCATTTCGGTTTACGTCTTGCCTTGGGTGCTTTTCGCTCTTCCCCTGTTGAAAGCCTCTATGCTGAATCCGGCGTCCCTTCTTTGTACCGACGTCGGGCCCTTCTCTCTCTCCAGTACTACGCCCGGTCGCTTCAGTTTCCTTCCTTGCAGACCTCTCTTCTTCCTACTGTTCCTGTTCCGTCTCATTCTCGCCTTCGGCCCCCTTTCCTTTCTCGTATGGATTCCTTACTTTCTCATTCTTCGTTTTCCTCCTTCCACGTTCTTCCGCTCTGGCTCGGTAAGTGTCCTCCTTGGCTCCTTCCTCGTATTTCCTTGTGTCCCTCTATTTTTCCTTGTTCTAAGTCCTCTACCCCGCCCCCAGTTCTTTGTTCTCGTTTCCTTGTACACCTTACACAGCATTCTTCTTCTACCCCGGTTTACACTGATGGCTCCCGTTCATCTTCTGGCGTCGGGTTTGCCATCCTTTTTCCTTCTCGTTCTTATCCGTATTCTCTCCCTTCTCCAGCTGGTGTTCTGACTGCCGAACTTTACGCTATCTTCTTTGCCGTCCGTCTTATGTGCTTCTTTCCTTCTTCCTCCTTTACTCTTTTTTCTGACTCATACAGTGCCCTTCTTCTCTTGCAGTCTTTCCCTGCTGTCCATCCGTTGGTTCTTGCCATCCACGATTGGCTTGTCAGTCTCTCTGCTCGGAAAAAGGTTGTCCAATTTTGTTGGGTGCCTAGCCATGTTGGTGTCAGTGGAAATGAGCAGGTTGATGTTCTCGCTCGCGACGCTGCGGCGGTCCGATCAACTTCTCTCTCTATTCCCGCCTCTGACTATTATCCAGCTATCTCTGCCTTCCTCCTGTCTCGCTGGGCCCGGCTTCGGCTAGGCCATACCAGACTTACCCACTCCTTCCTCATGTCCCGCTCGCCTCCACCTCTTTGCTCCCGGTGTGGTGTTCAGGTTTCTATTTCTCACATTTTCCTTGACTGTCCTCTCTTTTCTTCGGCCCGTCGCCGTTCTTTTCCCTTGGTCGTCGTCCTTGTCTTGCCGATCTCCTCTCAGAGTCCCCTTTCTTTTCCATTGACCACGTAATGACTTTCCTTTCCTCTCTCAGACTCCTTAACGATATTTAACTTCCTTCCCTTCTAACACTATCCGTTTCCTGCTTTAGTGCCATATGGCCTTTGTTGCCTGGTGCTAGAAATTGATTAATGTTATGTTATTTATTTATTCTATTTATTTATTATTATTATTATTGTTTGTGTGTGGGGGGGGGGGGGGGAGGAGTTAGATTGTACAAGGTGATGGTATGACTAGCTTATCATCACCTAGTAATTCAGTGGTCTTCATTGCGCGGCTCGCGAGCCAGTGGCGGCTCGCAATGACCTGATTGGCGGCTCGCAAGAGAGGAGAGTGAGAGAGAGAGAATTCATCAGTAATCAGAGAAAAGTCCAAAGTATTATATATAAATTGCATCATTATGCCGTATCAGACGTATCACTAAATAAAATTGCTAATGGGAATAGGCCTAGTGGCCCTGGCAATGTTTTACTTTTTATAATTATTTAACACAAAGAGAAAAGGAGAAAAGAGAGAGTACCCATTATACAGGAATTATGAGAGAGAAGGAGAGAGACGAGAACGAGCCTTCTGTACAGGAACTGTACGTGTGGGTTACGTAATTCCAGCGCCCATACTCAGCCAGTCTTGTCCATTCACTCGTTTTATTAACACCACATCAGAAAAGTGGGTTATGGTGCCTCGTAAATTAGTGTTATCTTATGAGAAAAGGATGGTTTCGGTGTATGCATGAAATGTATGGACCTAATTTAACTCGTATTCTTGCAAATTCAAACGCTGTATTCTCCACATTCGGTTATTTTTCACCAATTCTGACTCATTTCCGGTCATCAAAACATTAAATTAAAGTATTTTTTTTGTAAATGTATGTTAGTAAAGTCAAGAATTTCAATATAATTTAGTTTTACTAAAACATTTCAATATAATGATAGTTACTAGTCATGTTCTATAAATCTGTGGCTAGGAAACCCACAAAAATATGTAATTTAGTTCCTATATATATTTTGTTCTGCTTATCCTTGTAGTTTATTTTCCTTATGGCTGATGCGGCTCTCAATCTGAATATGTCCTGAACTTTTGGATCTCTTGAAAAAATTAGTGAATAACGCTGAGTCCTAGTTCATAAGATACTTATATTTTTTCAACTTTTTCTCCCCACTCCCCTAAACAAAAATACTAATACTAATACTAATAATAATACATACAAATAATACATATATAAATATATAAATACACAAATAAATAAATGCATAATTTAAAAAAAATATATACAAATACATATATAATCTGAACTTGGAAGTCTGCCTTGGCTCCAGTGGAGGCCAGAAATATTCCAAAGGTTCGATTCTAAAAAAAATACCATTTTCAAACTTCAGCATTTTAAATTTCCTGTTTTTGACGACTGGATATCAGGGCATACATTCTGAGATGGGAATTTATTGAAGCCATAAACTGTCAGTGGTAGCTCTTATATTAACGAGTGTTTATAGATAGAAGCTTGATTATATATGTCAGTATTATAGCGTCTCTTAAATTATATATTTGCTAACACTAGACGACTTTATGTAGCTTATGCAGAATCTATATAAATCAAAGGAGTAAACTTAATCTCAACTAACCCTTTACCTCCTACAGACACATTATAAAATGTATGACATTGTCTATTAAAACTTAAAATATAAAGAAGGAATATGTCATGGTACGGTATATTAAAAGCGTTAATGATAGGTTATGTTAAAGTTAGGGTCTATTTCAGTTTGGTTAACCTGAAGGAAGGTTATAATAGGTGAATTATTTTATCCTGCTGTCATTTTATTCTGACTATTGTTAGATAGAGTGAGAGTGAGAGAGTACCATTTTTACGGGTCCCTCACTTTACAACCAGTTATCTGTGGTTGGTGTCACACTGGTTTCACTCTGGCAATATTTACGGACTTTACTGCTCTAGTGTCAACGACTAAGAAGAATGCCAATTATTTTTCCTAACTGATTTCTTAGTCTACGTCTAACGCTAAAATAACCTGACATAATTTGAATATATCATTACCAGGAAAGAGAAAAATAAACAAATTAATTAAGTTAATGCATCATAAGTTAATTGGCGACACGAGTCTTTCACCATTTCATTTGCTCGGTAAATAAAAATACAGACATTATGGCGCAACAAAATATAACAATGTAATTATTAATTAACAGGAACATGGCTTTCAATATATATAATCAGTTTGTTTGATAATGAATTGTGTACAGTAATCAGAGTCCAGGCTTATATATATGATTATTGTTGCTACACACACACACACTCCGTACAGATCCTTCCTTCTTTTTTTTTTTCTTTTTTTTCCAGACGCCGTAATTCCCGAGAAGGTAGTAAGTAGTCAGGGGTATTAGGGATATTTTGGTTCAGATTCTTCTAAAAGCACCAAATTTGGTCCAGATGCTCTCCGTACCATACTTTATCAATTGTTGATGGACGCCAAGACGGGCGTCCCAACGGGATGGCCATATTGGCAAAATCCAAAATGGCCGCCAACAAAATACAAACTAAAAGGACTTGAATCATAAATTATACCACGTTTTAGGGGGTTTCTGGGTCGGGTAATCTGATGTTGTTGTTATTTCAATGATCTTAGGTCAAGTTTACCCTTCAAAGTTACCATGAAAGTAAATTTGGGGTCAAATCCAGTGTTTTTGGTGTGTCATCCCAGATTCCACCCCTCAAAAAGTATTTTCTGTTGCAAGAATATCAAATCTCCCTGCATGGTCGCTAAATATATTGGTAAAGTTTGTAGTCAGGAACAACTATTATTGAAATAGTTCAGAGATAATATCCGCATTGACATAATGCTATATGCCGCTGTGTGCATTTATATCATCAAAATACAATACAAAGAACTGTTTAGCAACATCATAACAATAATTACTGTTACTACCTATACATTCTGGTTTATGCTCTATGATGCCAGCATTAAGATTTACTGGATATCACCTCCGTTATTAAGGCACCAGCCTTCGTATTTGCAGAGGACCGTGTATCGGATACCAGTACGGTTGCCTTTGCACTTTCCCATGCATGCCTTTAGACAGCTGCAGTGCAAGAGAAAGTCACATGCTGTTGAAGCATCGATGAGACTGAGAGTGGTCCAGAGTGATTGCCAGGTAGGCCTACCGGTGCTATCTTTGTGCCAGCCCCACTGACTGAAGTCAGGACTTTCCTGCTGGACTGAGGTGGCCAGACTCCAGTAGAAACTTGCCTGTAATAGCGCTCACTTTACATGCTGGAACAGTGTGGCTTGGGTAGGTGGGATGCTTTCCAGCGATCTGCTTCCAGTGGGGAAGAGGCGATGCCTGGCCGCATTAACGCCAGCTGCAGTGCATTCTTTGCTGTACATGAATGTAATAAAGCATTTGATGCGATGTACATGCACAGCCTCGAGACTGAAGAGATCAGGGTTATGCATGACAGCCACAACTTTGTTGGTAAGGTCCAGTATGCTTGTGTAGGCTGCTCAAGTTGTCTTCTTGCCACATCCTAGAAACTGTGAAGTCGTGTCGCCTCCTAGTATCGTGTGGAAGAGGGGTAGTGTCAAGGACTTTGACGGACCAAGATCAGAGTAAATGGCATGAACTGGTATGTCACGATACTTTTTACCACTACTAAAACTCACCTAGAGCTACGATAAGCCAAGGATCCTGAAAAAACGAATAGCAAAACTACGACATCACTGTCTACACCCTACAGTGCAAACATAGGCTGTTGTATGACCCTACTCTGCTGCATGTGCCAGATGCAGGAGGATGCTGGTGTCTGCTTACAACAGAAACTAACTATTTTGGGGGTGGAATCTGGGATGATACACCAGTAAATACTAGATTTAACCTCAAAATGACTTTTACAGTAACTTTGAGGGGTAAGTTTGACCTCAAATCATTACAATAATATCAGAATCAGATTAGCTGACCTCGAAAACTCCTAAACACGGGTATTAGGCTATTTGTGGTTCTAGATTTTTAGATTAATTTTGGAGGCGGCCACATTGGAATTTGTCAATATGAACGTCTCGTGGGACGCCAGTCTTGGCGCCCATCAAAAATTGATAAAGCATGGTATGGACATTATCTTGGCCAAATTTGGTGCTTTTAGAAGAATCTGAACCAAACAGTCCTTATAATTCCCTTACGCCCCTGACTATTGCCAAAATTAATGTATAAGAGGTCTGACCGTATTAAATGAGTCAAACATCAAGCATTAGGAGGTTATTTTTTGATAATATTATGACCGCACAAATAATGACATTAAAGTTAACCCTTTCAATAATCGATGACGACTTTCTCAAATAGTTTGAGTATCGTGCCATTAAACGATTTTGTTAAGATTTAGAAGGACCTATTGAAGACATATTAAGTGAGACCCCCTTTAATTCTTTGATTTCCAAATACTCTATAAGCTCCATAAAATCATCTAATGTTTCGTGTAACCTTAAATTAATTAGTATTATCTTTATCTGTTTACACAAATTCACTAGGGTTTCCTGATAACACTACCTACATATATAGCACACACACATACACACACACACACACACACACAACACCGGTATATGACTGATACATACTAATAGCAGAACTCTATGAATATTATATGTCTCCAATATTGATAATATATATTATTCAGCCCTCCGTAAGGTATCATGACATTATGACCATCAATAAATATACCATCTAAATATCATGAATACTAAATATCAACAGCACAATAAAGCAACAACGAGTCCAATCCCGAGCACTATTAAGTCAAGTTATGCAGACTTTAATTGTGGGCTATGAATGTTTATAATGAATTAATAGTCGAAACGAGAGAGAGAGAAAGAGAGAATGCGTGAGTTAGCCACCATTGTGTCAGTCTATAGAGTTCAATAAAGTTATGTCACACGAGGGAAGCCTCTTCCAGCAATTTCCGACCAGCAAGTTATTTTCTCGCAATATTAAGGACCACATTCGCATTGATATATGCAGCTATAATGCAAGATAAAGGAGATATTAGAAGACAAAGAGAGACACATGGACATGGTGACCAGTCAACTCAACCAGTAGAGCATTCCAACCAGTAGCTCTCAACCAGTACCAAATCAACCAATACGGTTAGGTTAGGTTAGGTTAGGTTAGGTTAGTACTATATTTTGGCACTGGTTTGGTTGGTCTGGGTTAGTTTGGCACTGGTTGAGAGCTACTGGTTGAAATGGTCTACTGGTTGTAATGACATGGAACCCATGGACACATGTAGACGGACAAAACCCCAAACCCCTGACTCTCTTTCTCTCTCGCTATCCCTGACCAATACTGTACACATACATGCACGCGCGCGCATGCGCGCAATAACTCAAAAGCTTCCACACATACGAATTTGATAGGGATAATGTGCGTACACATACATGCACAATGATAAACAGTTACACACACACACACGCACATATTTACAGAAAGATAGAGACACCGCGAGCAAGTGCACACACAAACACACTTGCAGGCGCACACAACACACACACACACACACGCATGAGGTAACGCACACACGGACACAGACTAATACACACTCAAACTCTCTTTCTTTCTTACTATTTTTATTACCCCAAACGAGGTATGTTTTGCAACACTCCCGAGCTCCACATCCTTTACGGCGGCATTACTACACCATAACACTTACAAAAATGATTAGGTTTTGATCTCCAGCCATTTAATATATCTATGTAACGGTACTTAACCCTTAATTGGCAGCGCGCAACTTATGTCGTGTGAAATAAATTTGGACTAAGTGGCGGTTCACAACTTATGTCGTGCGCCATTTTCAGCACGTAATGTTGCTGAGAGAGAGAGAGCTGAGCGGTGTGAGGAGCCTAGCAACCCTATGACCACTCACGACCACCGCGGTGGACCAACTGAGGTGCCTCCCACCCTTCCCTCCCCTCTCTCACTCGCTACACAGGGAATTATGTAGGGAAATTACCTAATTACAGAGTTTTTGCACTCGTGTTGCACGATCATTGCAAGAGAACCAGCGGTCGTTCAAGGATGCTTCGGGTGTCATTGGAAAGCTCTGTTTACGCCCTTTCAGGGATAGATACTTGGTTTATGCTCTGGGTCTTATTTAGGCATGAAAATGATCACATAAACAACCCTATTTAGGGTAAAAACACCCCGCTGGGCGCTACGGTCCGCTAGACCGCCTAGCCGGCTAATAAGGTGTTAAGGGGACCGCCCGGTTATTTATGCTTAAACAGCTCGAAATCCTGAAAATACCATTAGGTGTTTACTCAACAAGAGTCAACATCCCTTCATAAGCCAGTGAAATCTTATTAGTGAAAACCCATTGGGAATTGTGTTTTGTTATGTTTGCCAAACTTTCCCCGTATTTCTGTAAACGTTATATAGCGAACTTTGAAATTGGCATGCTCAGTAACTACTGGTCGTACGAGGATCATACATATATAAATGGAAAGAGCGTAAAATACTCTACAACCTCCCATACGCTTTATCTTCTTCTCTGCCGTGTACCTGCGTAAAATATTGTAAACAAAAAACACAAAAGTTTAAAAAATTTCACCTAGCGTTTTTTCTCAAAACCGTTTTGTCGCACTTTGGGATCTTATAATACATGTATTATTGTACCTATAGGAATGGTGTATTTACTATTGGAAAGGGAATTGAAAACACTAAATTATGTATAAAGCTAATTTACTATAGCAAACTTTGTTTGTTTGCAGCATGTTGTCACACTCGTAACATTCTACAAAATAATTTTGCCTTAATTCATAATCACCTAAATCCAAAATATACAAAATATATATAATTTTTTGTTTTATAGAAACTACAAACACACCTTTTGCGAGTTGTTTGATCACATATAACAGGTGCTATAGGGATTTATGAAGGAGTTATATGCATCTTAGTAGTGCTATAGTTTTCAACCTTTTTTTGTGATGGTTTGGTGGCTTCTTTCGCCGATTGAGTTACCTTGAGGCCAGTACGGGGAGGAGTGGCTTATTTTGAATCCACACATTTGGGATAGTTGGGACCAAATGTGACTGGTAAACTCAGGTACATTGTCAGAATGAATAGCTTCTGGCAGTCCAAAATAGGGGAACACGTATTGTATCGATCAGTGCTTCTGCTACTGCTAAGACTGAGTGTTCTTTTGCTGGACATGCGATCACATATTTTGAGTAAGTGTCTACGTAAGTGATGATGTATTTGTATCCCTGGTTTCCCTCCAATGGTTCCATTACATCTACTGCAAGAAGTTGCCACGGCTTGGACGCTACTAATTTTCCTGTAGGTCCTGCTGTGCAGGTCATGTCTTTGCCCAATGCACAGGCTCTGCAGGTTTCTATAACCCTTTTTGCGTTATATAAGGAGAAGGCATCCAATAAACTTGTTGGAAAGTAGCAGTCAATTTTCTTTGGGCTAGATGGATGCCATTATGCATGTGAATGGATTGCATGGTTGAGAGAGCTGCCTTTGGGGTTATTACAATTTTATCTTCTGGTGTGAATAAATGATCTCCTCTTCTGGTGAGTTGAGAGAAAATACTTGTCGGCATCCAGTCTGGTTTCTCCTGTCATTGAAATTGTTTCAATAGATCTTGTTGATCTTAGCTTAAGGAATATTGATGGTGTATTGCTAATATTGGTTGATTTGCGGTGTTCTGGGGTGAGGTATCTTTGGCTGAGCTGGTTAGAAGTCTTGATAAGGCGTCAGCGTTGGTATGGAGTTTTCCTGGTCAATAGGCAATTTCGAAATCAAACTTTTCTAGTGATTCTCGCCATCTGACTGTCAAGGCGTTTTTTGGTGTCAGACTTCCGAAGTCATTGAAGGACGTGGTGATCCGTGATGATGGTGACCTTGACACCTGCTAGGTAAGCCTTGAAGTGTTGCAAGACCCAAATGATGCCTAGACATTCCCTTTTTGTTACTGGATAATACATTTTTGCTGGATTTAATGTTCGGCTGGCACAGGCGATGATATGTTCCCTTCCTTCTCGAGTTTGCCCTAGAAGGGCACCTATTCCGAATTGTGAGACATCCGCGTACAGGTGAGGCTACCAGTAGGTTTTTTAAGGTGTTGAAGGCCTGAAGGCGCTGTTCTGTCCATAAGAAGGGTTCATCTTTTCTGGTTAGGTCAGGAAGGGGTTAGGCAATGGTGGCAAAGTTCTTGACAAATCTGCGGTAGTAAGAAGATAACCCGAGGAAAGCTTGTACTTCTTTTACATTTGTGGGGGAAGTTATGGTGTCTAGTTTGTCAGGGTCTGGGGCAATTCCTTTCTCTGACACGACATGTCTAAGAAATTGTACTTCCTTTTTGGCTAGAGTACATTTTGATGGTTTGAGTTTTAAATTTGTTTCTCGAATCCACTGGAATGCTTGTTTTAATCTCTGTAGGTGTTCAGCCCAGGTTTTTCCGAACACGATTATGTCGTCTAAGTAGGCTAGGCATGTCTCTCAGGTTAATCCTTGTAAGACAGATTCCATTAACCTGGAGAAAGTGGCAGGGCCGTTACATGGGCCAAAGGGTAATACTGTAAATTCATACAATCTCCCTTGACTTGTGGAAAATGCAGTCTTCTCTTGATGTTCTGGGAGGACTGGTACTTGCCATTGTCCTGGTTGTAAATCCAGGGTAGTGAACCATTTCGCTCCCAATAAGGAGTCCAGTGAGTCGTCTATCCTGGGTAGTGGGGTAGCTTCCTTGATGGTGACGTCGTTCAACTGTCTGTAGTCAATACAAAACCGGGTGGATCCGTCTTTCTTACGAACGAGTACTACCGGAGAAGACCAGGGGCTGGTGGAGTGTTTTACAACTCCTGTGGCTAACATATCCTCGAGTTGTGTCTCTTACTCTTGCCTTTGGATCGGGTTTTTTCTTCGGATGGGTTGTTTGATAGGTTGTCCGACAGTATGTATAGGGTGGTGAAGTACGTTAGTTTTCCCGACGTCTCGGTTGGAAGTAGCAAATATGTCTTGGTAGGCGGTCATTAAATTTTTCAGATCGTTTTTTGTTGTTGAGGGGTATGATGGGAAGGAATATCAGGTAGGGGAAGAGGGGTGTGGGGGGTCTTGTCTGCAGGTACAGAAATTTCTTCCTCGTAAGGTTCAAGTTCCCCAATGGCTAACCCTTTGGGTAAAGTAATCGGTTGATCTGATATATTTGCTATCTTGATGCAGTTAATTCTACTTGAGATGAGGCTTGGAACGGTCAGGCAGTCCCTATCAAAGGGGCTTTGGAGGTGAGGGGTCATGATGGCATCCCCAGGTAAGGTGGGTACAATGGGTACCCATCTTTCATGGTGAGGGGGCAGTGTCACTAGTTTGTATGTGACGGCTTGAGTGGTCTGGAGGAGACAAGTGGTAGGTTTACTCAAGTTTTCCTGCTTGATTACAACTTGGGGACTAGGGTTTGAAGTCTTGGTTGTTTGAGGGGAAGTTAATACTGTGGAATTTTGTATGTTTTTGTTATTCTGGATGGCTTGGATGGGGCAATTTGTAGGGAGGTTGGGCTTGGCTGAGGAAAGTTTAGTTTGGGTGGTAGGTGTTACTTTGTTTGGAGTGGTATGGAGGGTTTTGATTTTTGTGACTTTGTTAGAGTCAGTTATTTTTGTTGGAGGGAGGGGGGGGGGGGGGTGAGAACGTCAGTGTTCTCTTTCCGCAACCTATGGAGGTGCTCAATGCAGTGAGCAGATCGAGCCCCAAGTATCCATGTACTTGGTCTCTTTGGGATCATAAATCATGAATGAATGATCAGTTCCATTGTATGGGACAGGGGTATTAACATAAAAGAAGAGTCTGTCCAAAATTTGGAATGATATCATCATTTGCACTTATTAAGACTATGGAAGAAGGTTGGATAGTACCGAAATCTTTACGGTGCTGACGGAAAAAGGGAAAGAAGAAACATGAACGGGAAGCTCCCGTATCAATAAGAAGTCGGACTTTCACCCCATTTAGGGTGATTTTTCTGTATATGGGAAGATTATCTGAATTTGTCCCCTCATGAGCCCCCGCCATTGTGACGACTATTTGTGTGCGGGGGTGGCTCAAAAATCCAGGTCACCAGTAGTTTCGACTACTGGTTCGGTTTTTTCAAATTCATCTTCTTCATTACAGCTTCCAATACCTGCAGTTCCATCTTCGGTTATGGTAGCTACTCATCTGGGCTTGATCCAGGGAATCTGGGCCCACCAACTAGGTGACCTGGTCCTTCTCTTGGTCATTTCCGTAAATGACTTTTTTTAAAGATGTCAATACGCACTGTCCATTACAGGGTTTCCAGTCGGCGGGGCGAATCCTGGCCCATTCCTCAGCTTTGTCACTGGCTCTTGGTGCCATAGGATCAGCTGTGGTTACTGTTGATGGGTGAGTTGTAACCTTGCTGATGACGGCGATCTTGTCCTGTTCCCTGGTTTTCCTCAGAGCCATAATACGCCTTATGACTGGCATATCATTGTCATAATTGGTAGGCTCAATGATAGAAAAATTATCCGCCAATGGTTCAGGCAAAATTCTCACTAATGCCTTGAACACTATTTTCTTCCTCTGAGCTATGGTTTCCTCAGGGAAAGCGGTTATGGCTATTTGGGTCAGTTGGCTGATCGTGTCTTCCAAATCTCCCTCATATTTAAATTCATGGAATTTACGGTCCGCAATGGTTTGGCCAAGGACTGGGTTGATCGGTACTTTCACATGACTCTCAAATTGTGCCCAAGTTAAACCAGGCATAATGTCACGCACATACCCTGACACCTTAGCTGCGTATTTCCCTAACTTCATTACCACTGTGTAAATCTTTGAAGCGTCTTCGTTCCCGAACATTATGTCCAGGACCGGTTTGACTATTTCCAAAAACGTATTTATATCATAATCCTCTGGCTTGAATGCCGGAATATCAAGTGTTTTCGCTGCCATGATGAATATTGTGTTATGATGCTGATTGAGTACTAGTAAGTTTACCAATAACCACACAATAAGTGCTGATATGCCGTATCGAGACACAGCTGCCCAAGAGTTATGCCGGGTTGTTATCCAACAGGCTTCAGTATTATCTATTATCAATCCGAATTTAGGATATTTAAATTTGGAATATTCCTCGACAGGAACACATCGAGCACAGTGCATACAATAAACACACAAGGTAATTTACACTCTTATTTATTAACAGGCATAAATAGGTCATATATATATATATATATATATATATATATATACTAGACTCAACTGTTCTATGGAAAACAGGGAGCAAGGAATAAATACAGAGGAGAGAGTTAATAACCTTACTCTCAAATGGAGTACTAAATTAAGTTACACGACAATCAAGGAAGGAAAAATAAGCATAGGATACAGATACATATATAAACAGAAAAATCACCTTGATAATAATATATATGGGAGCCAAGTGTCTAACATGAAGTATTCTAGAATGAGCTACGCAAGATAATAGAACGTATCGTTCACTGCGCGGGGAGAGTGCTTGGCGTGGGGGTAGGAAACTAGGCTGCGCTGAGGTAAAAGATCAAACGTGCTGCCTGGGGGGGGGGGGGGGGTATAGCTAGGATGGACTGTGGTCACGAAAAATAATAATATGAATTAATGCGATGTTAACTTAAAGGTTCAAGCTAGGTGGATAATTCAAGTCTAAGAGGGAAGATAAGTTAAATTAGAATTTGACCCTCTAAGAATATATGTGAATAATCTCTCAAACAAGACACAAAACATACTTCGATCAGATATGAAGTCAAATCACACGGATGGAGGAGTTCAGATGCACTAATAATTAACGTGACTGAAGGATAATGGGTAACCCGAAGTAATAGGGTTGGAATAAATTAACTGAGTAATTTAGGAGCGCAGATATAAATAGCGCGAATACACAGCTTAACCCGTAAACGCCGTCAAAGCTCATAAGTTATTTTACTGGGCGACGGCAGCAAAGCTCTTAAGAGGGAGGCCTAAAAAAACATTTAAACAGCCCCAGTATTACTAAACAATGTTTTTTGTTTTTGTTTTTTTTCCCCTATACCTCATATCACTCCTCCACATCCCCTCCTTCCTCCCTTTCCCCTCCCCCTTCAATTATCACCTATTTTCCCTGTTATTCCCTAATTCGTTGGTATATTTTTGTGCTAACATTAGCAAACTGTATGGAGGATGTGCTTACGTGCCTAGAGGGTGTGTTACATAACCGAGTGTGTGTATGAGTAGGCTCAGTGTGGCTTGAGGCCTCGTGGAGGGAGGGGTTGCCTCAATTTTCTCCATAATTCATGAATGGGCTGGTCCATCTATATTCGCGATTTTGACCAGAAAAATTATATTTTCACTTGTTTTATTGTTGTTACAGGTTACTATCTTCATAGTGAAGGTAAAATATGCTCATATGAATAAGTAATAACTATATTTATCGTAAAATGACTATTATAGGCCTGAATGGAGCCTATATGCTCGTCCATGGGGACCGGGTTCAATACCCCCCCTCGCCATTACCGGGTTAATAAAATAGCTACATGAAATGGCATACACGACGAAGTTATACTAATTAAATACCAAACTTGGCAAAAAAAGAGTTCCGAATAAATTAACAAATTCCTATTTAAAACGCAGAACTATTGTAACGTTATATTATAACCTTGAAATGGTTATAATAAATAATTACTAAATCAAGTAATACAAGATAAATTAATAGCCAAAACGTAGGCTAACTTGACATAAGAATAAACAAAACGGAATACCTAGATACGTGTGGAAAGAAATATATGATCCATATACATATATTTTTAGATTATTCACAAGGATTAATAGAATAGAACTTGTCAACGAATAAATACTAATTCAACGAAAGGGGTCTTGACTTTCAAAACAAAGGGGGTAATATGGTAAAGCTCTCTGGATAGTAATTAAGTAGATTTATTATGTTACCTCCACCAACCGACGTGTTTCCTAAACTCAATTAAAGAAATCAACAAATACATGTGGCAGTCCAGGGATTCGAACCTAGGATGCTCACACCGAAATTCAGTGCATTTATCCATTGCGCTACGAAGACAGTTAAAGAATGGTGGAGAAGCCTACGATTTATTATGCAGTTTCGAATCCTGCATATAATCGAAGCATGTACACACTTTTCAACTGCTCTATCATAGGCTATGTATAAATGAAAGGAAGGAGTAATTAATAGGGCCATAACCCTTAGGAAGGCCTCTCTATAAACTACCCCTGAACCCGAATGAATTATTATGTTACCTCCACCAACCGACTTTACTCCTAAACTCAATTAATGAAATCAACAAATTCATGTGGCAGTCCTGGGATTCGTTCGAACCTAGGATGCTCACACCGAAATTCAGTGCATTTATCCATTGCGCTACGAAGACAGTTAAAGAATGGTGGACAAGCCTACGATTTATTATGCAGTTTCGAATCCTGCACATCAATCTAAGCATGTACACACTTTCCAACTGCGCTATCATAGGCTATGTATAGATGAAAGGAAGGAGTAATTAATGGGGCCTTAACCCTTAGGAAGGCCTCTCTATAAACTACCCCTGAACCGGAATTAATTAGTATGTTGCCTCCACCAACCGACTTTACTCCTAAACTCAATTAATGAAATCAACAAATACATGTGGCAGTCCAGGGATTCGAACCTAGGATGCTCACACCGAAATTCAGTGCATTTATCCATTGCGCTACGAAGACAGTTAAAGAATGGTGGACAAGCCTACGATTTATTATGCAGTTTCGAATCCTGCATATCAATCTAAGCATGTACACACTTTCCAACTGCTCTATCATAGGCTATGTATAAATAAAAGGAAGGAGTAATTAATAGGGCCATAACCCTTAGGAAGGCCTCTATAAACTACCCCTGAACCCGAATGAATTATTATGTTACCTCCACCAACCGACTTTACTCCTAAACTCAATTAATGAAATCAACAAATACATGTGGCAGTCCAGGGATTCGTTCGAACCTAGGATGCTCACACCGAAATTAAGTGCATTTAGTCAGGATGCCAACACGTTATAGTGTGACATTGCATACTAATACAGTGTTTTTGTTTATAAAATGATAGTAGAGTACAATATGTAGTTGAAGGAAGTGGAAGGTGCCAGCTCGTAACAGTTGGGAATTTCTAAAAAATTAGGTCAAATCCAGAATTGCCACCATTTACCATTATTACCTTCTTCTGAGTTACCATAGCATGTTTAAAACAGATTATAACAATAATTTTGGAATTATTTACAGTCATGAGATTCATAGCACCTTATATTATCATGAAATAATTACAAAACATAACAGTTCAAAGCATTATTTATCCATCATTAACCCTGTTCAGGCCAAGGACGCAAAATGATGCCCTAAATTGCACCAGAACTGTATGTTGGCCCCAGTGCCTTTACATTTTCAGGTTTTTAAAGGAATTATATGAAGCACGATTTGAATGTATTTTAAAACTTTAGCCTTAGTCAGGGACGAACACAGGAGCCTTTTAGGAAGGGGTCCTCGCTTCCCTACATTTTTTGTTTTAAAGGAACAAATCTAGCTCGTTTAAAGTGCATTGGTTTGAGATAATTTGTGTGTGAAACAGAAATGCATGGGCTGAACAGAACTAAGGACCCTGAGACTGGGTGAAATTCATACACCATCATAGGGAAAAAAAATAACGTATTACAATAGACCATCTGAGACATTGACCTTCATCAGCCAAAGAAATTACTTGATGATGGACTCTAACCAAAAGATGTAATGCATTAATCTCGGGAATAAGGAAGGTATTACACTACCTCTTTAGACTCTAGTAGTCACTGCTACAACCAGTGGGTAACTGAATACATTTGACAGTAATGTAACAACTATAGAAAACATGTACCACACCTGAATAGCAAAAGTGGAATAGTACTGCATCACGCTTAAGTAAGTTAATAAATGTCTTCAGCATCGTTGTCTTCAATGTCATCATCGTCATCCTCACACTGGGCCTCAAATGGAGACAACTGTTTCGTGTGTTCCTTCAGATGTTTTCAGCTCCGTATTTGCAGTACGATGTGGATGAAAGTCCATTTGCCCGACAGCTGTATTTCTGGGTGGCGCATGGCGATTTAGACTTGCAGCCACAAGCCACGGTTTGCAAAAGATTAGGAGGCGCAATGAGGTCAGTCCCAAGCATGGGTGTTAGGATTTTGTTCTCTGTCTTCCACCCATACTGAGAAATGTCAAGTTCTGGAGGACTTGGCTGATCAGCTGCAGTCCACAGTAGAACCTGGAAGCGTGCATGCTTGATATGCTGAAGTGCAGCATTATATGTTGGCGGCAGGCTCTTAATTTTAAGAGGTTCTTTCTTGCTGGTGAACAAGCAAAATCTCAAGTCATTAAGTGAGGAGACCGGTGCTGTTCCATACAAAGCTGACAGGAAACGAAGTCTTTCTTCAACACATTCCTTTTCTTCTGTGTTTTTCTTGGCAAATGCTTCAAGACAAATAGATGAGTTCAGCAAAACGTTAACTGCTAAGACTTTCCCCTTACCAAATGGATAAGACACAGAGTTACATCCACTAAGACTGTGGACAGGTAGCAGACTCGGGCACTTGTCACACAGTTTCACCGCTGTAGCATATATGTCAATAATTTCCCATTGAACTTCTTCATGGTCACCTGTGCACTGGGTTTGTGAAGCCAGAAAAATACAGCGAGAGTACAAAGATGTGCGTGTCGTCAGCGAGCACCTGTATGTGCCTTTTGTTGTGGTGAAAATGCAGAAAATAACTGATTAGTGTTACATCAGCTTCCTCGTGTGTGAATTGGCATTTCTCTCCCACCAGATGTAAATATTTGTAACTATGTTCAATGCTACACAAGATCTCTATCAAAGATTTCTTATTCTGCTCACTTTTCATAATGCTGTCTCTGGAAGGCATCTGAGTGTCCTGTTTGAGTGAATAGGCATGAGGAGTAATGTCTTTAGCTCGCCTTTGACACTCGTGTGATTTTATTGACATTTCATTATTTTAATCTATAAATTGCTTCCTTTCGATCATTTAAGTGACCAAAACGAAAGTATTTCCATTGAGGGACACTCGAGCAAATGCGCGGCAAATTTGGCGGAGCTCTTAGAAACTTGTACTAATTAAATATTTTCCCCACTCGTGCTGCGCTGGCACCTCCCAGATTCTTAAAATATTTTTTTTTTTTTTTTTTTTTTAAGAGACAATGAACGGAGGAAGGAAAAACACAGATAAAACAAAAAGGTCCATGTGCCTAAAGGCATCCTCCATTCATAAAATGTTTGTAACAACTGGATTTAAACATTTGTTGATTGTAAGTTTGTGGAAAGCAATTCGAGGGAAGTGAATTCCAAAGAGTAGTAGCTCTGGGGATAAATGAATTCTGATAAGCAGAAGTTCTGCATTGTGGAGGAGAAAGTGTAAATTCATGGGCGCTCTCAGCTGCCCTAGTTCTACGGGGAAAGATGTGGAGAGGCGGCACAATTGAAGCAAGTTCCTCGGAACAATTGCTGTGAAAATATCTGTAGAATAATGCAAGGGATGCAACGTTTCTTCGTATGGCTAATGTAGGAAGGTCCTGTGTGATTGCAGGGTTATTGATTAATCTAATAGCTTTATTTTGAATTTTGTCCAACTGCCTCAATGCAACCACTCCACTTCCACCCCACAGAGGTGAACAGTAATCCATCTGAGAGCGCACATGACTTTTTATATTACGGCCAACTGCTCGTCAGTGAAGAATTCTCGAACTCTGTACAGGGTCCCAGTTTTTTAGAGGCATTCTTAGCAATGCTTCTAACATAATGTGTCCAGCTCAAGTTAGTAGTTAATGTTACACCGAGAATGTCAATACTAGGGGAAGTGGGAATATTTACATCATTAAAAAATATATGGGAGTCAGTGAGATTCTGTCGGTTAGAAAATTGAATGTACTTGGTTTTCTGTGCATTAAAGGAAACTAGATTCTCTTGTCCCCATTCATTAATTCTAGAAAGGTCCTGGTTCAGAGAAATTGCAGTGTTTATTTTTGAATTTATAAGATCGGGTTGGGTGAAAGAATTGGTAAATGTGAAGGAACTGTGGAGTGTTGAGTCATCTGCGTAGGAATGTATTGGATTATGAGTGGTAGATATGAGATCATTGATATGAATGAGGAACAGAGTTGGGGCCAAAACTGATCCCTGGGGAACACCAGCATTTATTGAGTGAAATTGAGAATAAAAGCCATCTACCATTACACATATTTTTCTGTTATGAAGATAAGAAGAAATTAGTGGAACTAATGATGCAAGGCCGTAGTGTGACATCTTCGACAATAAGGATTGATGCCAGACTCTATCAAATGCCTTTGATGCATTGCGCTGGCACCTCCCAGATTCTTAAAATATATGTACTTCACTATCATTTTATGAAAAAATATTGTATTAGTACGCTATGTCACACCCCTACATGACTTGTATATAAACGGCATCCTGACTAATTTATCCATTGCGCTACGAAGACAGTTAACACTCAAGGAGCGGCTAGGTCGGTAACTTCTACTACCTGCCAAGCGGGTAGTTTTACCCTAAACGAGCTTATTTCTGTGCTCTTTTTGATGCATAAACAAGAACCAGAGGGTAATACAAGTATGTATCCGTGAAAGGGCAATAATTGAGCTTTCCAATAACACCAGCACCATCCTTCTACGACCACGCGTTCTCTTGCAACGATCGTGCAACACGAAGGAAAAATCACTAAAATACGGTAATTTTCTTACATAATTCCCTGTGTAGCGAGGCAATGAGTGTGGATGTGTGTGGAGGGGAGGGCAGTCGCGGCGCAGAAGCCGTGCCGAACGGTCAGAGCCAACCTACGCTCCTCCCACCACTCGTCTCTCTCTCAGAGCCAATTATGTGCTCAAAATTGCTACCGACTTAAGGCGGGCCCCGCCACATAGACCTTGGTTCTCTAGACCGCCTTAATTCGGGCAAAGCCACAGAGGGGTTAAAGAATGGTGGACAAGCCTACGATTTATTATGCAGTCTCGAAACCTGCATATCAATCTAAGAATGTACACCCTTTCCAACTACGCTATCATAGGCTATGTATAGATGAAAGGAAGGAGTAATTAATGGGGCCTCCTTAACCCTTAGGAAGGCCTCTCTATAAACTACCCCTGAACCCGAATGAATTATTATGTTACCTCCACCAACCGACTTTACTCCTAAACTCAATTAATTAAATCAACAAATACATGTGGCAGTCCAGGGATTCGAACCTAGGATGCTCACACCGAAATTCAGTGCATTTGTGCATTGCGCTACAAAGACAGTTAAAGAATGGTGGACAAGCCTACGATTTATTATGCAGTTTAAAATCCTGCATATCAATCTAAGCATGTACACACTTTCCAACTGCGCTATCATAGGTTATGTATAGATGAAAGGAAGGAGTAATTAATGGGGCCTTAACCCTTAGGAAGGCCTCTCTATAAACTACCCCTGAACCTGAATGAATTATTATGTTACCTCCACCAACCGACTTTACTCCTAAACTCAATTAATGAAATCACCAAATACATGTAGCAGTCGAGGGATTCGAACCTAGGATGCTCACACCGAAATTCAGTGCATTTATCCATTGCGCTACGAAGACAGTTAAAGAATGGTGGACAAGCCTACGATTTATTATGCAGTTTCGAATCCTGCATATCAATCGAAGCATGTACACACTTTCCAACTGCGCTATCATAGGCTATGTATAGATGAAAGGAAGGAGTAATTAATGGGGCCTTAACCCTTAGGAAGGCCTCTCTATAAACTACCCCTGAACCTGTATGATTTATTATGTTACCTCCACCATCCGTCTTTACTCATAAACTCAATTAATGAAATCAACAAATACATGTGGCAGTCCAGGGATTCGAACTGTGACGCATGTCCACGTGTGAGCATGCTGTACAGAACGCCTAGTCATGCCCCACTCTCGCTAGGATCGTCAGGGCAGGAACTTTGGCTGTAGTCTATGTAGAGTTTCCTAACTTAGTTCATGTGAGCCGTTGTACTATAAGTATTATGAATATGTATTTTGTTTTCATCTGAGTCAACGAGTTCTATTTTATATCATTAGTTATAAGTATTGTGTGTAAAACTTATTTGTAATGATGGGAAGAGAAACAGCCACAGTTGGGGGTCAGTGGGTGCGCCAGGCGGGAGGTGGGCCTAACTCACTTTGCATTCCTCCCTCCCTCAGTGCTAGGGGAGCCTTTGTGTATCCCAGAGGAGAGAGAGAAATTACGTAATGGTTGTCAGTGGGCGGTCCTTAGTAGTTCACGTTGGGCTCACTAGAGGGCCGGGTATAAAAGGGAAGTCTAGCCATTTTTTCATCAGAACTCATTAGGCAGAGCGACTTCTCATTTCCCTTGCTAACTAGGCTATATATATTCTTCTGACTGATGGGAACTTTCTCTACTACCTTACATTCTTATCTCCTCTTTTCCCTGCCCTGTTTAACTTCCATGGTCCCGTTGGTGCAGAGCTAGTCAGCCAACGTATTATCGCTTGAGTTCTCACAAGATACTTGCCTATTAGATAGCCTATTTTGGAAGGGTTGACTTAGAATAGGATTGATTTATGTTTGTTGCACTTGTATATGCATTTCCCTGTGTGTTATTATTATTATTCCTGTTTTCTGCTAGTCTAGGTAAGGGGTAAGGCTTTTCTGTGTTACGAGTTGTTGTTTGATGCAGTGGTTAAGCGATAAACCTGCATACTCGTTTCGGTTCAGTGAAGCCTAGGTTGTCTTCGCGGCAGACTGTGTTGAGTTAATAATTTACAGTGCGTGAGGGCAAGAGCCTAACCACCCTGTATTTTATTAACAGTTTGTTTTTACTTTGTCAAGGAGCCGGGAGAAAACCAGATACAAGGGATCTGGATTTCTCAATGTGCACTTGTTAGTTTTAACGTAATACTTTAAACAGTCGTGAGGACTTCGCTGGGCTACAAGCCGTTTTTGCTCAGTCACTGCTACCTTTTGCCCACAGTACCCCAGCTAGACTTTACTCGATTAGTAGATACAGAATAGTATTGAAGCTTTCCTTATGTATGATATTGTTTATGCACTATTGATTTCATGTGTTGCAAGCTTGGCTACTTTAGTGATTAGTGGCCCACGAGCACAATCCGAGTAGGCTATTGCCGTTGCATTTGCGGAGTACTTCTTTTTAATGTTTGCCATTTACTATTGCATATTCTTTTAATTATTCTTATGCCAATACCTTTAATAGTAATTAATTGCCAGTGTTTTTGCTTATTGAATTACTGTTCAAAATCCGATACGTACTTCTTACGAGCATCCGAGAAGCATCTAACTTTTTTCAGAAGATTCCTTGCTCGATGCTTAACCCTTAACTGTCGGCGAGCAACATAAGTCGAGTTAAATAAAGCTGGACTATGTGGCGGCGCTCGACATAGGTCGTGTGGCAATTTCAGCACGTAATGTTGCTGAGAGAGAGAGACAAGTGGTGGCAGGAGAGTAGCGAGCGTATGAATGCTCCAGACCACCGCGGCGAACCTACTGACACGAATCCCACCTCCTCCCTCCCTCTCTCACTCGCTATATACGGAATTGTATGGGGAAAGTGCCTAATTACATGCTTTTTGCACTCGCGTTGCACGGTTATTGCAAGAAAACTAGCCATCATAAAAGGATCATTATGGTGTCATTCGAAAGCTCTGTTTATGCCCTTTCAGGGATAGATACTTGTTTTACGTTCTGGGTCTTATTTAGGCATGAAAATGATCACTTAAGCAGCCCTATTTTGGCTAAAAACACCCCGCTGGGCGGTACATATAAATAAACCGCCTAGGCCGCTAATAAGGTGTTAAGGACTATTAATTAACGTAACGTAATAGTGCCGATCCGAAGTAGAGGGTGGTGGACTTCTTAAGTTCATAGTCAAGGGTGGATTACTTCGGCTTCGGCCAACACTATTCTTTGGTGTTGTTGTTTCTTACTTCATTGTTTGATTGTTGACCAGACTAGATAATTCCTGTCTCTTTATTAGTCTGTTGTTGAACACTAGTACCGAGTTCTTGTATACCCCGTTATAGCAGATTGAACTCTGGAGGGTATTGGTGTTTTTTGTTCGGCTGGCAGTACTCAGGGGTTGCGATCGTGTGTTTCCGTTGTGGCAGCGAGCCGTATTAGAGTCCTGATTGAGAGCCCTTGTGTACCCGAGTGCCAGTTCGTAACAGAACCTAGGATGCTCACACCGAAATTCAGTGCATTTATCCATTGCACTACAAAGACAGTTAAAGAATGGTGGACAAGCCTACGATTTATTATGCAGTTTCGAATCCTGCATATCAATCTGAGCATGTACACACTTTCCAACTGCGCTATCATAGGCTATGTATAGATGAAAGGAAGGAGTAATTAATGGGGCCTTAACCCTTAGGAAGGCCTCTCTATAAACTACCCCTGAACCCGAATTCATTATTATGTTACCTCCACCAACCGACTTTACTCCTAAACTCAATTAATATAATCAACAAATACATGTGGCAGTCCAGGGATTCGAACCTAGGATGCACACACCGAAATTCAGTGCATTTATCCATTGCGTTACGAAGACAGTTACAGAATGGTGGACAAGCCTACGATTTATTATGCAGTTTCAAATCCTACATATCAATCTAAGCATGTACACACTTTCCAACTGCACTATCATAGGTTATGTATAGATGAAAGGAAGGAGTAATTAATGGGGCCTTAACCCTGAAGCGAAGGCCTCTCAATGTATAAACTAAACCCCAGCGACCCGAATGAATTGCGTCAGTGTTACTCCGGTCCCAATTACTTCGGTCCCATGGCACCTAGAGGGCTCAGATTTGTATGGGAGCTGTGTAAGTATCCCACGCACCAATGCCGATGGTTGAAAACTCTCCAAGTCCAATCGCGTGCGCGTGAGCGCGCAAAAACATGTTTTTTTGGGGAAATTGCCATTACGCTACGAAAATCCGTTTTCGGGGGCTCGTAGGACATTTTTTGAGCTTTTTGATCGTTTTTTCGTGGTTTTTCCTTCATATCAATCTAAGCTATGTTTACTGGAAAACAAAATGTTTTCAAAACCGGCGTCCCTGGTGGTACATGTATAGATGAAAGCTGGGGCTCAATTAATGGGGCCTTAACCCTTAGGAAGGCCTCTCTATAAACTACTCCTGATCCCGAATGAATTATTATGTTACCTCCACCAACCGACTTTACTCCTAAACTCAATTAATGTAATCAACAAATACATGTGGCAGTCCAGGGATTCGAACCTAGGATGCTCACACCGAAATTCAGTGCATTTATCCATTGCGCTACTAAGACAGTTAAATAATGGTGGACAAACCTACGATTTATTATGCAGTTTCGAATCCTGCATATCAATCAAAGCATGTACATACTTTCCAACTGCGCTATCATAGGCTATGTATAGATGAAAGGAAGGAGTAATTAATGGGGCCTTAACCCTAATGAAGGCCTCTCTATAAACTACCCCTGCACCCGAATGAATTATTATGTTACCTCCACCAACCGACTTTACTCCTAAACTCTATTAATGAAAATCAACAAATACATGTGGCAGCCCAGGGATTCGAACCTAGGATGCTCACACCGAAATTCAGTGCATTTATCCATTGCGCTACGAAGACAGTTCAAGAATGGTGGACAAGCCTACGATTTATTATTCAGATTCGAATCCTGCATATCAATCTAAGCATGTACACACTTTCCAACGGCGCTATCAGAGGCTATGTATAGATGAAAGGAAGGAGTAATTAATGGGGTCTTAACCCTTAGGAAGGTCTCTTTATAAACTACCCCTGAACCCGAATGAAAGTATTATGTTATCTCCACCAACCGACTTTACTCCTAAACTCAATTAAAGAAATCAACAAATACATGTGCCAGTCCAGGGATTCGAACCTAGGATGATCACACCGAAATTCAGTGCATTTATCCATTGCGCTTTGAAGACAGCTAAAGAATGGTGGACAAGCCTACGATTTATTATTGAATTTCGAATCCTGCGTATCAATCTAAGCATATACACACTTTCCAACTGCGCTATCATAGGTTATGTATAGATGAAAGGAAGGAGTAATTAATGGGGCCTTAACCCTTAGGAAGGCCTCTCTACCCCTGAACCCGAATTAATTCTTATGTTACCTCCACCAACCGATTTTACTCCTAAACTCAATTAATGAAATCAACAAATACATGTGGCAGTCCTGGGATTTGAACCTAGGATGCTCACACCGAAATTCAGTGCATTTATCCATTGCGCTACGAAGACAGTTAACGAATGGTGGACAAGCCTACGATTTATTATGCAGTCTCGAATCCTACATACTTTCCAACTGCGCTATCACCCTGAACCTGAATTAATTATTATGTTTACCTCCACCAACCGACAATACATGTGGCAGTCGAGGGATTCGAACCTAGGATGCTCACACCGAAATTCAGTGCATTTATCCATTGCGCTACGAAGACAGTTAAAGAATGGTGGACAAGCCTACGATTTATTATGCAGTTTCGAATCCTGCATATCAATCAAAGCATTTACACACTTTCCAACTGCGCTATGATAGGCTATGTATAGATGAAAGGAAGGAGTAATTAATGGGGCCTTAACCCTAAGGAAGGTCCCTCTATAAACAACCCCTGAAACCGAATGAATTGTTATGTTACCTCCACCAACCGACTTCAGGTTCTGAAACGTGGCAGGTGTGTTCTTAAGCCCATAAGGCACCACGTTGCATTGGTAGGTCTTGCCATCCACCACAAAACCACAAACTTGCTTAGCTCGGTCCGACAGGGGCACTTGCCAGTAGCCTTTTACAAGATCAATTTTAGTAAGGTACTTTGCATTCCCTATCTTGTCCACGCTGTCGTCAACTCGAGGCAAAGGGTAAGGGTTGGTAGTGGTCAAGCCATTTAGCCTACGAAAATCTATGCAGAACCGCACCTTGCCGTCAGGTTTTGGCTGCAACGTGACGGGTGATGTCCACTTCACATAACCTTCAGTGATCATCCCTCTCTCAACCATGTACTTTAACTCCTCCCGTAAAGCTGGCAACTTTACCGGGGGCACACGGTAGGGCACTGACTTGAAGGGCACATTATCACCGACGTCCACGTCGTGCGTTACCTGAGTAGTGAGACCTGGGTGTTCGGCGAAAACAGAGGGGTATGACCTGAACAGGCCTAGGACAGCAGCACCCTGGTGCTCAGGCAGGTGACTTACAGCTTGCCTAGCCTCTTGTTCAGTATTCCCCGCCCACTGTTCCGCGGAAATGACACAGTCCCAGCTATCCTCCTCAGCAGCATGACTGTCCCCACCTCCTTCTCCACCCTGGCCGCTGCAGGCCAGCACAGGGACAGTGAGAGGCTCTGAGGGGCGTCTCACATACTCTTTCATGAGGTTAACATGACATAACTGATGTTTTTTCCTACGGTCAGGTGTTGCAACGAGATAATCAAGGTCGGACAGTTTCTTAGCCACCACATACGGCCCAATGAACTTGGCAGAAAGGGGGTGTCCAGGCAAAGGTAATAGCAACATTACCTCCTGACCCACCGAAATCTCCCGAAGCTTCACCTTGGCGTCATACTGGTGCTTCATGACCGCCTGTGCATTAACCAAGTTATTACCTGCCACTGCCATGCAACCTATAAGTCTCTCCCGGCTCTCAAGGACATATTTAAGTACAGACCCCGGCTTCTCTTCGCCCTCCCAGATCTCTTTCACCATACTTAAAGGTCCTCTCACATTATGGCCAAAGACTAGTTGATTTGGACTGAACCCCAGGCTCTCTCCTGGGACTTCACGTGCAGCGAACAGAACATACGGCAGACCCAAATCCCAATCAGTGTCATGTTCTGCACAGTAACAGCGTAGCATACTCTTCAGGGTCGAGTGCCACCGCTCCAAGACTCCCTGACTCTCGGGATGGTAGGCTGACGACACTACAGAACATATACTGTGCAACTGAAGGGTTTGCTTGAACAATTTGGATGTAAAATTGCTCCCCTGGTCTGACTGCACCTCACGTGGAAATCCATAACGGGAACAGAACAATAATAAGTTTTTAACAACTGCCTTTGCCGAGCCGTTTGTCATGGGGTATGCGTCCGGGTATCTCGTAGCCACATCCATGATTGTCAACAGGAATTTATTGCCACTACTAGTAGGCGGGAAAGGGCCAACCAAATCTACTACAACTTTGCTGAACGGAGGCCCGGTGACAGGTATGGGAAACAAAGGTGCCTTCGGGATTGTCTGGTTAGGCTTCCCCGTTGTCTGGCAGGTCGCACACCCAGCCACCCATGCACAGACATCAGCCTTGACCCCAGGCCACCAGAAAAACCTGCCCAATGCCGCCAATGTTTTTGTTACCCCCAAATGACCCGCCACCGGCACATCATGCGCCAGACACAATAAGGACTCTCTATACTTATTTGGAACAACCACCTGGTCTACTACCCTCGCACCGCCCTCCCACTTCGATTTGGGGTCTAGAAATCTGCGGTACAATATCCTGTTGAGCCTAAAGAAATCTCCCGGCTTCGCATCCCCATCTTCCTCCAACTCTATGGCACCATTGCTATAACGAGCTAGGCTAGCGTCTTGCAGCTGCTGCTCACTAATGTCCCCGGGCGTCAATGCATCAAGATGGTTTTGTAATAAGACATTACCCCGGCTAGTAGGCTCTACTGCCTTAGTGGCTCTCGCTACAGCTCTTGCCTCACGCGAAGTCTTACCCAACTCTGCCTTGTTACACACCATATCTGGGCCAGAGTCAACTCCCGTGTTTATTATAGGTCCAAGTACCGAATCACCGAGAAGTGCAGCAGAATCAATGTCCCTTTTCCTGCCCTTAGCAACCTTCTCCTGATCCTTCCTCCACTGTCCCCGAGGTTGAGTGCTAGGCTGTGCAGGAGCCGCAGAGCGAGATCGGGTTTCCACACAGGCCATCTCATCCTGTTGGCACCTCCCAACCCATTCCCGATTCTCACCATCCACGTCGGCCGCCCTCTCGGCAACGACTAAGGGTGGAGTCCCGGAAGTGGGCACCGCAAAGTCGTTGCCGAGAAGAAGGTCGACGCCCTCAAATGGCAAACACTCAACGATCCCTACATCCAGCTCCCTGCACACCTCTCCCACTCTCAACTCCAACTTCACAAGTGGGTATGACCTCGTAGCATTTATACCCTGCACCACAACAACTCTGGCCGCATTTATCGGTTTCCCTGTGAAGTTCCTCAACAAAGTTTGCGAAGCCCCCGTATCCCTCAGCAAGTCAACCCTCCGTAGTTCACTGCCCTAGCTCACAAACCCGTGTCCCCGATGGCTACAGAAAGTGTCCCGGACAGGTGTCGAGCCTTCTGTACGCTTCTTTACCGCGTGTGCCTCAGCTGCTGACAACCTACCCCGGGCAGTTGCTGCAGCCTTCAGAGACACACCGATACTGTGAACCAATGACACCGGCTTAGCGGGAGTGTTATTAGGGCACTCACGTGAATAATGGCCTAGCTTCTGACATTTGTAACATTTCACATCCCCAATGGGCTTCTTCCCTTGTGCGGGCGAAGAAGGGGCCTGACCTTTAGTAAACGGGAGAGGCTTGTGTTTGTAGGTGTTATTAGGTGCAATGCTTTTAGTGTGGTTATGTGTGTCATAGGATTTGTTATTATCGAAAACTCTGGTGGGTGGGGTATAGCGCCCCTTCTGCCCTGACTCAGCCCTCTGAGCGGCACCGCAACCACGAATCAATGATAATCTGAGGTCTGCCATCTTGGCAGCCTCCTCTACTGTCTTGGGACATTTTTCCTTAATGTTCAGCGTTAGATCGGTTCCAGTACATTTGTAAAACTGTTCCAGATAGAAAAGTTGCTTAATTTCCTCAGCCGACTCTGCGTGCTCGGACCGAAACCAGTTATTACATGCATCTGTTAAGTCCCGTGCGTGCTCCATAAAACTGACGTCGCTCTTCTTATTCACGCCACGGAACTTCAATCTATAAGTTTCGGGTTGCAGTTCGTAGGCCCGGAGCACAGCCTCCTTCACCAGTCCATACACGACACTCTCGTCCAGTGACAGTGCATCGTAGGCTTTCAACCCCTTACCCACTAGACGTGATGAAACTAATGCTGCCCATTTAACCTCCGGCCAGTCATACTCACGACACTTCTTTTCGAAACGAGCTAAAAACTCAGTCACTGCTGTCTCATCAAATGCGGGTACTAACTTAATTAAATGCGAAAGTGAGTCTGTAACCCGGTGCCCACAACCGAGATGACGCCCCGTGGTCTCTACTCTAGACTTCTCGACATCCATTTCAGCCTGGTACCTGGTTGCATCCTGATTGGCTTGGATTCTAGCAACCTCTATGCGTTCTATACTAGCCTGTTGTATCTGAGTCTCCTGCAGCTTAATCCGTTCTATACTAGCCTGTTGACTCTCTTGCAACTTAAGCTTAGCTAGTTCTAGCTGAAATAACATCTCAGGAGACAGGCCTGGGGGGGGAGAGCACAAAATGGGGGATCCACACCGAGACGTGTTTACGGGTAAGCCAGCTTGCCATTGCGAACCCTCCTGCTGCATCGTGCTAAGACTCGCTGGCTGAGGGCCCAGCTCAGGGGTAGAGTGGAATGGAGGCTTGGAGGGAACCCCCCAAGACCCCACTCCACCCACCGCCCCATCGCCATCACCCAACAAACATGCCACCAAATTCTTCTTGGGCCAACTGTCAGGACAGTCCCGCCCCAAAACCGTGGCTAAACAGCGAAGACCGTAACAATCAATAGCCTGCAGGCGCTGTTCGGTCAAAGGTGTCTGCAAAAATGCCCGGGCATCCCTCTCTCCACTTATAACACTCCCCTCCCTAAATATCTGCTGTACTTGCTGGTCACTAGGCTGTACCGTGTTATCCTCCCCCGTAAATGATGAGTCATTAGACATAGTGCTGGTTATACAATTGCTGTTCATAAAAAAAAAAGTGCTTATTACTAATTGCAGTCTCGACTCACAAAATGTTAAAGATGCTTGAATGACTCTACTCTAGACACCTAACGAAACAATCTGCAAGTCCACCAATACAATAATGACACAATAAAAATTCCTCCAATATGCAAGAAAATTCTAGCCAGCTCTACTAGGTAGCATAGAATAGTTCTCCAAAAAACATGTGATAGGATACTACTGAATCTTGTGCAAGGTCGCCATTTTGTTACGGCTGGATCGGCAATACATATTCGGGATTCTTGATCGTAGGACAGAAATGGCTTAAGTGACAACGACACGCTCGATTCCAGTCCCAAATACTATATGCTCCAGACAGCAAGAGCACCAACGCCCTACAGAGTTATCGTCTACGGTAACGAGGTACCTTAACTCGGCGAAAGTGTACAACAGGGGTAGGCTATGAGGCTAAACTCCCTCAGACATTTATAGGTTACGTTATTACTAAAGAAATGCAATACTCAAGAAACTACCTTAATATTAAGCCTCTAATAATGTAGAATAGAAGCAGGCTAAAGATATGACAGTGAAATGCTAAATGACAAATGTACACGCCTACTTGAAAGCGCGTGCACTACAATAACTGTCCCCTACTAACATGCACTAGCATGTAGCATACAAGATGTTCATGATCCAGTAGATACCTAATAATACACATGGGAGGAACATAAATAGTAGTCACTTATTATAATAATGAATCTATACTTGGAATAACTAAAAGGTTGCAGGCAACAGTACTGCGCCGGTAGCCTACTACCGCATAGGCTACTTCGCTTCTCTCACTCTGTCTCCCCTCCGAGTCCGTATGCGCCCTACGCAACAGAACTCCGAACACAGCAGCAAAACGACGGTGCAGTTAATTGACACATGAAAGTATTAATAGTGTTGTCTTGTGTGTGAGTAATGTGTATTGTAAAGGGTTACATACATATACTTAAAGAGAGCTGCAATGCATAGTAAAATAAAGATATATCCCACTCATCATCCCCATGTGTTCTAGCTAGCAGGCCAAGTCACAGGAACAACGAGTCCCAGCACCGAAAGCGAGAACCCAGGAGAAGACTGTAGAGAACACAAGGACAGATAAATTACGTTACTCTACTATACCGGCACTACGAGCGAGCTGTAGTCTCGGGTACTACACTCGCTCCTGGCTCGGTATGCAAATCAAGGCTAAGTCCTCGTCCCTCTACAGACAACTCCTGGGCATGGTCGGGCTCTTACACATGGCACCAGTCTAGTCACAAATGGGATGATGAGCGGGGCATATAACTCGTGAACATGTAGAACGTTCACCAACTATCCTCATCAAGAAGATCGCTGTTCACATTAACCCCTTAAATCTAATACATGTAAATATATGCTTGTCCTAAGAGTAATACGAGAGGTGAGTGCTGAAACTCCTTTAGGACCTCAAGGGAAGGTTATGCATTTAAATAGAGAGAAGAATGAAATGAGAGTAATGTCGTCAGAGAGAAAGAGTGCAACAGTGAGAAGTTGGGAGAGAGGGCAAGGGATGTTAGAATCTCAAAGGTTCTAGGCAACCTGGTCATGGAACACGCATCCAGCCTCCAGGCAGTGTGCTGTACGACAACATGGGCCCAGCCCAGGCAGCGTAGGCAGGCAACAATGGACTACCAACCCTGTCGCGCCTAGCTATAAGCGCAGGGCTGCCAACCAGTCCATACGTCTGGCAACCCACCCGGCCGGCAGCGTGGCGCGTTGCTACCCTCTTGCTCTGAAGCCTAACTCACTCTCTCTCTCTGAACTCCCATTGTCTTATCTATCAACTTCTCTATTGATACTACATATTAAATGGAAGGTTTCGACATGGCTTAAAACAAAACCCACCACTGGTTAGCACATGACGAGACCTTTGCAGAGATACAAAGAACATAGTTATAAGTTGTCACACTCAATATACATTGCGGCTGACGGTAGCCAGATCACGGGCGGTACAGTCGAGTACCAAGGAGTACAATCAGGTTGCGTTACAAAGCACTGGGGTGCGTCACACGGGGCATACACGCATACAATCACCCACGTTTGTATCCCTACTTTCATTCTCACCCACACAATCCTTGAACCCACAGACCCATACTCTCTTACATATTCCTTCCATTTGCTACTTACAAACAAACATGCACCTTCTCTCGCTGTTCCTTCACTCACTCCAGCACACACACCCATTCCACACTCCCACTCTCTCACATCTGAACCTTTCCATTTGGTCTCTGTCATTCCACATACATCCAGCCTGGCATTCACTAACACTTCCAGAACCTCTCTCTCTCTTTTGTGCCATCATTCATGCCACTAACATTCCACGTAGCCATTCTCAGAATGTCCGAAGGCATGTCCTTAGTCGGTCGTGGTTCGTCAACGTTGGTTCCGTCCGCATCCGAGGCTGTTCGTTCGTTTTTCTTTGCTTAGATATTTTTTCCGGGTGGGGGTCGCAAGCCCACTGACCCAACCTCTTTAGTCGCCTCTTACGACACGCAGAAGGCACGTGGGGCATATTCTATTCCCTAAGCCCCAGGGGCGGTTACAGGGGTACTCCTAAACTCGATTAATGAAATTAACAAACACATGTGGCAGTTCGGGGACTCGAACCTAGGACGCTCACACCGAAAATCAACACACTTATGCATTGCCCCACGAAGACAGTTTTTAGATTGTGTTCCTCTCTCTCTATGCATAGTTTGTTGATCCAGTCCCAACCATTTGTCAAATATTATAGTTCTTTTACCTTTTCTCATTACAGGTCCCGGTGTCTGCTGACAACAATACCTCTCCATCCTAATCGGGTGGAATCGGTGGTCATGGCCTGCTGTTGCCTCCACAACATCCTACGCGTCAGGAATCCCTCTGATTGCAAAGGTCTTGTTGTGGAGGAGGACATTGAGGTAGGACAAGTAATTGAGTTGGTGTGTCCGACAGACCTCCTAGACCGTGTTGGGCCCAGGCCTGGCATCACCGCCACCAAAGATGGGATACTACTACAATTCACCCCGTGGCAGTGTCTCTTGGCAGGATAAAATGATAGGACGCACCACGTCAGAGACATGTGGAATGTGTAATCTTTTTAATGAATGTTTATTAATTTTATTCCACCAAATGCCCAAGTAAATAATTGAATAAGAAAACATTAGTGTTATGATTATACATTTTATTCGCTAACATATGTAAAATATCCTCATGGGGGCCTATTCAAATGGCAAATACATTTTCTTATTAAGCTTAACAATGAAAATGTTGGATGATGAAATTGAACGAAATCTATTGACATATGAAACACTATAACTTTCGACACGTTGACACAAGGAGATAATAAGCAGGCTTTAAACACAAATCCCCTCGGGAGAACATCCCTTCAATAAGGCGAACGAGTACCAGGCACCTAGTCCTATTAGTAGATTTTACTAGTTGACTGGAGTGTGTTATATGTTTTTTAAGTATAAATTTTGTTTTATGCACATTTCATGTAAAGATGCCATACATTGGCTTTGATATACATGTTCAGTGCCACTTACATTGTCCGCATAGTTAACTACAAACCCGACATTTGAAAAATGTTTATAATTGACCAAAACAAAAACATAAATAAACAAATCTACATTGGATACACTTTTGTACGTGACAATGGTACACAAGTTTATATTGTTCATGCTTATGACAATCACAAAAAAGTGACATAATCTAGGAATATTTACTAATTAAATTTCGGGAGATAGTCATAGGTGAGTAAATCCAGGAATGCCTTTTACTAAAGTGCCTTCCACCTTATATATGATTCACCTTTACTTACAGCATAACACATGCCACAATTGCAGCGGCTAACTAATATCTATCTATCGATATGTACCTCTCGAAATATGTACATTAACTGTGTAAATGTATTTATTTGCTTTGTTTAATATTGTTTGCTGGTTGATACTGTTGTGTGCTTCAATTAACCTATGCAGCGGTTGAAAATAATTGGCAGGACATTTGATTAAGAAGCAAATCAATGACATGTTATGATGACCCAAAACTCTTGAAGCCCATAAGGTTGGTATTCAGTAGGAGATAACCGCTGTTCCACCCGACATGACCCGTCGAGCCATGGCAACCTTCAGAAATCGCCTCCAAGTGTGTATAGACAATGACGGCCACCATTTGGAGGATGTCATCTTTAAAACATGATGAATAAAAACTGTATTGAATGAAGTTTCATGTGTGCAAATAATATTTTGATTATCTTTAACCATTTTTGTTTAATTTACCTTTGAAATGTGGGAGCTTTTTTTGGGTCACCCTGTATAAGAGTTACTGCCACAAATGAGAAACCCAACACCACTGTCGTGAATCTTGGTATAGATACCGTAGTTTGAATTTCCTGGGTTCACGACAGCTGGTTCCTTTTTGTTTATACGCATTACTTTATTTATCTTTGTGGATAAATAATACTGTGGTTGCACCAATTATATCTTAGTTTATTTTCCCTTATTATTTAATCACGGTGGACGATATAAAACTCAAATATATTTTATATTGTCACGATAATAGGGAATCTCAGACACACTTCACACAGACTTCATCCCGCCAAGACAGACCGCCAGCTGCTGCCACATAACAGCAGAACTTCCCTGATATTCACCTACCGACATGTCCATCATCTAATCTACACTCTTTGCATCACAGCTAAGTTCCTTTAATACTAGAAGTACGTCATAGATATTACTGGGACTACCACAGATAATCTACATATACATTTTAACATGTAAGTCAACCGCCGACCCGGTAATATTTTTATAGCCTAGGCCAATTCATCTTTCCAGGTTTAGTTATTTAATTTATATCCGTTTCTCCTCTACCCCCTAGGAATAATAAACAGGATGTAATTGGTGCCGTGTGACCAGGATTCTGGGCCATCTGTTATATATTGATAAGAATTGGGGGTATTAGGCCTGACTTGTCTGCCTTTGTGTAGAGCTGGGCGATCCAGTGGATAAATTTCGAGGGGTGCATCGGGGAGGGCTGCAAGGGCAGGGGGCGTCGGCCAAGAGTTTGTGCCATCGTCCGGTGGTTACCCTATGCCCTTGAGAAAGGTGGCCCTCTTCGGCCATTCATATGTCCGGGATTTTCCGCTGGACCGTCCAGTGCAGTGCCCTGCTTTTTTTGTTAAACTGATATATAGACCAGGGGCAAGGGTGGACACTGTCAGGCAGATCTCGGCCTGGGATGCGCTGCTAACCTACAAGCCGGATCTTACGTTCCTGATCCTCGGGGGCAACGATTTGACCCTGCAGACTGACCTTCAGCAGGTGGCCCTCGGACTCCAGTCTCTGGCTGAAGAGATCGAGCAAAAGACTGGGGGTCACTGTCTGGTGGTCAGTCTGGAATCTAGGATAAGCCCTAGGGATATGACTCACGAGGAATATAATAGGGCCAAAAATGGTGTGAACCTTTGCTTGCGGAGAAATTTCCCATTTACCAAACAGAGGTACGTTGCCATGGGAATGAGTAAGACCGACTTGTGGGACGGAGTACATTTAGATGCGCCAGGGAGCCGGAAGGTATTAGATAAGCTACTGGCCAGAGCGCGTGCCTTTTTTGAGAAGGACAGGGCCGAGGAGGAGCAGTCGACGCAATAGGCTAGATCTCAAGACTATGACGACGGCTGCGGCTGTTCCTCCTTCAGAGGAGTCTTGATCCTTCTTTCTCTTTCTTTGTAATTTGTTAAAATTTAATACAGTAAAGTAAATATTGTAAAGTAGTGTAATATGATATATGTAAATTTCCTTTTCTTTGATAATTTATAAACTCAAAGGGGGCACACGATCTGCATGCTTCAATTTGCTTGGTTGCTGTCGTCATCAATGTAAGTAGGTTAGCCTAGGCTAAGAATAGATTGGAATAGGTTAGCCTACAGTGACGATTAGTATTGTTGTTCCTTAAGCTTTAGTTACTGTAAACTTTTTAAGAATGGAGGAGAAAATAAAGTCATTGCGGCGGTTCAGGGCCGCCAAGAAGGGAGGGATTACTAAGCTTACCTCTAATCTGTCTGAATTTATTGAACATGCTGCTACACTGCATGATGTAAGGGGTGTGAAAATCACTGAAGAAAAGGCCCTAGCTGATATCGAGTCTTATAACGTAGAGTTGTATAGCTTATATTCAGATGATCAGTTAGGGGAGGAGATGGTGAAAGATATTGCAGAATGTTAATCAAGTAAACAGTCAGTTAGCTGAGTTAGATAGTGCTCTCCAGACAACCACTACTGGTAGGTCTCATGATATCGCAGCAAGTAGGAAACAGAAGGGTATTAAGCTACCTTCCCTGGAGTTGCCAGTTTTTGACGGGGATCCAACACAGTGGGTGGGTTTCGGGGAGCTCTTTGATTGTAGTGTTCACTCCCAAACAGACTTAACTGACATTCAGAAATTTACGTATCTAAAGGGACAACTTAGTGGTGAGGCTCTACAGATTGTTAGTGGGTTTAGTTTGGTCGCTGCAAGTTATGAACCAGCGGTCAATATTCTAAAGAACAGTCATGGTCAAAAGGATTGCATTAAAGCAGCTCACATAGCGAAACTGTGTAATCTCCCGCATCCTAGCCAGGAGGTCAGTGCTCTGAAAGATTTTTCCGCGTCATTTGAGTGTGCATTAGAGTCATTTCGCTCTATGGATGCAACAGTAAGTGAAATGTGTGCAGTACTGTTGCATAATAAACTTCCTAGTGCACTCTCTGAGGTGATTAAGCGTGAATTAAAAGACAACTGGCTGGATGTGGATGAATATGTTTGTGTGTTTAAGACTGAAGTGTGCAATCTAGAAAGTAGACATAATCCACTAGAACAGTTTGGGGTGACCGCCACAGCAGCATATGCGGTGTATCAGAAACTCGATACCAAGCTGAAGTATGGATATAAGTTGTGTTTAAAGACAGGACATTTTTGGGCAAAGTGTGCTAAATACAAGAACAGTCCCGCCAAGGCCAATAGAGCAAGGCAGTTGAAATTGTGCGTCGGGTGCCTGTCGTCAGAACATGGCAGCCAGGGGTGTACTAACCCTAAAATTAGGCCGTGCCGATTCTGCCAACAGAAACATTTTAATTATTTGTGTCCGACGCCATGCCTTGAACAAACTGGACAACCAGTGGCCCCTGAACCAACAGTGACCATGGCTGTGGCTTCGGGCCGTAATGCAGTGTTGTTACCTACCATTCAGATTCCCTTGACCGACAGAAACGGTCATACCAGTAAAGTAAGAGCTTTGTTGGCCCAATGTTCGCAATGTACCTTCATCTTGCAGTCTGCTTTGTCGCAGCTTGATTACATTAGGGTCAGTAAGGAACAGCTAAGGCTCCAGGGATTTACTGGCTCACTTGGTAGTACTGAGTGTGAAATAGTAGAGTTAACTTATCATCACAGAAGAAGGGTGTATAAATTGAGGGCCGTTGTGGTGGAGGAGTTACCAGTATACAAACCAGGGAGAGGATTAGGGATGGAGGTAAATGCTATCAAGGCTCAGGGTTCCAATTTAGCAAATCCAGGTATCACTGATGGAGATATGATAGGGTTACTGATTGGGGCGGACTTTTATTACCACTTTGTACATTCAGGCTATGTCAGGGAAGGAAGTATAGTTATGTTACCCACAATTTATGGTTATGCACTGAGTGGCACTTATCAGTCAGATATAGAAGAGACCCATGTAGATTTAGTCACTGTTCTTAAGTTAGCAGTAGACCCTTTAGTGGAGATTCAGGAATATATTGGCAGGAAATCTCCAGAATTTAAGGATCTGACAGCTCTATGGGACTTGGACCATATTGGTATAAGTCCTAATGAGACTGGTAAGGGTGGGGAGAGAGTCTTAAATAGATTTTCTGAAACGGTACAGTATTCCGAAGCACAGGGACAGTATATAGTGGAACTGCCGTGGAGAGATAACATAGATAAATTACCTGATAACTTTAAGTTAGCCCTGGGCAAAATGAGAGGATTAGAGCGTAAATTTATAAAAGATCCCAACTACTGTCAACAGTATACAAAGGTTCTGGATGATCAGATAGAAAGGGGGTTTATTGAAAGGGTAGATAACAGGAATCAAGCTGGTCATCCAATTCACTACTTAGCTCACCATGGTATTACTAAAGATAGTGTTACTACGCCTGTACGGATAGTGTTTGACTGTTCAGCTAGGATGGACGAGAGGGCGTTCAGTCTGAATGACTGTCTCCATACAGGTCCATCGCTAGTGGCTGACCTCACCCAGGTACTTCTACGCTTTAGATGCCATCAATTTGCCTGGGTGAGTGATATTGAGAAAGCATTTCTCATGGTGGGATTGAGTGAGAAGGATAGGGATGCTACTAGGTTTCTGTGGCCTGGTGATCCCTTGGATGTTGCAAGTCCTTACATTGTCTACCGGTTCCGTGCAGTTCTGTTCGGGGCCACCTGTTCCCAGTTCCTCCTTAATGCTACCATTCAAAAACAACTGTCTATGATACAGGAGAACAGTGAGGTAGTTAATAAGCTAAAGAGGGGGTTGTATATTGATAACTTACAGGGGACTGGTGATAATGTAAGTGATTTGCAACAACAATGTTTGGATGCCCGTAGAATATTTTCCAGCGCTAACCTGTCTTTACGTGAGTGGGTCACAAATAATGAGAGCTTGCGGGAACTATTGCACCTGAAGGGTATAGCTTCCGCCAAACAGGACGGGGTTAAGGTACTTGGCGTTGCGTGGCTAACTGATAAGGATATGTTACAGGTTAATTTCCGCGGAAGTAGCCCTGCATTGGTTACAAAACGCGAGGCTCTAAGTCTAACCGCGAGTGTGTTCGATCATCTAGGAGTGTTGCTACCGGTAACCATCCGGGCGCAGAGGTTCGTACAGGTCTTGTGGAGATTAGAGTGTGGGTGGGATGTACCAATTCCATATGACATGAGAGCTAACTGGCAGGGTATTTATGACGATATGATAGATAGTACAGGTATCATGTTTCCCCGTCAGGTCACTAATTGTAAGAGGGTTACGCTGCACCTATTTAGTGATGCTAGCTCAGTAGCATATGGTGTAGCGGCCTATGCGGTTGGTGAAGAGGAGAGTAGGTTAGTAATGGCCAAAGCTAAAGTGGCACCTATTAAGTCCCTCACCATACCTAAGATGGAATTGACTGCTGTTCTTCTCGCAGCTCGTCTCGCATGTTATATATGTGAGGCCTACGCGGACGAGCTGATTATAGAGAATATATACCTCTGGTCGGACAGCCAGATAACCCTATGCTGGTTGTCTAGTAAGAAGATTTTGCCTATATATGTTCAGCATAGAGTTGATGAGATAAAGTCATTAGTCCCCGGCGCTCATTTTCATTATGTGTCCACAGAGGACAAACCCAGTGATTTAGTCACCTGAGGGATTTCATATGTGTCCTTAGTTGCTTCTTCGCTTTGGTGGGGAGGGCCCACATGGCTACTTCACAAAATGCTGTGGCCTGATCATGGCCCAATAGGGGGCTCAATAGGAGGGGACACCACTGTGGGTTGTAACATGAGTCAAGAAGGAACCCTGTCATTGCCGGTACCGGTTGCCCCTACTGCCATATTGAATTGGGACCGGTATGGCTCATATATGAAGTCATGGCATGTAATGGCATGGGTCCTTAGGTTTATTAGGACTCTTAGAGAGAAGACACAAGGGAACTATCAGGCAAAACCGGCATACTTGACGGTGCCGGAATTAAGAGCAGCAGAGTCAGCCATGATTAAGGTAGCTCAGAGAGAAGCTTACTCTGAGGAACACCACTATTTGTCAAAAGGACAGGGCACACCAAGCAATATAGTGAAGCAGTTAGGCCTCTATATGGAGGGAGGCATGATACGCTGTAGAGGTAGAGTTGTCAGCTTTACATGATAGCGCCAAGTACCCTATCCTTATCCCTAATAAACATCGTATAGCCACTCTCCTTAGTAATTACTGCCACAAAGTGTGTAACAATAGTGGTGTTAGTTATGTTGTAAATTACATAAGGCAAAAATGGTGGATCCCCAAGATTAGACAGGTAGTAAAGAAAGCCTTAAGGGGATGTGTCATCTTCAGGAGATTGCAAGGTACATCATACCGTGCTGTACAGGCCCCTCCATTGCCAGAGTTTAGGGTTCAAGAAGTGAGTCCTTTCCAGGTAACGGGGGTTGACTACACAGGTGCCTTGCTAGTAAAAGAGAAGGGGGGTACTGTAAGTAAATTATATGTAGTCTTATTCACCTGTGCAGTTACTAGAGCGGTCAATGTAGAAACGGTGTCTAACCTCTCCTGCGAATCATTTTTGCATGCGTTCCGTAGGTTTAGTAGCAGGAGGGGTTACCCTGAGATTATGATGAGTGATAATGCCACCACATTTGTTAGCGGAGCCAGTACATTACGGGAATTGATAGATGATGCAAGGTTAAAAGGTACTCTAGCGGAATTCAAGTGCGAGTGGCGGTTTATATCGGCCAGGTTATATCGGCACCATGGTTCGGTGCCATATGGGAACGGGTCATTGGCATCCTAAAGGCTGGCTTGAAGAAGGTACTGGGTCGAGCATTGGTTACCTCAGAGGAACTGAATACGGTATTACTGGAGCTCGAGGTCACAGTCAATGATCGCCCGCTTGGCTACACGTACAGTGATCTTGAAGACCCTCTACCCATCACTCCTTCACAACTGGTTCATGGGAGGCGGATCAGAAGCTTTCCAAGGCGAGAAGTCACGGATGAAAATCTCAAGGACACGACGTGGCGTAACAACGATTCCGTCAATCAACGCTTCCAATATGTAACAAAACTCTCACATGACCTGTGGAAAAGGTGGAGCACTGATTATTTAATATCACTCAGGGAGCAACATCGTCACTTAATGGTAAAAAGAGGGATAGCATCGGCGCAAGTTGGGAACGTCGTTCTAGTACATGATGACGGCCCCCGACTTTTTTGGCGTATATGTCGGATAATGAAACTTCTTCGTGGTCCTGACCACGAATGTAGGGTAGTTCAGGTAAAAACAGAAGCCGGTTTGATCACCAGACCGGCGGTCAAGCTATACCCACTAGAGATAGATTTAGAGGTAGTGGATGGCGACAGCAAGCCGAACTCTGATAACATCCTTCCTGCTACTGGAGCGGACCGAGGTGATACCCCTCAGAGGCCGTCACGTCGGGCTGCTTTGGATTCCTCCCAATTGTGGCGATCCATGATTGGGACGGGACAATTGTAAATACTTTGTATAGCTGGTGGCGGAGTATGTCGTGAATCTTGGTATAGATACCGTAGTTTGAATTTCCCGGGTTCACGACAACTGGTTCCTTTTTGTTTATACGCATTACTTTGATCATCTTTGTGGATAAATATTACTGTGGTTGCACCAATTATATCTTAGTTTATTTTCCCTTATTATTTAATCACGGGGGACGATATAAAACCCTTAAATATATTTTATATTGTCACGACAAAAGGGAATCTCAGACACACTTCACACAGACTTCACCCTGCTAATGCCCCTTTCCCACTGGTGAGACAAGTCACGATTTTCGTCGCCGACACCAATAAATTGGCACTTTCGTGACATGTCTCAACACCTCTCATGAACAATCGTTTGACTCTCAAGGCCTCTCAAGGCCTCGCAAGGGCCTTCGCAAATGTTCGGAGTTCAAAATTTTGGACGAGGACTCACGAGGACTGGTTACCATCGCAAGCATCGTCGAGCATCGCCGAAGGGATCTGCGAGGGTATCTGCGATCATCTGCGACATCGGCGAGACATCGCGGAGGGTTTCGCATAAAAAAAACTTTGCAACGCTGCATGGATGCTCACCGATGCTCTGCTCGCCGATGCTCTCAGATGTTCCGAGAACATCGACGATGCCAAAGAGCACCTTCGGCGAGGTGGGAGAGAAAGAAAAAAAAACGAGGAGGGAGAGAAAGAGAAAACAGCGAGGTGGGCTCAATGTTTACGTTACGGCTTAGCCTAATTGAGCCTACCTCCCTGTTTTCTCTTTCTCTTCCTCCTCGTTTTTTTTTTCTTTCTCTCCCTCTCTCTTTGCCTATAATCCGTTCAGCCCCATTCAGCCTACTGTTTTAAGATGTTTACCCCCATCCAGGTTTCAATATTTTCCTGATGAGCGCTAGCGAGCCAACATATATATATTTTTGTTTTTGGGTCGTTTTTCTGGTCCCCTTTCTTCCTCATGGTTAACCCCATTATTTTTCATATTTGGGGGATGGTGGGGGGAAGGTAGAAGGGTAATTGACTCGTGTTACAAATATGAAGCCGATTGGTGAGGTAGTTTCGCCACCACGGATTTTCCTTTTTTTCCTTTTCTTTGTAAGGATACACTGGAAGTGGGTGGTGGGAGGGAGGTGGGGGTGTGGTGGGGGGACGACAGACGGGTAGGGGACTTGTCACACAAATATAGAACCGATTGGTTCAGTCGTTTCGCCGCCACATATTTTCCTTTTTTTTCTTTGTGAGGCGACCGATAGTCAGCGGGTGGGTGGGGGGAGGGGGTTGTGTTGGTGGTGGCAAGAAGCCAGAAGGGTAAGGTACATGTAGTAGAAATATGAAAGCCATAGGTGCAGTCGTTTCGCTGCTACGATTTTTTTTCGGTGAGTCCGTATATATACGGACCTGGCACTGGGCGTGACAAGACCCTAGTCCGTATATATACGGACCTGGCACTCTGGGGGTATTAAGACGTTTACCCCCATCCAGGTTTCAATACGCCGAACCATCGCTTGAATCGCCGAAGACGTCGCAGAACATACGGCGAGTTTTCTTTCATCCTCGCATGATTTCGCAAGATATTTTTGAAAATGTGACATGCCTCGCAGAGGTCAACGGCGAAACATCGCTCACTTCGCCGATAACGTCGCAGAAGGTCGGCGATTGCGTCGCCGACATCGGCGACATCTTCGCTGAGTATAATTTGTCATCTGTTTGTAACGGTCAAAATCGTGAACGTCGCACGTATTCTTGCGAATTTGACAAAACTAAGTCAACGGCGACGAAAATCGTGACTTGTCTCACCAGTGGGAAAGGGGCATAAGACAGACCGCCAGCTGCTGCCACATAACACCAGAACTTCCCTGATATTCACCTACCGACATATCCATCATCTAATCTACACTCTTTTTATCACAGCTAAGTTCCTTTAATACTAGAAGTAATTCATAGATATTACTGGGACTACCACAGATAACCTACATATACATTTTAACATGTAAGTCAACCGCCGACCCGGTAACATTTTTATAGCCTAGGCCAGTTCATCTTTCCAGGTTTAGTTATTTAATTTATATCCATTTTTCTTGTACCCCCTAGGAATAATAAACAGGATAACCACTATCTACAACAAGGTATAAGTTATCTAGAACCCAAATACGTCGCCTTTACCACAGAGGCTAAGAGGTTTCATTATGGCCATCTCCACATCATTCCTTAACCCCTGTCCAACGGGGATATTTGTAACTTCTACTACCTGGCAGGTGGGCATATTTACCCTAAACAAGCTTCATTCAATGCTCTTTTTCATGCATAAACAAGAATTAGAGCGTAATACAATTATGTATATGTGATGGGCGATAATAGAGCTTTCCAATGACACCTGAATCATCCTTGTACGACCACAGGTTATCCTGTAGCAATCGTGCAACACGAGGGGAAAAACCATAAAATATGGTAATATCCCAAGTTTTTTCCTGGCCTCGCGAGGCCGTGGGTGTGGAATGGTGCGGAGGTAGTGACAGTCGTGGCAATGGGTCCATGCCGAGCGGTCAGAGCCCACCTATCGTCCTCCCAACAAGTGGACTCTCTCTCAGAGCAGATTATTTGCTCAACATCCCTTGCGTCATATGTCGGGCCCCGCAGGGGTGACCATGATTCTCTCACTGACATATGTCGGGCTCCGCGGCTTGAGTGTTAAGACTTGGGGTTCCAGTGTCGAATAACCAGTTGTATCATAATTACCCATAATAAACACTACTTGAACTGTCTCAGTGTGAGTTCCTTGTCCATTTCAAATCACCTTTATGACCCCCTCCTCCCTTGTAATAAGTAAATGATGTTATGGAAATTTGTCTGACTGTGATAGTAAATAATCCATTGTAGAGAACTGACACCTTACACATATGGTATAATTATGTCATAGGATTAAAAGAGACACTAAAAGACGGATAGCAAGAATTTAATAACCTTAGTCGGCCATGACTAAAAAAGACTTGCATTTAATTTTGTCCCTCTCTTCCCCAAAACTCCACACAATCCTAATTAGATTTTCGTCAGTCCAGGTCATTTTCTCACGTTTTCGTTCATTAATTTCACCACAATTTCATGGATTACTGTCGCATCCATGCCTAGAATTTCTCCCAGTCATTTCACTCACATCCAAAACATGGCTACGCTGACAAGAACATTAACAGACAGAAACTAGATGTCGATCATCACATAAACACTTGCAAAATATCGAACCCTCCCTGGTGATGGCTTAAGATTCTGTCATAAACCATACCTGGACGTTTAGACTAGCTGTGGATGCCTGAGGACCACTTGGTTTCTTCATAATCATAATATTATTATTAATATTATTATTATTATAATTATTATTATTCCACGCACGTTATCACTCATTATTACTCTCTCCCTGTGTCCGCCTCTGCCTTTGCCTCCCCCACCCTCCCACTCCCACTCTCTCTCTTAAATGTCAGGAAATATTTTTCTGAGGACATTCCATATTTATGCACACCATATATAGCTGCACAGAGGGGGGATACAAGGGGTGAGAGATACATGAGGGATAGTTAAAAAGATGAGTAGACGGAGAAATGTGAAATATATATATATATATATATATATATATATATATATATATATATATATATATATATATATATATATCTTGATTCAAGTTCATTATAGTGCTGCTTCAACTATGACAGTAATTTTTACCACCATATTTTATATTGTGTAAATATATAATTATCTAACTATTGCTGACACGGAAGCTTATTTTTCATAGTACAATAGATGAGTTATAGAACACCTAATTAACAATTACTTGTTATTAAATAGTTCGTCAAAACTGTGTTGAATGGCAGGTTAATATGCTTTTTCACACACCCACACGTTAACTAAATACACGTAAATATATCATTGCCCTGTTTACATTTTGAACTGAAGGTAAAGAAGTAGCCGGCATAATTATGATTTATTACTTTTTAGTTTAGGAATATGTCCTGTCATTGTGGATTGACAAGTCCATTACAGCTGTCTCCTACAAATGCCTGGTTTTGGAGAATAGGCTACACTTTATAACCCTGTCTATCATCTATCCATCTATTGCCAGACACCTTGATCATGAAGGGGCTGGTAACGAATGAATCTCCTTATTGCACCTCTGTCATCCGTCAGTTGTGACGCCTCCCGGCGTTAGCAGAATGGTTGCGTGGGGCATTGCAGCTCGCTAGCGCTCGCCAGGATGGGGGGATGGGCTACAGTTGTCCTAGAATGATCTGCTTTATTTCGTTAGTGTCGTGTTGCCACAGACAGTCTAGAAGTGATCTTTGTTTTGGTCTGTGACCGCGCCTTATATTTTATATTCGCTATAATATAAATGTTGCTTGTGTGGGAGGCGAGTGAGAGCGGGTGAGGGAGTACACCTGGCAGCGGGGGGTGGGCTGTGACGCGGCTCGCTTGAGTGCTGACGGCGTTGGCGGCCGGGTGGTCAACTAGTCCCTTCCCGTCGCGGCCTCATGGTTTTTTACCAAGCTCAGAGCTGGCCTGACACGCGTATCGTCTACATCCTTTGCAATTCTGTCCCCCATACTCGCCACTTTGCATACTATTTCTCTCTCTCGACTTCTCCTTTCTCATTCTCTAATCTTTATTAAACTCAACATCCCTTCTGGTTTCAGCATAGACGTTCACCGTCGGCCAGTCGTATTGTACGCGAAGCTCTCAGATATTTCTATGTATTAGGCTTTAATGAGGTTTGGAGAGACGGACTTTTCCATGTGTGTCCTCTCTCGGGAAGGTTGTAGACCGGTATATGTCTCCCTGGCAGGGTGTTGAGTAATTCTGCTTAGTTATTTAAAGCTAGACTGGGGGTAAGGTTACTGTGTCGTTGTCTCCGATGTGTGCAGTGTTAGCCAAGCCCTGCACGACATCGACAGGTACTGTGGGAGCCTAGGTTGTCTTCAGGTGGGTTTATTTTGCGAGCACAGCACTGTGGTGTGAGAGGGCCATAGCCTATCCCTCACAACATAGTGCTGCCTCTTTGTGTTGACTTCTGAGGGATCGCCAGGATAGAACTAGGTACTAGAGACCTAGATTTATCAAGAGAGCATCCCCGTCATATAACGTAATCTTCATTATACCACCTTCGGACAACGTTAGGCTACGAGCCGCATGCTCGCCCATTGTTGCCCTGCCTTGATACCCCAGCTAGACTTTATTAACCGAGCAGACACTGGTTAGAGATAAGCCCCCATTATTATATGTATGCCACATTATTATTCACTGCACTTTTGAGCCGAGGTTGTTGTTGAGTTGCACAACCCTAGTAGGCTGTTGCGTTGTGTCACGAAGCATTTCTTTAGTTGTCGAGCATTACTACCTTTGCGCAGTCTTTATTATTCGCCTGCCTATTATTACTATATGTCCTAGTATTTATTGTGACCCGTATTCTGCATTATAATTGTTCAAGATTCTTTACGAACATCTTCCCAGCATCAGACTTATTTCAGAAGTTTCCAGTTGATGTTGCAGGACTAGCATTGCACTTTCTTTAATACAGGAGTGCCAGTTATTTGAGTATCTACCGTAACGTTAAATAATCACGTTACTTATCTTTTCTTTGTGTAACCTAAACGAGTAATCTTTTACTGTTTGAGAATAGGCTGTTTCATCGAGCGTCAGCCTAGTGTGTGTGCACCAGTTACCGAGTCATAGGATACCTCGTGGTCCAGGCACGACTCAGGGCGGTAATGGTGTTTTGTTTTCCAGTGTTTAAGGCAGGGGTTGGATCTAGTGTTACCGTTGTTGCATTTTGCCATTATCTAGTCCAATGTTGAAGAGCCCTGTGTCTTTGAGAACCTGGATCGTAACAAATGGCGACCTAGCTCAGGATCTTGTGAACTAAGAGATAATTGCAGGATTGTTGTGGTCATTTGTTTTTATGAGGAATATAGTGGGCACGTTAATTTTTTTTTGGCAAAGTAGTATAGCACTTGAGAGTCTTCAGACATTTTTGGCAAGTGAATAGTGCTACATAAGAGTTTGGGGTACTTCTTTTCTGAATATTGTGGTGAGAAATTTTTGTGAGCATCATGTCTTATACCGGGTCAGAGGAGAATGGAGACACAGTACGTAATGTCGAAACTGAGGAACAGCAGCATGATAAAAGGGTTAATCGGGTGAACTGTGAGGAGGATGCTAGGATATTTTTGCAATGGCCTGTTACTGCCGAGCGGTTGGAGGGTATGGATCGGTACGGTCTTCAATGCCTGGCCACAGCTATCGGTCATGCGGTTACCAGCAGCATGACCAAGGATAACTTGATAACGTGTGTACTGGGCAGGGTGACTGGTGAGCGAGATGGGTTGAGTGCTCAGAGCCCTTCGGCCATGCTTCCCCTACACTTGACTCCCAGCCATCCCAGTAGTTTGCCGACCCCGGGTACGCTTCCGCAGTTGGGTGGTGACTGGCAGGGTGGGTTGCCCCTGGGGGGACCATTGTAGCACCTTCACCTCCTCAAGGGTTATCTCCAGAATTATTGCTTCAGCTCGAATTAGCTAAGATCGAAGAGAGAAAGGCTATCAGGGCAGGTGAGCTCCAGCAGCAAATAGAATTAGCCAAGATAGAAGAGAGAAAAACTATCAGTCAGCAGTCTCAGCAGATAGAGCTAGCAAAAATCCAAGCGGATTTAGAGTCAACTAGGTACTGTGCCGACATGGACGTAGAGAAGTCGCGAGTAGAGGCAACGGGACAGCGACTTGGGGCTGGTAACCGTGTCCACGAGCAGTCTCTATCGCACTTATTGAAACTGGTTCCGGTGTTTGATGAGAGTGGTGTAACAGAATTTTTCACACGCTTTGAGAAGAAGTGCCAGGAACACCAGTGGCCAGAGAATAAATGGGCAGCACTTGTTTCCTCTAGACTTGTGGGCAAGGGACTCAGGGCTTATGATGCATTGCCGATAGAGTCGTGTATTATCGAGGAACTCAAGGAGGCTGTCCTGAGAGCATACGAACTACAACCAGAGACGTACAGGTTGAAGTTCCGGGGTGTTACCAAGGGTCGGGAGAGCACCTTTTTGGAGCATGCCCGGGAGCTGTCCGATGCTTTTGGGAATTGGCTGACGTCGGAGAAAGCTACTACGTTTGACGACATTAAACAGTTGGTGCTTTTAGAGCAGTTTTTCAAATGCACGGGCGGCGACCTGACGTTAAACCTTAAAGAAAAGCAACCAAAAACTCTACAGGAGGCAGCTGAGATGGGTGACCTCCGGCCATCACTAATTCGTGGGTGCGGGTTTGCCCAGCGTAGTGAGGCAGGTAACAAGGGGCGTGACGCCCCACCCCCCCGAGTTAGTGATATACCTTATGCAAACAAGTACAAGAGCCATGATACCAAGACTGACCACAAGACTAGCACTGTCCCATTTAAGAAGGGGCCGGGCCCTTCCCAGTACCAAGGGAAGCCCAAAGGGGAGTTGGAGTGTTATCATTGTCATGAAAAGGGGCACTTTGCAAGAGTCTGTCCTAGCAAACCACCTACAGCAGCTGTGTCTTTGGCCTGCAACATTGGTGTGTCTCCGAAGTCATCTGAGTTTGCCCGGGGCAGTTCGTCAGAGGCTGAGGCACAGCCAATGCAGAAGCACCTGGGAGGCTCGAACCCTGCTCAGGATGTTTTTTGCGACCATAGAGGGCGGGGTTGCGTGATGTGGGCGGGGCGCAAGCATGGAGTAGAGGTCTTGCGTGATACAGGTGCTTCCCAGACTCTGATGAAAAACTTGACTGGCTACCCTATAAACGCGGCTCGGGTGGTGGTGGTGCAGGGTATTAATGCAACTCGGTCATACCCGCTGGTGCGGTTGGAGTTGGAGGTGGATGGTGTGGCACGTGAATTGGATGTCGGGATTGTGGAGAAACTGCCATTGGAGGGCGTTGACCTTCTTCTCGGCAACAACTTTGCAATGCCCGCTTCTGAGGTTCTACCCTTAGTCGTTGCCGAGAGGCCGGCCGACGTGAGTAGGGAAGAGCAAGAGTGGGTCGAGCGGTGCCAGACACAACCCATGGCGTGTGTTGTCACCCGAGCTCGGGCAGTTAAAGTGTCACAGCCTAGTCCTCCGTCTTCAGACCAGCGGAGGAACGATCAACAGGAGGAGGCTAAAGCTGGAGTTGGTTTTAAGAGTTTTGACTCGGCGGCTCTCCTGGGTGATTCAGTATTGGCACCATTACTTAATTCTGGAGTAGCCCCTGGGCCTGTCATCGAGAGTGACGAGGCTGGGCATGACGAGTCTCCACGACAGCAACGTTATGTACATCGAGAGAGACAGAGGGAGCAGCCCAGTATCGGGGAAGGTCATGCATTGCTCCGGGAGCAGTTAGATCGCTTGGCACCCTCAGATATACGTCGGTTGCTGCTAGAGGACCCTGAGCTCCAAACGTGTGCTAATGGAGCTGTAGAGCTCGACGAGGACGGCGATGCACAGCCAGGAGATTTTTTTTATTTAGAAGGCATCCTCTATAGGCGTTTTCAAGACCCTAAACGTAGTTGGCAAGAGGGGTCCGAAGTAGTGGACCAGTTGGTGGTGCCACGGGAGTGCAGGGATATCCTACTGAGGTTGGCGCATGACATACCACTGGCAGGACATCTAGGGGTGAGAAAAACGGTGGCGGCTTTAGAAAAATTGTTTTGGTGGCCGGGGTTGAAGAGGCAGGTGGTAACCTGGATAGCAAGGTGTCATACGTGCCAGAGGGTTGGAAAACCTAACCAAACAATTCCGAGAGCCCCGTTGCACCCCATTCCTGTCAGTGGACCGCCCTTCAGTAAGGTCATCATTGATATGGTCGGACCCCTACCCCCTACTAGTGCCGGTAATAAATTTCTAGTAACTATCATGGATGTGGCCACTCGTTATCCTGATGCATATCCAATGAGAAATGGCACGGCGAAAACTGTGGTCCGGAACCTGCTCTGGTATTGCTCGCGGTATGGTTACCCGCAAGAGGTGCAATCGGACCAAGGTTCTAGTGTTACATCTAATCTGTTCAAACAAACTATGATTCAGCATGGCATCAGCACTGTCGTCTCTTCTGCGTATCACCCGGAGAGTCAAGGGGTGTTGGAGAGGTGGCACGCCACGCTGAAAAGCATGCTTCGATGTTATTGCGCAGAGAACGGAAAGGATTGGGACCTTGGTCTGCCGTACGTTTTGTTCGCGGCAAGAGAAGTACCTGGAGAGAGTCTCGGTTTCAGTCCGAATGAGCTTGTTTTCGGGCATCGGGTGAGGGGCCCTCTCCACATGGTGAAGGAGATGTGGGAGGGCACTGGGCATGTTGTTCTGCGAGATAAGTTGCAACCTCTTGTTCCTGAGCGACAAGAGGAGTTGTTTGCTAGGCTGTGGCAGTCCGTCCGCATGTTTGTTGCTTCTCCAGGCCTGATGTGTGGGGTAGAATCCGACACGGAGGCTGGAGACGGTGCAGGGCTCGAGTTGGTTCCCTGCCGTGTGAATCCTGCTCGACAGCCTGTTGTGAGGGCGGAGCTGGACAGCATGTGGAGAGGGGGTCTGAGGGATGAGGAATGTCGTGAGTGGTCGTTGCCAGTGGCTTTGCAACCTGAGTTTGGTGGCAGAGTCCGTGTGTGTGTTGATTGCAAGAGTGTGGAAGCATTATCCCTGACAGACGCCTATCCATTACCCAGAGTTGACGACACCATAGACCGCTTCGGGGCTGCCTCGCTCATCACGAAGGTAGAACTAGTGAAGGGTTATTGGCAGGCCCCGTTGCCGGGAAGAGCGAAGAGAAGTGCCAGTTTTGCGATGAGCTGGGCAGTTTGTCAGTGCCAGGTGTTGTTGTGCTGCCGGAACACAAGTTGGATGTGTGGCATGCTGGGGGCACTGATAATGTTTTGGCTTTGTATGCAGGAGAACCCTCGCTGTTCAGTCAGTGTCTGTCGTGGGTGGAGGATCCGGGGTAGGCTACCACAGTATGTTGTTATAGCCTCCTGTCTTGGCTCGCGGTGTATTTTTGCGCTGGTGCTTGTTGGTTCGCGTGTGTAGCATCAGTGTAGGGTCGCAGGGCAGGAGTTGTTGGCTTTGATTAGACGAAAATTAGGCTACATCTATAGTAGCCGCCAAAAACAACATTAAAATAAAATATGAAAAATTAAATAAAAACTCTTTCTTTTTAATAATTAATTTTAAGATAATATTGTAGCTGAGTACTGAGTGCAGATGATTTTCTCTCAGTAGGCTGTGCTTCTTAAAGCTCGCTCTGGGAGCACAATGTTATGAATTAATGTATTATGTTTGGCAAGGGTGATAAGATTTTTTTATATATAAAATGTTTGTTGTATTTTTTTTTTGGAGACTGAGCTTGCATTCCATGAGTGGCAGAGTGGTTAGGAGTGGCAGATTCTAGCGACATTCTGCCTGTTCAGATATGGGCTCATGGTTGAGTGTCCCATATCTTGGGGGGGGATGTGACGCCTCCCGGCGTTAGCAGAATGGTTGCGTGGGGAATTGCAGCTCGCTAGCGCTCGCCAGGATGGTGGGATGGGCTACAGTTGTCCTAGAATGATCTGCTTTATTTCGTTAGTGTCGTGTTGCCACAGACAGTCTAGAAGTGATCTTTGTTTTGGTCTGTGACCGCGCCTTATATTTTATATTCGCTATAATATAAATGTTGCTTGTGTGGGAGGCGAGCGAGAGCGGGTGAGGGAGTACACCTGGCAGCGGGGGGTGGGCTGTGACGCGGCTCGCTTGAGCGCTGACGGCGTTGGCGGCCGGATGGTCAACTAGTCCCTTCCCGTCGCGGCCTCATGGTTTTTTACCAAGCTCAGAGCTGGCCTGACACGCGTATCGTCTACATCCTTTGCAATTCTGTCCCCCATACTCGCCACTTTGCATACTATTTCTCTCTCTCGACTTCTCCTTTCTCATTCTCTAATCTTTATTAAACTCAACATCCCTTTTGGTTTCAGCATAGACGTTCACCGTCGGCCAGTCGTATTGTACGCGAAGCTCTCAGATATTTCTATGTATTAGGCTTTAATGAGGTTTGGAGAGACGGACTTTTCCGTGTGTGTCCTCTCTCGGGAAGGTTGTAGACCGGTATATGTCTCCCTGGCAGGGTGTTGAGTGATTCTGCTTAGTTATTTAAAGCTAGACTGGGGGTAAGGTTACTGTGTCGTTGTCTCCGATGTGTGCAGTGTTGGCTAAACCCTGCACGACATCGACAGGTACTGTGGGAGCCTAGGTTGTCTTCGGGTGGGTTTACTTTGCGAGCACAGCACTGTGGTGTGAGAGGGCCATAGCCTATCCCTCACAACATAGTGCTGCCTCTTTGTGTTGACTTCTGAGGGATCGCCAGGATAGAACTAGGTACTAGAGACCTAAATTTATCAAGAGAGCATCCCCGTCATATAACGTAATCTTCATTATACCACCTTCGGACAACGTTAGGCTACGAGCCGCATGCTCGCCCATTGTTGCCCTGCCTTGATACCCCAGCTAGACTTTATTAACCGAGCAGACACTGGTTAGAGATAAGCCCCCATTATTATATGTATGCCACATTATTATTCACTGCACTTTTGAGCCGAGGTTGTTGTTGAGTTGCACAACCCTAGTAGGCTGTTGCGTTGTGTCATGAAGCATTTCTTTAGTTGTCGAGCATTACTACCTTTGCGCAGTCTTTATTATTCGCCTGCCTATTATTACTATATGTCCTAGTATTTATTGTGACCCGTATTCTGCATTATAATTGTTCAAGATTCTTTACGAACATCTTCCCAGCATCAGACTTATTTCAGAAGTATCCAGTTGATGTTGCAGGACTAGCATTGCACTTTCTTTAATACAGGAGTGCCAGTTATTTGAGTATCTACCGTAACGTTAAATAATCACGTTACTTATCTTTTCTTTGTGTAACCTAAACGAGTAATCTTTTACTGTTTGAGAATAGGCTGTTTCATCGAGCGTCAGCCTAGTGTGTGTGCACCAGTTACCGAGTCATAGGATACCTCGTGGTCCAGGCACGACTCAGGGCGGTAATGGTGTTTTGTTTTCCAGTGTTTAAGGCAGGGGTTGGATCTAGTGTTACCGTTGTTGCATTTTGCCATTATCTAGTCCAATGTTGAAGAGCCCTGTGTCTTTGAGAACCTGGATCGTAACACAGTCGACGCACTCCTCCCAGCCCTTTCATTCCTATACCTCTCCCTCCACCCCACTCACGGTCTACCTCTCCCTCTCTACCCTTCCAACTCATTCTCATACACTCTTTTAGCAATATTCTAACTCATCATGCAGTTAGCATGACCGAACAACTTTAAGGCATCTATCCTAAGACGATTATATATATATATATATATATATATATATATATATATATATATATATATATATATATATATATATACCTATATATATATATATACCTGTATATATATATACCGTATATATATATGTATATATAAATATATATATATATATATATATAAATATATATATACCGGGTATATATATTGTTACGAGGGGAGCCGGGGCAACCAAATGCTCTAATAGCCTTAGCCCACAGCACCGTACTACCCTGCAACAGACACGCTCTTAATATCTGACTCAAACACCAAGACACGCAGGTTCTCTAGGAAAAATGGTTATCTTCCTCTTTGCTCTATTAAATCAGTAACAGGGAGACACAAACATATCTATTGTCCCCGAGTCTAGTCCACAGTGCGTGTAGTACGCAAGAGAACTTCTAAGGTTATTCTAAACTGCCCAAATATTACCTAACCATGCCACTACTAGACTCCCAGAACACTCTATATCATACCCAATCCCTTAGGAATTGAGAACAATACAGAGCAAAAACCCATGGAAAGTCAAGTCCAATAAACCTCTGTGCCAAGCCTATTAACCCTAGCCTATGTCCTAATAATACACAGAGTGGCTCTCTTCAGCACAGCACGGCGGTGGTGTTGTAAGGGGTAAACAACTTTAACCCTTCCTCCCCGGGTGTCATTTTAATATGACACCACGAAATAAGGGCAGGTGCCCGGGTGTCCTTTCAGGAAATAGTAAGCTTGAAAGCCAATTCAGCTTGGTCTGAAGGCCGTGCGTCCGACGCATGTAAACAAAGCCGATCGTTGCGTCACCGCACCTCCGAAAACAAGAAGGAGAAGACTCGTTTGTTATTGTATGTCTGTATGTCGTTGTGTTGTTTCAGTAGTGAAAAGATCGTCGTATTGCTAACATCGCCTGAAAATGCTCTCCACTAATCACATCGTCATCACAACCGAACCAGTTGACTTAGAGAGCTCTACTCAACGCCAGTCTACAGATTGGAAACTGCACTACATTTATAGATGCGTGAGAAATTTCTAGCAGTTAAAATTAACCAAAATACGGTAGCCTAGACCTAGACGTTTTTCGGCCAGATCGCCCGGGTAGCCCACCCTGTCCTTTGGAGATACAGCCTGGGCCAGGAGGGTTAATGACTTAACCTTTACAACATCATCTGGGGTTAGCTCAATACAAACGAGTGCCATGGGGACAACCTCACCTAGTAACAGGCTCCACCCCTAGTCCCTGACTGCACCGAAGGTATTGCTGCTAAACACTAAACAAGGCAAAGGGTTGATATCCTGGGGAAGTTGGAGGCTGGCTGCCACCCAATAAAGGGTTAGATAAAACCCGAGGTAGATGTGCTGGAAAGTGTGAAAAGGAACAACTTGAGATGGTTCGGCCATATGGAACGTATGGAAAGCGAGAGAATGACTAAGAGGGTGTACGAGAGTGAGGTGGAGGGACAGAGAGGGAGAGGTAGACCGAATGAGAGGTGGAAGGATGGAGTGAGGAAGTACATGAACGAAGGCGGTGCTGGTTGGGGGGAGGGGCGTCGACTGACTGGGGACAGAGGTGCATTGGGGCGGTTCGTTCGTGGCCACCCCTTCGGGGATCACGGCGTCAGGCAATAGATAGATAGATAGAGATAAAACCCGAGTCAAAGGATGCTGTGTGGTGTGTTACGACCTGGCACTCGGGTACACAAGGGCTCTCAATCAGGACTCTAATACGGCTCGCTGCCACAACGGAAACACACGATCCCAACCCCTGAGTACTGCCAGCCGAACAAAAAACACCAATACCCTCCAGAGTTCAATCTGCTATAACGGGGTATACAAGAACTCGGTACTAGTGTTCAACAACAGACTAATAAAGAGACAGGAATTCTCTAGTCTGGTCAACAATCAAACAAAGAAGTAAGAAACAACAACACCAAAGAATAGTGTTGGCCGAAGCCGAAGTAATCCACCCTTGACTAAGAACTTAAGAAGTCCTCCACCCTCTACTTCGGATCGGCACTATTACGTTACGTTAATTAATAGTCCTTAAGCATCGAGCAAGGAATCTTCTGAAAAAAGTTAGATGCTTCTCGGATGCTCGTAAGAAGTACGTATCGGATTTTGAACAGTAATTCAATAAGAAAAACACTGGCAATTAAATACTATTACAGGTTTAAATTGGCATAAGAATAATTAAAAGAATATGCAATAGTAAATGGCAAACATTAAAAAGAAGTACTCCGCAAATGCAACGGCAATAGCCTACTCGGATTGTGCTCGTGGGCCACTAATCACTAAAGTAGCCAAGCTTGCAACACATGAAATCAATAGTGCATAAACAATATCATACATAAGGAAAGCTTCAATACTATTCTGTATCTACTAATCGAGTAAAGTCTAGCTGGGGTACTGTGGGCAAAAGGTAGCAGTGACTGAGCAAAAACGGCTCGTAGCCTAGCGAAGTCCTCACAACTGTTTAAAGTATTACGTTAACACTAACAAGTGCACTTTGAGAAATCCAGATCCCTTGTATCTGGTTTTCTCCCGGCTCCTTGACAAAGTAAAAACAAGCTGTTAATAAAATACAGGGTGGTTAGGCTCTTGCCCTCACGCACTGTAAATTATTAACTCAACACAGTCAGCCGCGAAGACAACCTAGGCTTCACTGAACCGAAACGAGTATGCAGGTTTATCGCTTAACCACTGCATCAAACAACAACTCGTAACACAGAAAAGCCTTACCCCAGTCTAGCATTACCTAGACTAGCAGAAACCAGGAATAATAATAATAACACACAGGGAAATGCATAGACAAGTGCAACAAACATAAATCAATCCTATTCTAAGTTAACCCTTCCAAAATAGGCTATCTAATAGGCATGTATCTCATGAGAACTCAAGCGATAATACGTTGGCTGACTAGCTCTGCACCAACGGGACCATGGAAGTTAAAAAGGGTAGGGAAAAGAGGAGATAAGAATGTAAGGTAGTAGAGAAAGTTCACATCAGTCAGAAGAATATATATAGTTAGCAAGGGAAATGAGAAGTCGCTCTGCCTAATGAGTTCTGATCAAAAAATGGCTAGACTTCCCTTTTTATACTCGGCCCTCTAGTGAGCCCAACGTGAACTACTAAGGACCGCCCACTGACAATCATTACGTAATTTCTCTCTCTCCTCTGGGATAGACAAAGGCTTTCCTAGCACTGAGGGGAGGGGGGAGGGGGGGGGGAGTGCTAGTGAGTTAGGCCCACCTCCCGCATGGCGCACCCACTGACCCCCAACTGTGGCTGCCGCTTCTCCCATCATTACAAATAAGTTTTACACACAATACTTATAACTAATGATATAAAATAGAACTCGTTGACTCAGATGAAAACAAAATACATATTCATATTACTTATAGTACAACGGCTCACATGAACTAAGTTAGGAAACTCTACATAGACTACAGCCAAAGTTCCTGCCCTGACGATCCTAGCGAGAGTGGGGCATGACTAGGCGTTCTGTACAGCATGCTCACACTGGACATGCGTCACACCTCCCCCAAGATTTTACTTGCTCAACCCTGAGCTAAAATCTGACAAACACAGAACCCCATCAAGCCCCTCACACCCAGCGACCCAGCGACCGCATGGCACTAAAACAAAGCTGAGTTTATCACCAAAACGCATCTTATTATTAACCAAAAATTCACATTTTATAACTCCTCCCAACAATAGCAAAAAGACACAATATCATGCTCCCAGAGCGAGCTTACAGCAGCTCAGCCGTTTGATAGTTTGTGGACTACTCAAACTCTATAGGCTATGACAAACTTATACGATTACCTATATCAAAAGAAAGAGTTTTTTATATGATTTTTATATTTTAATATGTTTTTCCCGGCTGCACTATAAGGGCAGCCTATTTTCCTCCACTCAAACCCACACACCTGTGATAGCCTACGACTGATCATCCACCCTTGATAAACAATCCGCGATCACATTGTCACATCCAGCAATATGACGGATGTCCAGGTTATACTCCTGCAACATCAAAGACCACCTGGTCAGTCTCATATTGTGATTGTGAAATTGATTCAGGAATCTCAAAGGGTGATGATCAGTGTAGATAACCACGACTGGGCCATAGGCTGGAACATACACCTCGAAGTGCCTGAGCGACAGCACAATCGCCAGTAATTCCTTTTCTATTGTAGAATAGTTCTTTTGTGCAGCATTGAACTTCTTAGAAAAGAAACTTACTGGGTGTTCCACACCTTCATTGTCTGTCTGTAGCAAGACGGCACCAGCCCCTACACCACTAGCATCTGTTGCCAGCTGAAAAGGCCTGTTAAAGTCTGGGGCCCTGAGTATCGGGTGAGTACATAGCAAATGTTTCACCAAAGTGAAAGCCTTTTCACACTCAGGTGCCCACAAAAACTTTTTGTCTTTAGATAACAAATCTGTGAGAGGTGCCAACACCGTTGAGTAACCTTTTATGAAGCGTCTGTAGTAGCCTATCATACCCAAGAATCTCATAATCTGCTTCTTGGTTGTTGGGTGCGGAAATTTATTGATAGCCTGTACCTTGTTCTGAGGAGGGCACACCTGTCCCCTTCCCACTACAAACCCAAGGTACTGCACAGTGGCTTTTACGAAGTCACACTTTGCCAAATTTACTACCAGACCTGCTTCACTAAGTTTCCGGAACAAGGTCTCAAGGTGCTCACAATGGCTCTCAAAGTCGTCATCATAAATGATTACATCGTCCAAATATACGGTGCAATTTGGAATGTCCTTTACAATTTCATTCATCAGGTTCTGAAACGTTGCTGGTGCATTCTTAAGCCCGTAAGGCATAACATTGCACCGGTAGGTACTCCCGTCCACAACAAAACCACATACCTCTTTAGCACGCTCGGACAAAGGTACTTGCCAGTAACCTTTTACTAAATCTACTTTAGACAAAAAACGAGCATTACCAATTTTGTCAACACTATCATCAACCCGAGGAAGAGGATATGGGTTAGTTGGAGTCAAACCGTTTAACCTACGGAAATCAATACAAAAGCGTACCTTGCCATCTGGCTTAGGCTGCAGTGTTACAGGGGAAGTCCACTTAACTGTGCCTTTCTCTATCAACCCTCTACCGAGCATATACTCCAACTCATCCCTCAGAGCTGGTAGTTTTATGGGGGGCACACGGTACGGGATTGACTTAAAGGGTAGATGGTCCCCCACGTCAACATCATGCATAGCCTGAGTAGTGAGGCCTGGGTGTTCAGCAAATACAGTGGGGTATGAACCGAACAACTGACGGATAGCATCAAACTGCGGCTCAGGCAAATGAGCTATAGCCTCGTCAGCCCTTAGGCTCGAGTTCCCCGTCCACTGATCCGCTGAAACATGTTGATCCCAGCTATCCTCCTCTGAAGCTTGACTGTCCCCCTCTCCTTCTCCACCACGGCCGCAACAAGCCAACACAGGGACAGTGAGAGGCTCAGAGGGGCGCCTCACATACTCTTTAATAAGGTTCACGTGACATAACTGGTTCTTTTTCCTCCTGTCTGGAGTGGCAACAAGGTAATCTAAGTCTGAAATTTTTTCTACAATTTTATAAGGTCCAGTGTACTTCGCAGAGAGGGGGTTACCAACCAAAGGCAACAAAATTAATACCTCTTGTCCTACAGTGAACTTCCGGAGCCTCACTTTGCGATCATACCTGTCCTTCATCAAAGCTTGTGATTCTGTCAAATTTCTACCTGCCATCTCCAGACTCTTAAGCATGCGCTCACGGCTTTCAAGCACATACTTTAATAATGGACAAGGCTGCACAGTCCCCTCCCAAATTTCTTTCAGCATGTTAAGGGGGCCCCTGACACGGTGTCCAAAAATCAGCTCGTTTGGACTAAATCCCAGGCTCTCACCAGGTACCTCCCGAGCAGCAAACAGCACATAAGGCAATCCAAGATCCCAATCCATACCGTTGTCAGCACAATAACACCTGAGCATGCTTTTAAGTGTAGCATGCCACCGCTCAAGCACCCCTTGACTCTCAGGGTGATACGCTGACGATACTACTGCTCGTATCCCATGCTGTTGCATTGTTTGCTTGAACATGTTGGAGGTGAAATTAGATCCCTGATCAGACTGAATCTCCTCCGGGTACCCGTACCTTGAGAAGTACCACAACAAGTTACTGACTACCGTCTTAGCCATTCCATTTTTCATAGGGTATGCATCGGGGTATCTAGTGGCAACATCCATTATGGTTAACAAAAATTTATTTCCCGCCTTAGTGGGAGGGAGTGGACCAACCATGTCAACAATAATTTTACTAAAGGGTGGCCCAATCACAGGAATAGGGTGTAACGGAGCCTTAGGAATAACTTGGTTCGGTTTCCCGACACGTTGACAAATATCACAGGAGTTTATCCATGACTGCACATGAGACTTCATCCCCGGCCACCAAAACAATTTCCCCAAAGCCGCCACCGTTTTTCTCACCCCTAGATGTCCTGCCAGTGGTGTGTCATGCGCCAACCTCAGTAGGCTATCCCTGCACTCCCGTGGCACCACCAACTGGTCCACTACTCCGGACCCCTTTTGCCAACTACGTTTAGGGTCTTGAAAACGCCTATAAAGGATGCCTTCTAAATAAAAAAAATCTCCTGGCTGTGCATCGCCGTCCTCGTCGAGCTCTACAGCTCCATTAGCACACGTTTGGAGCTCAGGGTCCTCTAGTTGCAACCGACTTATATCTGAGGGTGCCAAGCGATCTAACTGCCTCCGGAGCAATGCATGACCTTCCCCGATACTGGGCTGCTCCCTCTGTCTCTCTCGATGTACATAACGTTGCTGTCGTGGAGACTCGTCATGCCCAGCCTCGTCACTCTCGATGACAGGCCCAGGGGCTACTCCAGAATTAAGTAATGGTGCTAATACTGAATCACCCAGGAGAGCCGCCGAGTCAAAACTCTTAAAACCAACTCCAGCTTTAGCCTCCTCCTGTTGATCGTTCCTCCGCTGGTCTGAAGGCGGAGGACTAGGCTGTGACACTTTAGCTGCCCGAGCTCGGGTGACAACACACGCCATGGGTTGTGTCTGGCACCGCTCGACCCACTCTTGCTCTTCCCTACTCACGTCGGCCGGCCTCTCGGCAACGACTAAGGGTAGAACCTCGGAAGCGGGCATTGCAAAGTCGTTGCCGAGAAGAAGGTCGACGCCCTCCACTGGCAGTTTCTCCACAATCCCGACATCCAATTCACGTGCCACACCATCCACCTCCAACTCCAACCGCACCAGCGGGTATGACCGAGTTGCATTAATACCCTGCACCACTACCACCCGAGCCGCGTTTATAGGGTAGCCAGTCAAGTTTTTCATCAGAGTCTGGGAAGCACCTGTATCACGCAAGACCTCTACTCCATGCTTGCGCCCCGCCCACATCACGCAACCCCGCCCTCTATGGTCGCAAAAAACATCCTGAGCAGGGTTCGAGCCTCCCAGGTGCTTCTGCATTGGCTGTGCCTCAGCCTCTGACGAACTGCCCCAGGCAAACTCAGATGACTTCGGAGACACACCAATGTTGCAGGCCAAAGACACAGCTGCTGTAGGTGGTTTGCTAGGACAGACTCTTGCAAAGTGCCCCTTTTTATGACAATGATAACACTCCACCTCCCCTTTGGGCTTCCCTTGGTACTGGGAAGGGCCCGGCCCCTTCTTAAATGGGACGGTGCTAGTCTTGTGGTCAGTCTTGGTATCATGGCTCTTGTACTTGTTTGCATAAGGTATATCACTAACTCGGGGGGGTGGGGCGTCACGCCCCTTGTTACCTGCCTCACTACGCTGGGCAGACCCGCACCCACGAATTAGTGATAGCCGGAGGTCAGCCATCTCAGCTGCCTCCTGTAGAGTTTTTGGGTTCTTTTCTTTAATAGTTAAAGTCATTTCTGCACCAGTACACTTATAAAACTGCTCGAGCAGAAACAGCTCAGTCAACTGTTCGGCCGTCTCAGCTTTCTCAGAACGTGTCCAGTTTTTAAGTGCATCTTTTAAGTCCCGGGCATGTTCAAGAAAGGTCACCTCCCTAGTCTTTGTAACACCCCGAAACTTCAATCGATATGTTTCCGGTTGCAACTCGTATGCCCGTAGGACAGCTCTCTTCAATTCTGGGTAGTCAATGCAAGACTCTAAAGGCAGTGCATCATAAGCCTTCAGACCCTTACCCGTAAGTCTTGAGGAGACTAGAGCTGCCCACTTCTCTTCAGGCCAATTATGCTCCCTACATTTCTTCTCAAAACGATTAAAAAATTCTGTGACTTCAGTTTCACTAAATACCGGCACCAATTTGACTAATTGGGCCAAGGACTGTTCTCTTACTTGGCCCTCACGGCCCATCCAAGTCCCTGTCGACTCTGCACGAGACTTATCTAAATCTAATTTAGCACAATATTTCTCCGAGTCGTACTTAAGCTCAGCCTCATGCCTCCTAACCTCAATCTCATGCCTCCTCGTCTCATCCTCCTGCCTCCTGGTCTCATTTTCATGCCTCCTGGTCTCATCCTCCTGCTTCCTAGCCTCAATCTTAGCAAGCTCAAGTCTAAATACCATATCTGGAGACAGACAGGAAGAGGGAGCTGCCACTACTGAAGGAGGGGGGGCAAAAACTGGGGAACCACCATGTGCACCACCCGAGGGCACTCCAATCTGCCAATTCTCATCCCTCTGTGGGAGAGTGCTAACCTCCGGTAACTGAGTGGACGGCACTGTGGGAGTCGAGTGAGAGGGGATCTGGGGAGGAACCCCCCCAAACGCCCTCTCCTCCGAAACCCCATGTCGCCCACGCAACACCCAGGAAATCAGCTCCCCCTTGGACATCCCTACTACATTGGAAATTCCCAAAACCTTGGCTATCAGGTGCAAGCCACAAACATCCACCCCAGTCAGCCTCTCCTCCGTCACGTGGTACCGCTTACTCACAAAAACTCTAGCATCCTCCTCACTGGTTACTAACGGCACACCTTCAAATGGCATCTCTCGCTCATCGTCAGTGCTAATGCACGACATACTGAAGTCCACAAAAAAATTCTCGAGACAAAAGTGTTTAACTTCCTATGCAAGCACTAATTACTAAATTAACTGGAGTCTCTTAAATGCTTTACTAATTGCCATACAAAAACAAATATTCTTCAATATGCACGCTAAAATACAAACAAACAAATGTTGTACAACTCTGCAAAAATTTATACTGTTCACAAAATCCTAAGCAAGGTCGCCATTTGTTACGACCTGGCACTCGGGTACACAAGGGCTCTCAATCAGGACTCTAATACGGCTCGCTGCCACAACGGAAACACACGATCCCAACCCCTGAGTACTGCCAGCCGAACAAAAAACACCAATACCCTCCAGAGTTCAATCTGCTATAACGGGGTATACAAGAACTCGGTACTAGTGTTCAACAACAGACTAATAAAGAGACAGGAATTCTCTAGTCTGGTCAACAATCAAACAAAGAAGTAAGAAACAACAACACCAAAGAATAGTGTTGGCCGAAGCCGAAGTAATCCACCCTTGACTAAGAACTTAAGAAGTCCTCCACCCTCTACTTCGGATCGGCACTATTACGTTACGTTAATTAATAGTCCTTAAGCATCGAGCAAGGAATCTTCTGAAAAAAGTTAGATGCTTCTCGGATGCTCGTAAGAAGTACGTATCGGATTTTGAACAGTAATTCAATAAGAAAAACACTGGCAATTAAATACTATTACAGGTTTAAATTGGCATAAGAATAATTAAAAGAATATGCAATAGTAAATGGCAAACATTAAAAAGAAGTACTCCGCAAATGCAACGGCAATAGCCTACTCGGATTGTGCTCGTGGGCCACTAATCACTAAAGTAGCCAAGCTTGCAACACATGAAATCAATAGTGCATAAACAATATCATACATAAGGAAAGCTTCAATACTATTCTGTATCTACTAATCGAGTAAAGTCTAGCTGGGGTACTGTGGGCAAAAGGTAGCAGTGACTGAGCAAAAACGGCTCGTAGCCTAGCGAAGTCCTCACAACTGTTTAAAGTATTACGTTAACACTAACAAGTGCACTTTGAGAAATCCAGATCCCTTGTATCTGGTTTTCTCCCGGCTCCTTGACAAAGTAAAAACAAGCTGTTAATAAAATACAGGGTGGTTAGGCTCTTGCCCTCACGCACTGTAAATTATTAACTCAACACAGTCAGCCGCGAAGACAACCTAGGCTTCACTGAACCGAAACGAGTATGCAGGTTTATCGCTTAACCACTGCATCAAACAACAACTCGTAACACAGAAAAGCCTTACCCCAGTCTAGCATTACCTAGACTAGCAGAAACCAGGAATAATAATAATAACACACAGGGAAATGCATAGACAAGTGCAACAAACATAAATCAATCCTATTCTAAGTTAACCCTTCCAAAATAGGCTATCTAATAGGCATGTATCTCATGAGAACTCAAGCGATAATACGTTGGCTGACTAGCTCTGCACCAACGGGACCATGGAAGTTAAAAAGGGTAGGGAAAAGAGGAGATAAGAATGTAAGGTAGTAGAGAAAGTTCACATCAGTCAGAAGAATATATATAGTTAGCAAGGGAAATGAGAAGTCGCTCTGCCTAATGAGTTCTGATCAAAAAATGGCTAGACTTCCCTTTTTATACTCGGCCCTCTAGTGAGCCCAACGTGAACTACTAAGGACCGCCCACTGACAATCATTACGTAATTTCTCTCTCTCCTCTGGGATAGACAAAGGCTTTCCTAGCACTGAGGGGAGGGGGAGGGGGGGGGGAGTGCTAGTGAGTTAGGCCCACCTCCCGCATGGCGCACCCACTGACCCCCAACTGTGGCTGCCGCTTCTCCCATCATTACAAATAAGTTTTACACACAATACTTATAACTAATGATATAAAATAGAACTCGTTGACTCAGATGAAAACAAAATACATATTCATATTACTTATAGTACAACGGCTCACATGAACTAAGTTAGGAAACTCTACATAGACTACAGCCAAAGTTCCTGCCCTGACGATCCTAGCGAGAGTGGGGCATGACTAGGCGTTCTGTACAGCATGCTCACACTGGACATGCGTCACAGGTGGAAAAAGGCTTAGCCTACCATATCACACACCCAGCAACCTCAGTACTCAAAGTCCTGACAAAAACAGAGATAATCAGTCCAGCCACCCAATCCCCCCAGTAATATCAACCATGAATAATATGCACATCTAATAATGGTAAAACAATGCAGCAGAATAATGGAAAAGAACATGGAAGAACAGTGTGAAGCTTATAATCTATACTTTCCTGAGGCAGGAATGCAGTGTAAACGAAATAAACTCTAGTAATTAAACTACTTGGATTAAAACAAAAACAACATGCTTATTGTGACTCCAGCCCTGCTCTGCTTCGATCTACTAAGAAACAAAATAGATACATGCAGTATTTAAGGGAAACAAAAGGAAGCAAGCTTAACAACACCAGACAGTGATGTTGTCATAGCGAGGGTCAGAACTGAAGTAAGCTCTCGCACCAGCGGGAGTTCCCACGGCAAAGCGAGCGAGGGAGGGGAGGGACACCAGGCGCCGCTATAATGCTTAATTATCCCAGGCGCCTGCACTCTCATTAACTTCGCAAAAGTAACAAATAAAACACAAGGCATCATTGTGTAAACTTATGATAAACGAAATATTCCCCAAGGGCTGAACAAAAGAAGTAATTATACTTGTGGCCACAACACCAGGGCGACACTGGCGACTGCCTGTAACTCGTGGCAGCAGAGGCTGGTAGCCTCGACACAGGGCTCCCTACTGTAGTTATTATAACACACATACAACTGAACTGAGATTACATAAGTTCAGGGGAATGTGACAATCTCACACCCAGGGGGAGTCTGTTGGTGCATCTTAAAACAACAGACTGCTCATACTTCAATAACACTACAAGACATACACAACTACAGTCTTTTTAGTATTTTTAGAGATTTTATACTTTTGTATTTAAATATTTTCTTCTATACAGAAACACAGCAACTCCTACTTTACGACCCTACGCTGGGCTACATACGGCAACCAACAAGCACCAGACGTAAACATGCTAATCAAACCAAAGTAGAGGCTACACCAACACTGACTGAACAGCGAGGGTTCTCCTTAACCCTTAATTAGCGGCGAGCAACATAAGTCGAGTTAAATAAAGCTGGACTATGTGGCGGCGCTCGACATAGGTCGAGTGGCAATTTCAGCACGTAATGTGGCTGAGAGAGAGAGACAAGTGGTGGCAGGAGACTAGCGAGCGTATGACTGCTCCAGACCACCGCGGCGAACCTACTGACACAAATCTCAGCTCCCTCCTCCCTCTCTCACTCGCTACATACTCAATTATGTACCGAAAGTACCGAATTACCTGCTTTTTGCACTCGCGTTGCACGGTTATTGCAAGAAAACTATCCATCATACAAGGATCGTTATGGTGTCATTCGAAAGCTCTGTTTATGCCCTTTCAGGGATAGGTACTTGTTTTACGTTCTGGGTCTTATTTAGGCATGAAAATGATCACGTAAACAGCCCTATTTTGGCTAAAAACACCCCGCTGGGCGGTACACATAAATAAACCGCATAGGCCGCTCGTAAGGTGTTAAAACATACCCTCCCGTGACAAACAATCAGCCAGAACATTATCAGTGCCCTTAACATGCCACACATCCAAACTGGGTTCCAGCAGCAAAACATCACCTGACACTGATAAACTGCCCAGTCCATCACAAGACTGGCACTTCTCTTCGCTCTCTCTGGCAACGTGACCTGCCAATAACCCTTCACTAATACCACCTTAGTGATAGACGAGGCAGCCTTGATGCGGTCTATGGGATCGTCAACTCTGGGTAATGGATAGGCGTCTGTCTGGGATAATGCACTAACATCCATCAACACAAAAACGGATCTTGTCACTCTGCTCAGGTTGCAAAGTCACTGGCAAAGACCACTCGCGATATCCCTTATCCCTCAGACCCTTCTCCAACATGTAGTCCAGCTCTGCTTTTAGGACAGGCTGTCGAGCAGGATTTATACGGTAGGGAGCCAACTTGAGCTATGCACTGTCTCCAGCCTCTATGTCGGGTGCCACCCCGGACATCAGGCCTGGAGAATCACCAAACATGCGGAAGTACTGCCACAGCCTAGTAAACAACTCCTCTTGGTGCTTAGGAACAAGAGGTTGCAACTTATCTCGAAGAACAACATACTCATTGCCCTCCCACAACCCAGCCGGGACCGCAGCCTCTAAACTATAGTCTCCCTCCTTCTCCACCTCCGTCCCTAATACAGCCAGGTCATGAGAGGGACAATCTGTACCACCTGTGCAGTTACTCCCATAATTCTCAAGTACTAAGACTTCCCGCCGATACCAGCCATGCGCACCCCCGCATTCCTTGCGGCTACACCTGCCTGCGTAGGATCACCTCCGTCAGCGCCACGGCCAGATGTAGTTGGTCTATGGTAGGGCTGTTGCATTTTAATTGGGCAGCATTAGGAGGCTATGCGACGGTCGGGCGTATATATTACATAGTCAACCTCACCAATCTGCTTAATGACCTGATACTGACCACAAAAAATTAGCAGCCATTGGTCGACCCTGAACTGACAACCATGCCAAAGCCTCGTCGCCCACCTTGAACACCCTAGATTTAGCGTGTTTGTTACAATGGTCTCTCATCTTCGTGTTCATGCTGCTAACCGGGATAGCCTCCGGGTATCTAGTGGTAGTATCAATTAAAGTAAGCAAGTATTTATCTCCCGAACTGGTGGGTAATAAGGGACCAACCATGTCAACTATGACACAAGTTAATGGCGGTTTAACTGCAGGTGTAGGGATCAAAGGTGCCACGGATATTCCTGGGTGGGGTTCTCCAACTACCTTACCAATATGACACATCAAAAAAGAAGCCACCGATGCATGCATATTAGGCCACCAAAAATGAGAATGTAGCCTATCAGTAGTCTCACATACCCCTAAATGACCCGCCAGTGGTGCCACATGCATTAGCCTAACCAGCTCCTCCCTGAACTGGGCAGGCACCACTAACTGCTCCTCCCCCAAGCCTGAGTTCGTATCCGGCGTCCACTGCCGATACAACAATGCCCCTTTTATAATAAATTGCTCTTGACTTTTCCCACCAGTCGTACCAACCTTCTTAAACAGGAGGCCCAGACTGGGGTCCTCTTGCTGCAACTTGCTCAGTTTGTTTCTAGGTAGCTCCATCAAGGCAGTTACCTCTGACCTCTCAAAAATATCAGAAGGTTGAGTCGGTATCACTAGGTCAGACTCCTCGTCCGGCACTAGGTCACCTCTACTAATCTCGGTAGCCTCACTGGGGTCAGCCAAGCCCACAGTTGCCTCTGGACCAGTGTCATCTAGAAGTACATTATGGGATGGCCCGCACTCATGGCTGTCGGCCCCCGCATCCACTAAATCATCCACATGTTGTGCCAAATGTGCCACTGATTGGGTCACTGCACCAACAGGGTAGATAGAGTCCATGTTATCTTCTTGCAAACAACCACCACCAGGGGGCACAAAAGCAGCCTCAGCGACGACTGTAGTAGGTGGTAAAACTACATCCCCTGCCAAGTCAGTCCCGAGCGAAAGGTCCACCTCCTCAACTGGCAGAGTGTCCACCATTGACCTGGCAGTCAAAAGTGGGCACTCTAGGGTCACCAGGACTAAATCACAGAATTGTTCACTGTTGATTCCCCTGCACATCACAAACTCTCCCGTACTAATAGGTCCCCCTGTCAGGTTGCGACACATGGATTGTTGCGCACCAGCATCCCTAAACACCTTGACAGGGTAAGTCTGCTCCCCAACCCGTACAAATCCATCATGTATCAATGGCTGACACCAACCAGGGGAAGTCTGGTTATGCTCAGGTGGTGATACCATCTGGGGTGGCAAAGTGCTTACTACCCTGCTTCGCGCTGGCCAGCACTGCGCCCCAAACTCACCAGTGCCTGGCTTGCCTTTCACAGGCACCTCCCCTAGTGTCGCCACCACCTGGACAGCCTTGGGTTCCTGGGTAGCCTTCCATTTAGCACACTGAGGTTTAATATGACCCACTTGCGTGCAAAAATAACATCTCACTTCCGTAGAAGCTTGCTGATCGTCAGCCTTGGTATAATGTTGTATCTTATTTGTGGTAACTTTGGGTGATGATGGGCTAGCTGATACTGTGGCTGCTTGGTGTACAGGTCGGTCTCTCCTGTCACCAATGCTCCCCATGCACATGCCACGCTGGGCTAGTGCAGAGTCATCAGCCCAAGCTGCTGCTTCCCTTATTGATTTAAACCGTTTTTCTTTTAATTTTGCCCCAATGTCCTTTTCAACTATGTTGGTAAACTGCTCCATCAGCCAAACCTCACAGGCCACCTCAAAAGTACCAGCCGACTCTGAATGCAGCCACTTAGCTAGATTATCGCGCAGGTACCTGGCACAATCCACGTGCGAGTCCCCCTGCTGGTTCCGAGCCCCCCTGAAGGCCAACCTGTAAGCCTCGGGACGCAGCTCGTAGGCTTTTAACACAGCCTCTTTAAGTACATCATACTCTAGCTCCTGCACTTCTAGGCGATCGTATGTATCAAGAGCCTTGTCTTTTAAAACATTAGACACCAACACCGCCCAGCATTACCTCGGCCACTGATACTCGTGGGCCTTCTTCTCAAAACGTAAGAACCACTCTGTGACCTTAAGTTCATCGAAGGCCGGCACGAGTTTCAGCCGTCGAGACAACAGCACCTCTTCTGCCTCCTCCTTAGATGTATGCCCAGCATTATTCCCTTGGCTTCACCAACAAAAGGCACTGGGACACTGTGTGTTATCAAATATTAGCTTTATTGTATTAGTATAAATCGGGGCACCGAAATCCACTAGCAATATTTCGGGCAATTATATGTATCAAATTGTAAAGTGTTGTGTTGAAAAGCAAACCGACAAACACATACAACATGGGAACGATCACAAAATCACAACTCACGCTGGTGGTAGTAATAAAGCCAATCCTTACAGTATTTTGTTTACCTGTTTCATACCTTTAATATTATAGAGTCCACTTTCCTCACTTTTCATTACAAAGGGACCAGGCTAGCTTGGGATCCATTGAGTCTGAGAGGAACATTCAGACCACCCTGGTATTGCTAGTCTCTCTCCTGAATACATACAGTACATACTCTCTCTCTCTCTTGTTCCTAATGACCAGATCAATTGGCACTCTAGGTTTCTCATTCAGTTCAAGTCGCCTCTGATTCAAGGTCACATTTTAACCCTTTCCATCGTAATTCATTGTTTATTATAGTAATAATTGTAGTAATTAATTCTAAATCAGTTATGCTACTACTACGGGGGATAATTCGACAGTCATTTACTGTAGAAGTTCGTATATTTTATTTAACAGACTTCCTATCTACTCTAATAATAGGTTCTTGGCTTGGGCCGAGATGAGTTCAAGACGCAGATTGAATATTACGTCGATTCATGCTAGGTGGTACTCTGGACCCCTAAAGTTCCCGTTACTCCATAACTGAATCCCCACTATTCAGGTATTGACTCAAGTCGGCTTCAATCCTACGACCCGTTATTAGTGATTAATCCTACATAAATAAATCAAAACCCTGCTGTGTCTTTTATTGAGACCAGGGCCTAATGAACCATTTGCTCTTTAATTAACTAAAACAAATTTATTATTCTTTCCTCTACTCTTTAGGTTTTCCCACGTTTACTGAGCCTTCTGTATCCTTTCTCAATACCAAGGCTATAACATATATAATCTATTGTCTCAATACATAGAATCTATTTACTCCTTTGACACAACCGTCGTTACTACTCAAGTACCTCCACAATGACATAAAATCGTACAAATTACCGAATGAGATAGCAAGGTCTCTCTCACATATAATATGGGTTCCGCCACCCAGTTACTTCACAATCTAGGTTTACAATATTTATCTCAATAACACAATTGGGTTCCGTTACCCAGTCACTTCACAATCTAGGTTTACAATCTTTATCTCAATAACACTATTGGGTTCCGTCACCCAGTCACTTCACAATCTAGGTTTACAATCTTTATCTCAATAACACTATTGGGTTCCGTCACCCAGTTACTTCACAATCTAGGTTTACAATCTTTTTCTCAATAACACTATTGGGTTCTGTCACCCAGTTACTTCACAATATAGTTTGACATTATGTTATCTCAATTACACTATTCGGTTCCGTCACCCAGTTACTCCACCATATTGGTTTACAATCTTGATCTCAATTACCCCTTCTGAATTTACCCTCAAGTAACCCTGTTACCAACTCGCTAGGTTACCTTCCACCTTAATCAATTATCGTACTAACAAAAGATGAACCGTGCCTCAGCCGCATACACGGAATAACTCTCTTAGACTTAATAATAACGCAACTCACATTGGACTAGTGTCCTTCTTCACAGTTTCCTTTTTACACAACTTAATGAATGATTCGTATGGACTAGTGTCTTTCCCTCCCCTCTTTACTTTTACTCTTTTAATCTTTAATCTATTAGGCAACTAAACAACTGTTTCCCTCTTTAACTTACTGGTTGCATCATTTATTAACAAAAGTAATCTTTCCCTCCCTTCTTTACTTTTACTCTTTTAATCTTTAATCTATTTGGCAACTAAACAACTGTTTCCCTCTTTAACTTACTGGTTACCTCATTTATTAACACAAGTATTCTTTCCCCCCCCTCTTTACTTTTACTATTTTAACCCTTCCTGCCTGGATGTCAGTGTGGAAGGACACCACGAAATAAGGGCAGGTGCCCACTGCCCGGGTGTCCTGTTACTAGGCAGTAAGCTTTCAAGCCTATTCAGCTTGGTCTGAACGCTGTGCGTCCGACGCATGTAAACAAAGCCGATCGTTGCATCACCGCACCTCCGAAAACACTAAGGAGACATCGGATCAATGTTATTGTTGTGACGTCAGACAAAATTAGTGTCTGAAAAGCTCCGATGTTGTAAACATCGCGGAAAAATTCGCTCAACGGAAATCGTCATCACAACTAAACCAGTTGACTTAGAGAGCTCTACTCAACGCCAGTCTACAGATTGGAAACCTCACTACGTTTAAGGATGCGTGGGAAATTTCTAGCAGTTAAACTAAAAAAAAAAACGGTAGCCTAGGCCTAGACGTTTTTCGGCCAGATCGCCCGGGTAGCCCACACTGTCCTTCGGAGATACAGCCCGGGCCAGGAGGGTTTATCTTTAATCTATTTGGCAACTAAACAACTGTTTCCCTCTTTAACTTACTGGTTGCCTCATTTATTAACACAAGTATTCTTTCCCTCCCCTCTTTACTTTTGCTCTTTTAATCTTTAATCTCTCCTATCAGATCCTTTATAATAACTCTTCGGCTGGTGCCGCTGCTAACAAAAATAACTAATTAATAACACATCATCATCTTTATATATTCAGGCAAGTCTAAATTCTTTTTCCTTTATTCTTGTCCTAGAAGGACACATTAATTTTTATAAGTGATGGCCACCGGGTCAGTTCTGCAGTCTCTCTCTTTCTTGATCTCAACTGGAAGTCTTTGCTCTCCCACTACTATCTGTCGTCCTCTTGAATCGCTTGGCTGTAGTGGTATGCAAGCCTGCGATGCGACGACAGGTGGCCAGATACTGAGGGTGTATCTGCCTTAGTAGGGAAGAGCTGATGATAGGCCTGGGGAGTGCCTGCTGGAACAAAAGGCGAGGGTTGGGAGGCTGGAGCCGAATTCCTGTGAGTGCCCAAGTGCGAGAGAGCAAGTAGGTTGCGAGATCTGGACCCAGTGCCGTCTGCCCGGCGAATGACTTTGCAACGCACCCCCCACCCCCCTCCCTTTATAGTTCTGGCCCCCGCTCTCTCGCACTGCCATTGGCTGAGGAACCCGCATGGCATCCCGCTCGCACTGACTTCTTGCTTCCTTCATCTCCTCTCTCTCCTCTTCATAGTAAGTTTCAGGAAGTTGATTATAAACCCCTTTTGGTGGCTTACGGGAGTACAGGGCTGGCACCGAGGTATTACTTAGGGGATAATCAGAAGGAGCTCTTCGGGCAGAGAAAGAGTGACTTCTGAGGTGGAATAAAAAATCCAGCTTTGCGCTCCGATAATGGAGGCCGCTGATTGGCTGGTGGGCGGGGCGTGGCATGTTGCAGCCGTGAGCTGTCAGAATCAACTGGCCGTGCAAGCCAGTAAAAGCGGTGATTTTCGGAGGGCTTTTCAATTTTAATAATAATTATTATTATCATCATTATTCATCCCTGGGGGTAAGGGATTAGAATATGCCCCACATGCCTTCTGCGTGTCGTAAGAGGCAACTAAAGAGGTTGGGTCGGTGGGCTTGCAGACCCCCACCCGGAAAAAATTACGAAGCAACGATAAACGAACAACCAGCCTCGGATGCGGACGGACCCTGTGTTGACGAACCCCGACCGACTATGGACAAGCTTACGGACATTCTGAGAATAGGTACATGGAACGTGAGTGGCATGAATGATGGCACAAAAGAGAGAGGCACTGGAAGCGTTAGTGAATGCCAGGCTGGATGTATGTGGAATGACGGAGACCAAAAGGAAGGGTACAGATGTGAGAGAGTGGGAGCTTGGAATGGGTGTGTGTGCTGGAGGGAGTGTGGGAGCATCGAGAGAAGGTGTGTGTTTGTTTATAAGTAACGAATGGAAGGAGTGTGTAAGAGAATATGGGTCTGTGGGTTTAAGGATTGTGTGGGTGAGAATGAAAGTAGGAATACAAACGTGGGTGATTGTGTGTGTGTATGCTCCGACAGAGGATAAACTTGTAAGAGAGAAAGAGGAGTTCTGAGTGAATGTGGAGGCGTGCCTGGATAAGCTTGACAAGAACGAAAGAATATTTCTGATCGGGGATATGAATGGTAAGGTGGGCGATAGGAAAGTTGATGGAGTGGTGGGAGGGTGGGGGTACCATCAGAGGTGAATGGGAATGGTAGTGCACTTGTGAACGTATGTGTAGGGAGGAGGTTGTGGATAGCCAACACCTTCTTCCGACACAGAATGATATACAGATACACATGGAAAGTGGTGTGGACGATGAAGGATAATACAGTGGTGCAACGAAAGTCACTGATTGATAATATATGTGAGGATGAAAGAATGAAGAAATCGGTGATGGATGCTAGGGTGTATGGGGGTATTGGAGGGGGTCTGTTTTATCATTATGTAGTAGTAGCTAAGGTTAGGATATAAAAGAAGTGGGTGAGGAGAGCTGGAGGGAGGCGAGAGGAAGGTGAAATGGTGAAGAGGGTGGAGAGGCTACAGGAGGAGGAAATCAGGAAAGAGTACAGGAGAGCAGTAAAAAGATGACTAGGTGGGTTCGACCTGAAAGATATGGAGGAAGTGGAGGAGATAAGCAAGGTGTTTAAGGAAGTGATCTGTGCAGCATGTGAGGAGGTATGTGGAGTGAGGAGAAGAGGGAGGGGAGTGAAAGGTACAGCATGGTGGACAGAAGAGGTAAAAGTAGCTGTGGAAGACAATAAGAAAGCGTATAGAGAGATGTTGGGTAGTAGAGGGAATGAAGATTTGGAGAGGCAGAAACGAGTGAGGTACGTGGAGAGAAAGAGAGTGGTGAAGAGAGTAGTGAAGGAAAGTACAAGAAGAGTAGATGAGGAATTTGGAAGGAATCTGAATGTAAATTGGAGGGAGTGTAAGAAACTGTTCTGGAGAAGAAGCCAAGAAAGGTAGGGAAGGTAGCAAGGGAAACAGTAAGGGTGTGAAAGATAAGAATGGGAGAATGATAGCCGAGAAGCAAGAGTGAGTCGAAAGATGGAGGGAGTAGTTCAACGAGTTGCTAAATGTAAGGAATGTAGAGCCAGCAAACCTAGTTGGATATGGTATGGGAGGGAGAAGAGGAGAAGTAGTGGAGGAGGAGGTGGGGATCAGGAGGTCAGAAGTGTGGGAAGCCATGAAAAGAGTGAAGTTGGGGAAAGCACCAGGAACAGATGGAGCTTGTGGGGAAATGTTGAGGTATAGTGGTGAGATAGTGATCGAATGGGTATCGAAAATGTGCAAACTAGCATGGGAGAAGGGGAATGCACACGATGACTGGAAGACTGGCATAATAGTCCCCCTATATAAGGGCAAAGGGGAAAGAGGAGTGTGAGGTAACCACCTAGGAATATGACTTTTAACCCTTTCACACTAATATGACGCAGAGGTTGCCAGATTAGCAATAAGAAATAGAGTTCTCACACTCTTATAATTACCTCTCCAAAATTAGTTTTCTGCCCACAGCTAACTCAAAGACAACTGCAGAGGTTGAAGTAACTGAACTAAAGGTTTCTAAATACCATTGATGGTAACAAAGGCTTTAATGTATCCCTAATAGGCTCATAATCGCGTCATATGTCGGAGAGGGTTAAGCGTAGTAGGGAAGGTGTACAGTAGGGTAGTCATTGGGAGAGTGAGAGTGAGAACGGAGAAATGGATAGGCGACGAGCAGGGAGGTTTTAGGAAGGGAAGAGGATGTGTATATCAGATTTTTACCCGGAATTGTGTTGTGGAGAAATATCTGGAGAAGCAACAAAAGGTCTATGTTGCCTTTATGGACTTGGAGAAGGCCTATGACAGAGTGGATAGAGAAGGTATGTGGAAAGTACTTAGAATATACGGAGTAGATGGCAAGTTGCTGAAAGCAGTGAAGAGCATGTATGAGGGTGCAAAGGCGGCAGTACATGTGGAGAATGAGCAGAGCGAGTTCTTTGACCTGAATGTTGGGTTGAAACAGGGGTGTGTGATGTCCCCGTGGTTGTTTACTTTATATATGGATGGAGTCATGAAAGAAATACTAGGAAGAGCAGTGGATGTTGGTGTATCGTTGAAAAGGGAGGGAAATGAGTGGAAGCTGCCTATACTGCTGTTTGCGGATGATACAGCTCTGATGAGCGATAATGAATGGGAGTTGCAGGGTCTGGTAAATGAGTTTGGAACAGTGTGCGAAAAACGAAATTTGAAGGTAAATGCGGGGAAGAGCAAGGTTATAGTCTTCGAAAGGGGTGAGGTCACAGAGTGTGAGGTGAAGTTGAATGGTCAGGCTATGGAGATCGTCAGCTCTTTTAACCCCTTCAGACTCATATGATGCAGAGGTTGCCAGATTAGCAATAAGAAATAGAGTTCTCTCACTCTTATAATTACCTCTCCAAAATTAGTTTTCTGCCCACAGCTAACTCATAGACAACTACAGAGGTTGAAGTAACTAAACTAAAGGTTTCTAAATACCCCTGATGGTAACAAAGGTTTTAAAGTATCCCTAATAGGCTCAACATCGCGTCATATGTCGGAGAGGGTTAAGTATCTGGGCAGAGTGTTGAGTAAAGATGAGACTATGGATGAGGAAGTGCGGGAGAGGGTACAACAAGGGAAGAGGGTTGTAGGAACGTTGAAAGCAGTAACAAGAAATAGGGTGGTCAGTATGGAGGTGAAGAAGTCCTTGCATGACAGTGTGGTAATCCCGACACTAACTTACGGAAGCGAAACATGAACGTTTGAGAAGATACTCAGACCAAGAGTGAGAGTGGTGGAAATGAGTTACTTGAGAAGTGCATGCAGAGTTACATGGAATGATAGACAGACGAATGAGGAAGTAAGAAGGAGGTGTGGTGTGGAGGTAGATGTGATGGAAAGTGTGAAAAGGAACAACTTGAGATGGTTTGGCCATATGGAACGTATGGAAAGCGAGATATTGACTAAGAGGGTGTACGAGAGCGAGGTGGAAGGACAGAGAGGTATAGGTGCACCGAAGGAGAGGTGGAAGGATGGAGTGAGGAAGTATATGAATGAAGGCAGTGCTGGTTGGAAGGAGGGGCGTCGACTGACTGGGGACAGAGGTGCATGGGGGCGGTTCGTTCGTTCCACCCCTTCAGGGATCACGGCGTCAGGCAATAGATAGATAGATAGATAGATCATTATTATTGGTCACCCCTTCGAGGTTCACTGCGTCAGGCAATAGATAGATAGATCATTATTATTATTATTATTGTCACCTTTATTTATTATTGAATTGCCAAGAGGTAGTTGTCCAGATACCGCCAACAACAACAACAACGACGACAGTATAACAACACAGGGAGATAGGGAATCATCCGAACATCAGCAACAACAACACAATAGGGAAGGGTATTACAAGAACAAAACACAAAAAAACAAAACAATAACAACACTGCCAGAAAGAGTATTATTTGGACAGCAAAAGTAAAGACCAATTATAACAACAACATATCAGGAAAGGTTTATTATCATAATCAAAACAACAATGACTACCCACAACTTAACTCCTTGAGGATTATGACGCATTTTGACTCTTTATTCTGTCTAATGTAATGTGATTGTATTCAGCTTATGACAGAATTTTGGAAGTCAGAGGGTATTAATAGGATAGGTTTTACCCATTTGATTCCTAGCGATGCTTCCTAACCTGCATACAATCTTCTAATGATAAAATAAAACGTCGAAGTGCGCCAAATGTCCGTGCGGCTCGAATGTCCCTTGATTTTGGCCCTGTCACTCTTTCAATACTCGGGGAGGCACTCGTCACAGGCAGTTCTGCATTTTGTCTCCCTCACTCACATATACAAATCAAAACAAAAACAATTCTCACGGTAAAGTTGGTAGCTGGCAATTATCCAACCTCAGGAAACAACACTTCACACAAACATGCTGCAATTTCGTCCCAATTTGGTTGTTAAAATTAATGTTGGGACAACAAAATTGATATTGCTGCTGCAAGGTCAGGTGGCAACAGTTCCAGAGTAACACCGTGAGAGTATAACACACACACACACACACACACACACACACACAGCGAGTGTGTGTGAGAGTGTGTGTGTGAGAGAGTGAGAGTGAGTAATAAATATGTGGACGAACATTAAGTTGGTCCTTCATAAAAAAATATCTTGTGTTCCTCCACCATCAGTTTGGTAAGTTACCTCATCTGTTCTGGAAACAGAGAACTTCGACACGGTAGTTAAACAACTTTAACAAGAGTTACAACACCAATGTTTATATAATTATCTTCAACAATAATATTATAGTCTGATCGCTACTAAATTCAACCTCAGTAATAGTTACGATGGCAACATAATTTTCGTATTATTTGTATTAAAGTTATGCTATTCAGCTTAGGAATGACTTAACCAAAATATAGTGCTGCTAAGTCGAAAAATCCTCTAAGTTCCTTCTGACTTCAATGATACCTAAACTAAGAACTCTTGAATACTAGATCCGTCAGCAAATGTTGTTTCTTTATCAACTTATCTTTTCTCCGTCCACCATCATTCTGACAAGCTGCCTCAACTGTTGTGAGAGGAGAGAACTTCCCTCCCGGTAGTTACAGAACTTCACCAGGACCAGAGGAACAGTTACACCACGATGTTCTTCATCGTTGTTGTGTGGAAGTTCTCTGCTCCCAGAACGGACAAGATAACTTACCAGACTGGCGGTGGAGGAACACAAGCTAAACAGCTATACACTGTATTGTTTTTAAGTTATTCTTAGGCTGGGACTCGAGCTCACGATCCTTGGATTGGAAGCCAAGCATATTACCCACCACGCTAAGGCATGATAAAACTTTAATATCCATTAACACTTAACAAATCAGGGTATATACAAGATTAGACAACTTAACTGAGTTATTCCAAACATATCAGTAACACCCAGTAAAGGCCTGAATATATTTAAATAGTCCCTCATGCTTGATAATGGCTGGAACCAAAAACTGCACGACATGCTTCAAAAGTCAGGATGTAGTTAACACTTGCTATTATGTATTGTAAAATATATCATGCTTTTAATAGTATTGTGTTACCCTGTCTGTCAAACAATGTTGGTGTAGACTTGGGTTGATTGTTATTAGCGGGTGCCTGGAACGGTCGGAATGGCCGGATATTGACCACCAAAGATAGTCACACACTTGTAGTCCTTTCCCTGGGGTTTTGTGGGTTATATTTGGAGTTTTTTGTATGCTGTAGGTAAATTGGACAATTGTATTTCCTTTAAATCAATATGAATTTGTATAATATAAAGAGGGAGAGTTTGAGAGTGGCCCACAGACTGGTGTCTTGGCCACTTGGAATGGCCGGATATTAAGCCAGCCGTAGAGATAGTCACACACTTGTATTTTGTTCTATAGGTTTTTGTTATATGCTGTGGGTTCTATAGGTTTGTTGAAGGGTTGCAAAAGTCTTTGAAAGTTAATTACACGGTAAACAATATTTGTAAATTTATCATAATACAACCGTATATTACTAATATTGAAAATATTTGTCTATATTACAGTTTTGTAGCTATACCTAATCTTCACTGTGCATACATCAGTGTGGAATAAAATGAATATATGTGCAATATATGTGTATAAGATCAAGAGTAATATTTATATTCATAGTAAATTGAATATACATCAATCCCCATACTTACGTCATCCTATAATGTTTGTCCTCTAAACAAATTTAGTCAACTAGAAGATGCTGAAACAAAATTATTTCACAAATATGCAACATTAAACTTTTACAGAAGAGTTGTCCATGGCAGTCACAGGAAAACATAATTATAGTCTCGCTTAATTGGGTTTGAAAAATGAGGGAAACATTTCGTGTTTACTTGTGAGAGAAAGTTATATTAGGTTTACAGTGTTATGGTCTCTCACTTTCTGTCTCTCTTACTCTCACTCTCTCTCTTTCTCTCTACAATTGTAAATACAATTTTTCTTGCTGATCTTTGGTACCTAAGGCGGATATTTACACAAACACTTTTGTCAGTAAAATATATACTTCAGCAACTCTGTTAGAGCAGCTATGAAATATGCTTTCATAGAATTCAATCACCAACAGTAATAAACCATATCGTTAATTAACGATACCAAAAATAATTATAAATAATATAATTGTCTGAATTATGTTGCCGCTTGAAAGTTACCAAACAAAATGTTTGTGTGACTGTCTAAATTATTGATGATATAGGCTTGGATACATAAATAAGAAAAACGAAAACAAATAGGAATGGTTGAAATCCATGGCTAGGGCTGATATTACAGTCTAAAATGGAATATTTTCTTCTATTATTATAGATCAGTGGTTCTCAACTCGTTTCAGGCCACCAGTCCACCAGCCCAATAAACAAAATATTGTGGACCATTTCATTTTTGAGTAATGGCAAATAAAGCATAGACAACAAATATTTGACTGCATGTTTTAACAGCTTTGGGTAAGTACCATTCATACTGGCCCAAAATCTGTCCATGATTGACCGCTGGTACACATCTTGAGCCGCTAAATAATTTTTCAGACCCAAGAATTCCTCTTGAAGATCTTCTAGAACACTATGAACATCTGTTGCGAATGGATTCCTGATGAAAAATAACCCATCTCTTGTCATGTCCACCTGTGGAAAGTAGGCCTATCGCTGAAATTCGTCCTGCAGCTTTAGTAAATGCTTGAGAATTTGCATATGCGCCATATGGCTTCCTTTTCCCCGAGCATGGCATTTACACATGGAATTTGAACCAAATTGTTACCTTCGACTCGTTCGATCGAGTTATAATTGTTCAAGCCTTGATGATGCCTTGGTGAGAGAATAGATGTGCACCTTATCATTGCAGCTGAAGATTCAGTTTGTTCAAGATTCCAAAAATATCAACAGAGGTATGCAATTTTAATTCTAACTGTGTTAGCATATTTTGAATATCCCTTTTTCCTTGAGACTGGATAAATAAATCCAATTCTTCTCTCAGTTCAACATTGTGGTTGACTACGCTCCATGCTGACAACCAACGTACATATTTGTAGAAAAACAACACTCCAAAGTCGGAACCCACGTCCTGGCATAATATTCTGAACAGCCTGGTGTTCACTGCTAACGATTTTATGTAATTAGCCACCTTCACCAATCCTTTGAAAATGGTGTTCAGGTGATCAGCCACTGTTTTGTTATGTCAATGTCTATCTACAGCTACATCTTGAAGATTGCCAATATAATTCTTAAATAGGAATAACACAATAACATTAATGGTAAATTATTTATTTGAATAAACATGTTCCTACTGCATGTTCAATAAATTGATTATATATGCACCAATCTTCAGTTTTTTACTAAATATAGTGAACGTCCTGTGGACCACCCAAAAAGTCACCATGGACCACCAGTGGTCCATGAACCACCAGTTGAGAAGCACTGTTATAGATGAATATACAGTAAATGAAACGCATGTCAAGAACCCTCCCTGTTATGTACAAACATAACTCATGGCTATAGTTATTGATAGATATATAACGCACATATGTAACAAATGCCTATATCGTACACGTTTTGGATATTATTATTGTAAATAAATATCAATGAATATAAAACGTGTGTCTACTAAACGCGTATATATATATACAAGCAAATTAGGGCCTTTGAACATAGCTAATATATTTAGCACGCTTCGGTAGATTTATGTTTATATTACACTAACAAAATATCAAACTTCTACAGATATAATATAATATATATATATTTATATACATATATATAATATATTATATATATATATATATATATATATATATATATATATATATATATACCGGTATATATTATATATATATATATATATATATATATATATAAAATGTGCATCCACAATTTCTACCTTAACTATATAAAGGAGCTATAATGCCTATATAATTAAAAACAAATATTTCATATCACACCAAGTATATTCTTTAAGTTCGTAAACAAGAAAGGTCACGTCACTTACAATTATAATATAAATATTCCCTGCCGACGTGTACGGAATTCACATCCATATATTGCAGAATATATTTTTTTCCTCGGCATGAAATCAGAGTAGTGTATTATATTGTACTATTGTCGTTATAAGTCTTTATGGTTTTGTTGCCACCAAAGTCAAAGAGAGAGAGAGATAGAGAGAAGAGATAAAAGTACTAACACAAAAATCCAGCAGCATTTTTGGAAAGGAAACTGGATGCTCACCAACGAAGACAATGAAAAGTGAGCGGGGTCGTTTAGAAAAAGAAAGGAAAAATACAAGGATGCAAAAATTTATTGGAATGAAACATTCAAAAATGCCCAAGAAAATCATCGAACAAAAAGATAAGACAGTAAAGAAATTCTTGTAAACGAGCGCAAATAGAAAATAAACAATTACCAACAAAGCGCAAACAAAGAATTTATATGAAAGACACAATCAATAATACCAGAAAGACATTTAAGTACTATATAAAAATAATAGGGTTTGAAGAAATGGATTCTTGTCAGTAAAAACTAATGCAAAATATTGTTATGGAACTGGTCGGCCAGACGCATTGTAAATCATGAAGAAAAGATAAAAAATGAAACATCTATATATCTATTTACTCAGGCTCAGTCCCCACTTTTCCTATATTTTTATTTGATTTTATTTTATTTTATTATTATTATTTTTTTTGTTTTTGGGGGGGAGGGAGCCGATTCAAGACAGAGCAAGAACAGGGACAAAACAAAACAACGAACACACACAAACAAAACACAAATTCACACATCTAGATCATTCAGGAGAAGACCAAGAGACCAGGGTCACCAAGATCCCTCCTGCACTCCTCCGGCCCCCGACCACCCGGAAAGGGTCCGATCTGGGCAGGCAGACATGCAGCGAAGCCCTACCACCACAAGCCCTTCCACCACACTTCCAGGCTCACCCTTCATATTAATTGTCTCCCAGGGCCAGGCGCCTGATGGACTATTATCTGGTCCAACTTGCGCCTGACCTCTTCCCCCAAATGACCACGTGTTCACTCATCTATTCACAAGCATTCTTCATTCATTTCTGTTATTACTTCTTCTCTTGCCTGATCTATAGTCATTTTTCTATCATCCAAAGCTTGCCTTACACAGTCTCTCCATCTCAATGGAGGTCTTCCTACCCTTCTATCTCCCCTTGTATCCGACTCACATATTCTCTTTGTAAGCCTTTCATCTTCCATTCGTTCAACATGACCATACCAGCTCAGCACCCTTCTGCCCACTCTGGCTGACAAATGTTCCTGCTGCCCCACTCTCCTACGTATCTCTTCATTCCTCAATATGAAATTATTAATTATTAATTATAATTATAATTATTGATATATTTATAAGGCACACTCGTAGCTAATGCCCTTATCAAAGAACGTAACAATAAACAAGAACATACTGTAAGGACAAACTTATTCGAACAAATAACAAAATACCGGTACAAATAATAAGGAACAATTTATTACAGATTTGTAAAAAGCAAAAACGATTCGCACAAATAGAAAACAAGATACAACGATTGAAAACGAAGAAAACAAATAGAAACTGGTCGGAGGGGGCGGAAAAAGGCTGGGGAGGGGATGGGGGTACAGTAATCGCAGGGAAAGGAATATAACGGTGAAACGTCTGTGGTACACTCGGCGACCACAAAAACGGACCCCCCCCTTACCGGCCCCGGTTTTAAGACTGGGTCCTTTCTGGATGGCGACTCACACAAACTATCACGGAGGTTTAACAGACGGACGAACGCACACAGACTGTGAGTGATTCGAAGCTTTGCTCTTTTTTCGTGATCTGCTTTTATTTTTCAACTGTTTGGTAACCATTTAAAGTGTGGATTGTAAGTGATGATAAAATTGTGTCTATATTTCTAATTATGTTAGATACCACATTCAAAATACCATTACAACAGCCATCACTATCATTACCCACTGTTATCACTATCATTATCATCACTCCCTCTACCATCACTACTATATTCGCAAATAGCAGTGTCGTCATTAATCCTGTCATCACTAACACTATAATCACTAACACTAAAATCACTTTCATTATCATCATTATTTTTTCATCCTCATCACAAACACTATCATCACACTGAGTAGGGTGTCTCAATATCATTACTAACACTCTCACGACTTGCAAAAGTCATCACTAACACTATTACCCCTCCCATGACCATCACGCTTACTACCACTGTCACCACTATCTCTATCATCACTTTATCATCACAAGCACTATCATCAGCTACCGTTATTGTTACAACCACTATCAACATTATCACTGTCTCTATAATCACTATAAGGTTTCCCATTACCATCATTAACACTATCATTGTTCAAACTATCATTAATTACTACAACTATCACAGCCATTATCATAACCACTGCCATATTTACCACTAGCATCACTTCTATTACATTCATAATCTAAGTATTGATTACAGCCAAGTTTACAGAGACATTTTAATGCAATACTTAATAAGCTTCTCGGCTTAAACTATATCTGTCTAGTAAATTACAAAATTGGTAGAGCCTGGTTGCAGAGGCTTATATACTTTATGCAATAAGTGTGTCAATGAATAAACGAGTAATTTACCTTATTTTATGACATTTCATTAATATATGGAATCCGTTATGTATTCGCTGTGCATAGCTATGTATTTATGTTGTTAAGTTTTACTCTTTCAAAGCTAGTAATAGCGTATGTGGATAATGCAGAATTTTTCGTATAAGCATACAAAAGAAGTCAAGAACACACAAACACGCAACCACTGGATGAAATCAATATGCGCTGTGAAGATGTTTTGTTTTCATATGACACAGTGAATCAAATCTCTGACTGCTTCACAGGGTGATTGTGTTCGTGCGTTTGTTACCCTGTGAGCCGTCGTGTACAAAGAGCCGTTCCGTTTTCTTTCCACTAAAATACGGGGGTCCGTTTTTGTGGTCGCCGAGTGTACCAGAGAGGTTGACGGTGGGAGTGTGGCGGTATTATGACCATTGGGTTTGTCAGATTTTAGAGAGATAATTATATACATGGATAGGCAGATATAAACTCCAATAAATAGACAGAGCGAAAGAGGGACATATATATTTACAGGTTTAGAGAGACAAACAAACAGTTACTGGAGAGAGAGAGAGATAACACTACGATATAGATACCATGATACCCGGTAACATGGTAAGAAATGGAAGAGACAGAAAGAACCTAACATATGCCAGAGAAATACATGCTGCTGCTGCTGCTCTCTCTCTCTCTCTCTACATTTGTCGTTTGATGTCCTTTCTTTAACGTATTGTCTGCTTCTGTATGGCGAGGTGGTTGTGTAGGTTGGTGTGCCTATGTGTGGACCGGTATGTTCATAAAGTAGCAAAAAGGCAATGCTTAATTTTGGCAACCAGTATATCAAGACTTGTTACTCTTCATTCACTGCCAGTCCCGTATTAGTGCCCAGTAATTATAAAATATATTACTCACTGCGGACACATTAACCCCCATTCCCTAGAGAGTTCCGTGTGCATGTTTGAATGTGTGTCTGGGAGTGTGTTGTGTGTGTGTGTGTGTTTTAAAGGGATTAATACACTTATAAAGGGATTTCACCAATCATTTTGATGAATATGTGTAGCCTAACCTTATATGAATAGAGGCTAATCTTATTGCATGAAATCACTATTGATATCCTTTACTTATATTCGTCGACGAACCTGGACCGGCCACGGACTATGCTTAAGAAAAATTCTTTGTACCCTTGCACCCAACCAAATTAACAAACAACTAAAAATGAGTAACAATAATGATAATAACCGACGTCTTTTCGATGATAACTGTAAATGTAAACTCTGTGTGAATGAATTTGATTTTCAGCATCAAAATTGTTTTAACAGTTACATTACCAATACAACATTTTTGTTTTTAAATTCTTCTGTTAATGTAACATCTCCATGTAATGTAAAGAATGTTATCTATTTAATAACCTGTGATAAATGTTGTATACAATATGTTGGAAAGACGGAACGATGTTTAAGAGAAAGAGCCTACGGGCATAGAATAGGAATAAAGAACGGCATCGACTCCAAGATTCTTCTATATAAGTATTTAAACACAGATTGTACTAAATTTGAATATAAATACAAAATTATAGAAATTGTTCAAAATAATCAAAATGTTTTAGATAGAGAAAATTATTGGATTGGAAAATTAATGACCATCTATCCATTTGGACTTAACAATCAAATCAAAGGTGTAGGCAACATTGTGTATAAAGATTTATTAAAAAAATATTTTAATAACCCATATTTTAACTTCCCCATTTTAAACAGAAGACCTGGTAGACACGGTAATAGAAAACTAAATTAATTTAATAACAAGAAAAACAGGTCTGATATTAACACGATTGTCAATAATTTATATTCATTATATCAACATTTCGGAATTCAAAAACTAAAAGATTCATTGAAAGGCCTACAAAAGAAAAGTTTTGCTCCTTTTATAGAAACTATTCTAAACAATACAAATAATATCACAACTAATTTTAAGAAAATAGTCTTTGCTTTTATGGGATATATTAGTGCTTATTCTAAGAAATCCAAAGATAAGCCTATTAAAGATAAAGTTATATCCACTTTAAATTATTCCTCTAAAATATTAGACAAAAATTAATGTTAACCCACAGAACCCCAGCGACGACAACGTGTCGTCGGTAATGTTTGTAACGCTAAACCCCATGACGCATAAGTGTCGTCGGGGTTTAATATTACTCCGGTCCTATGGCACCTAGAGGGCTCAGATTTGTATGGGAACTGTGTAAGTATCCCACGCAACCATGCCGATGGTTGAAAACTCTCAAAGTCCAACCGTGTACGTGTGAGCGCACAAAAACCTGTTTTTGGGTGTTTTTGCCTGCAATTTTCCCCTCTTGTAAATCCGACTTTCGGGCGCACCATAGGACCCCTTAAAACAGTGGCATTAATGGGTTATGTGATAAGTGCTTGAAAGTCAGTGTGTTGGAAGTTTATTCTTATTGTATTATATTTTGTCTGATATTGTGTGTGTGTGTGTGTGTGACAGTATTTGTGTGTGTGTGTGTGTGTGTGATGTAAAGTCAGTAACAATAGGTTAGCCTAAACTGAACAAGATGCATAAATACACTTAGACTATCAGGTTTAATGAGGTACTTTTATTAGTCTCGTGGTAACGTGTCTGCCTTATAACCCAAGGGGCCTGGGTTTGATTCCAGCCCTGGGTGCAGATTTTCGGGAGGCTGTTGCGGCATCTAACGAAGCTTAGGTGTGTTGGTAAAATTGTCAAAATAGTTGAAAGTAAGATCGGAGCTCCATAACCCTCCTCTTGGGCATGCTGTAAATAACACAAATCTACAGTGTTTGTGTGTGTGTGTGTGTGTGTGTGTGTGTGTGTGCAATACTAATATTATACGTAACAACATATACACCCAACACCTCACGCACCCTCACCCTTCACCACATTATCATTTCGTGATTTTGGAAGCTCCCCTATCATCACTAATTTATGCTCTCTCTCTCTCTCTCTCTCAAGTAAGTACTTCACACTAGATAACTCACATTACACAACAAATAATGGTTACAACATTGTTGGAAAGGCGTTTCATTCAAACGATGCGAAGCACTTCTTTTTCAACAGACTGGTCAACTTGTGAAATAAATTGCCTAGAAGCGTTGTAGAGTGCCATACAGTCCAAACATTCAGATATCGACTTGACAAATCTCTTGCCATGAACCCGCGACTGACTTCGTTTGTGCCCTAGTATACAATATTGTTGAGCGGTACTTGAAAAGTAGACAGAATTGATAAAAGTCACCATCTGAGGAGGAATACTTTATTGACAACTTTTCGCAGATAGCTTCTTCAGGTCATTAGCAAATGCTGGTACGTGGAAGGCCTTAAATATTTGTCATGACAGGTGGCCGTGGAGGGGTGTGTGTGTGTGGGTTGGGGGGAAGGGGGGGGGGGGGGCTGGGAGGATGTAAAGAGGTCGGACAGTGAGGGGGCAGAGACGTGTGTGTGAGGTAGAGGCTGGATATGTATATCTGATTTTGCTTGTACCTACTGATGTATGTTACCTTATATCTAACCCCCCACCCCCGCTTCTTCCCCCTCACTAGCCATGCTCCATTCTCCCTCCTAGCACCCCCCACCCCTCCACGGCTACCTGTCATGGCTGATATTTAAGGCCTCCGTCTGTACGTACCAGCATTTATTAGTGACCTGAAAACGCTATCTGTTAAACGTTGTCAATAAAGTGGTCCTCCTCAGATGGTGTTTTATATACATATACTATTGTTCTGACAGGAGGATGGATTTATAGTGTCTGTGTTGAGGAGAGGGAAGTTTGTCTGCTGGGGCAAGATGAGGCAACTTTGGAGATGAAGGGACAGAGAAGGCGAGGAACATTTACTATGATGTTCACACACAGAGCGAAATTGAATGTGTTTGTGTAAGTTTGCATTTTGGATAATTCATTGAAACCTAAAGTTAGCCACCGAATCACCCACACACACACACACATACACCCACACCCACCCACACACACACACACACACACACACACACACACACACACACACACACACACACATCCCTCTATTATATATATCTTGCTTTCAAAACCTATCCGACATTCTCCCTTTCCTCTTCCTTACTTGTACAAATTACATTTACACTTTCAGTTTTGTATAACATATTCACTCCCTAGACTGGAACGAGACCTCACGGGCTTCGCCGTTCAATGTACGGTTTATTAATTTAAATACGAAATTAGCCCTCTCTGTAACATGGTGCCTTTCTATATTTCACTATGGCTATCATTAGACGATTTTGTTCAGCTTAGGAAGGAATTACGGAAGGCAGGTGTTTAATTGAGTTATTATTTAGCCTTTTAAATTATAGGATACTACCTTAGCTGAATAAATGTGTCTAATGATAACCAACATGTATATTGATGCATATAAAACAGATCAGAGTACAGTAGGCCTACCTGTGTTTGCCTCTGTTTCTACTCTGACACGTGTGTTTGTAGGCGTATTACTGTATAATTCTCTTTAACAGTAGTTTAGTTTCAAAACTTTGGCAATTACTATTATTACAGTTCTCAGTATTGTATATAGTATTCCGTTTGATGGATATTAACAAGAGTAATTATATTTATACACAGACATATACAGTTTTGACTTTGTACCTTTGACAATTACCCTTATAAGGCATTATTACAGTTCTCAGTATTGTATTAGTAATTACGCTTCAACACCAGTAATGATATTACAACAAAGGCATACATAATATGTACACTTTGTACTGTATAATCACTAACCAGATACACAACTTAAATATTATCAAAGGTTAGATAAACACCATATTGGAACAATAATTATTATAAGTGAGAGAGAGAGAGAGAGAGAGAGAGAGAGAGAGAGAGAGAGAGAGAGAGAGAGAGAGAGAGAGAGAGAGATAGCAAGGGGGTTTCGGTCACTTCTATTCTAATTTAGAGCTGTATCCAACTGTCAACCTGCTTTATGAGTTATCTTGTTCTAAAATTATACTATAAGACAAAAACACATCCAAATTTAGTTTTTTGGTGGACATGGGATTGTGTGTAATTGGGGTAATACGTACTCCTATTCCATTACATTTATGACTTGTTTTTGTCTTATTTGTACCCACACAATGGGCAAAGACATACACAGGATTCTTGAACATTACACAATTTAGAAAGGCACTGTAAAACATGGATTTATAATGTAAATAATAATAAATAATAACATTAATATTATCATCATCACCTTTAACACCATCTTACTTTTGTTAATATCACTATTCTTAATATTATTATTATTATTATATTATTATTATTATTAGTAGTAGTAGTAGTAGTAGTAGTAGTACTAGTAGTAGTAGTAGTAGTAGTAGTAGTACTAGTAGTAGTAGTAGTAGTAGTACTAGTAGTAGTAGTAGTACTAGTAGTAGTAGTAGTAGTAGTAGTACTAGTAGTAGTAGTAGTAGTAGTAGTATGAATATCCTTAAAATTACAGTCATAAATATAACAGAAACTAAAAACACTTCAAATTTCTGGTGTAAAAGAACATACACCTTGGTCAAATCCGAGAGTAATAAAATCGTGACTATGTTTCCGTCGCTATTTCCATTTTTGCTGCACAGAAACTCCACACACAAACTGGACGGAACTGAATTAATCATTATTGTCTTTCCTTCAACACAGAATTCCTGTTCCCAACATTAAGGCTAGTGAGGTATAATTTGAGTTAAGGGGGCCCACCTCGCTTTTTTTCTCTTTCTCTCACTCTCTCTTTGGCTTGCATCCATTCGGCCCCATTCTGCCTACTGTTTTAAGACGTTTACCCCCATCCAGGTGTCAATATTTTCTTGGCGAGCGGTAGCGAGCCAGTTTATATATATATATTTGTTTACAGCAAGCTAAATTTGTATATTTTTCGATATAAAAATGTCTCCGGCGTAGCTGGATTTGTCCATACAATGCTGGCTCGCTATCGCTCGTCAGGACGAAATCAACACCTGGATGGGGATAAACGTCTTAAAACAGTTGGCTGAATAGGGCCGAATGCATACAAACCAGAGAAAGAGAAAAAAGTAGGTGACCCCCATTAATAAAGTCGTCTAGTGTTAGCCAGAATAACAGGAAATGCACAACGTGAAGTCGTTCATATTTAACCCTTTCACGCATATGACACGAGTTTGAGCCTATTGGGGATACTTTAAAGCCTTTGTTACCATCAGGGGTATTTATAAACCTTTAGTTTAGTTACTTCAACCTTTGCAGTTGTCTTTGAGTTAGCTGTGGGGAGAAAACTAATTTTGGAGAGGTAATTATAGAGTGAGAGAACTCTATTTTTTATTGCTAATCTGGCAACCTCTGCGTCATAAATACGTGACAGGGTTAATTAATTGATTTATTTCCAGTAACAATTCTTCTTATCAAACTTATTTCGTCCGTGCTTCCAATTATTTGTCATAAGTTAATTTCTAATTTATCTGTATCCATACATTTATGTAGTACTTGCTTATTTAACGGCATGCATGCACAGTAGATATATACACATACATAATAAATAAAACCATCGTCCAGGTAGTGTGTAAGTCAACTGTACAGCCACTGAAGGAACCAATCAATACCGGAGCAGTAGGTATGTTACTGGCATCATTGTATTGGAAGCGGTACAACAACAGTTATACAAAACAAATACACACTGTTCTTCCGAGTTATACAGACGGCCCAAGAAATATAGAAGACAGACATACAAGAAATACAGACCAGGAGAACAGACAAAACAACACTGGAAGTGGTGGGTCAGTGGTGGAGGATCAGTCGTGGTGGTAAGTGTTGTGATGAGTGGTTTGGTGTGTGTTGTTGGCAGCGTGTGGTGATGGTGTGAGTGGTTTGGTGTGTGGTGGTGATGGTAGTGGTGAGTGTTAGTAGACAGTATTGGTGGGTGTGGTGGTGGTGAGTGTTACTCGTAAGTGTTGGTGGTGAGTGTTGTGATGAGTAGTATCGGTGGGTGGTGGTGATGGAGTTGTGGTGGTGGTGAGTGTTAGTAGTTAGTGTTGGTGGCTGTGGTAATGGTGATGGAGGTGCGGTGGTGGCAGTGGAGGTGTGATGGTGGTGAGTGGAGGTGTTGGCTTCGAATGGTGGTGATTTATTAGACAAATATACATACCTCGTGTACTAAAAACAACAATGGATTATTACGGCATATCAGTACACCTATAGTGCAATACTGACACTAAGAACACCACAAACTAAATTCCAATCATATATCCTATTTAACGTGATAATTTAAACCCGGGTTCCTATGGTATACAACTAGTCCAGGATAAACTACCACCCCGGCCACCACCTCCCGGAATAATAATTGATAGTGAGTGAGAAGTAGTCAGTGTGATAGTTGTCAATATGTTGTTATGATGACCCGGAGCTGTTCGGGACGATGAACATACAAACCACAAGCATATATGTTATGTTTGTATGTTGTATTTATTAGTATTATTAGTATTATTAGTATTAGTATTAGTATTATTAGTATTAGTATTAGTATTATTAGTAGTAGTATTTTTGTATTTATTTATTTATTAATTTATTTATTTATTTTTATTTGTTTTATTTTTTTTTCTCTCACTCTCATTCTCCCACACACAAATTCCTCTCTCACTTTCGATCTATTCTCTCTCGCTCTCTCTCCCTCTCTTGTTATCTCTCTCGCGCGCTCTCTCTCTCTCTCTCTCTCTCTCTGACCATAATCACACACACACGTTCATGATCCATTTGCTACCCTCTTCCAGTTACCCCAAAATTGCTCTAAAATTGTCCCTATTGGTATGCGGACTATTTTTCTGTGTGGATGCAAACGTGTTTTAATGTAACTTTCGGATATATATTCACTGGGTAGATTAATGTGTTCATTACGATGAACCTTTACTAAGGTTGTAATATCATCTAGTGGTAGCCGGAATACCAACGAACAAGGTATCACTGAAATTAAATACTGTACTTCCTCGAGGTAAACAATGAAATGTCTTCCCTAAGACTAATAAAACCTTCTAATGGTAGTCAGAATACTAATAAACAAGGTATCACTCAACTGAAGCAGGTACTCGAGTTAGTTATAACCACTTAAGTTATAAACCGTTTAAGTAGAATAATATATAAATGGCTTAATGTTAGCTAGGGTAACAGAAAACTAGGTATATCGCTGAATTAAAAGAGTTATTGGATGAAATTCTAAACCCCTTGAAATACAGTATATAGTTTTATATTAACAAAGACAACACAAAACAGATTTTGTAATATTGACAGTGTAACCTATTACGAGGTCTCTTAATATGGTACCCAGCCTGGTACACAGGGTATATTGCTGCCTACATAGTATCAGTACCCAGCCTGGTCCACAGGGTATACTGCTGCCCTACATAGTATCAGTACCCAGCCTGGTCCACAGAGTATACTGCTGCCCTACATAGTATCAGTACCCAGCCTGGTACACAGGGTATACTGCTGCCCTACATAGTATCAGTACCCAGCCTAGTACACAGAGTATACAGCTGCCCTACATAGTATCAGTACCCAGCCTGGTACACAGGGTATACTGCTGCCTACATAGTATCAGTACCCAGCCTGGTACACAGGGTATGCTGCTGCCCTACATAGTATCAGTACCCAGCCTGGTCCACAGAGTATACTGCTGCCCTACATAGTATCAGTACCCAGCCTGGTCCACAGGGTATACTGCTGCCCTACATAGTATCAGTACCCAGCCTGGTCCACAGAGTATACTGCTGTCCTACATAGTATCAGTACCCAGCCTGGTACACAGGGTATACTGCTGCCCTACATAGTATCAGTACCCAGCCTGGTACACAGGGTATACTGCTGCCCTACATAGTATCAGTACCCAGCCTGGTACACAGAGTATACTGCTGCCTACATAGTATCAGTACCTAGCCTGGTACACAGGGTATACTGCTGCCTACATAGTATCAGTACCTAGCCTGGTACACAGGGTATACTGCTGCCTACATAGTATCAGTATACTACAGTTAGCTCCCCATAAGATACGTCACAAAAATGTTACCCAGCCTTGTACAAAGGGTATACTGATGCCCTACATAATATAAAATACACTACAGTTAACTCCCCAGTAGTGACGTAACACATATGGTACCCAGCCTGGTACACAGGGTATACTGCTGTTTTACATAGTAGCAGTATAGTTAACTTCCCAGAAGAGACCTCACAACTATCCACAAACTCCAGGTTCCAATATACTGCTACGTTAACAGTGGCATATGTTGGGAGGCCACCATGCAGCCATTTAACTCGTTCTTCCCGGGATTATGACTCAAGTTCTCTTGGATGCAAGCAGAGGACGCTAACCAATGGGATACCCATTCAAAATGATATCAAATCAGTATATCAATATTGGGATCTACTAAATTAAAACGAAAACATTTCGATATATTTTTAACACTAAACAAAATTTTAAAATTTGTCGCTGCCACTTTCAACCATAACATTGTTTAGTACGGTATAAAACATACATTCATTGTTATGACCTCTTTCAGCTTAAGAGGCGACAGTCTAGCTTGATGTACTTATAAAGAATAAAGTAATACGATCAAGAAGCATTCCCACATGCATCATAAAGCAAAGGAAATGTAATTTGGAATTTACAACAGCGAAATGTGCCAACATTCGTGACTGCAGAGAAACATAACCGATTTTGGCAATGGGACTCTGTTCTGAATTCCTACATAAATTCCTGGAATAACCTGATAATAGGCTATTCTAATTGACAAAGCTGGTGATAGCGGGATAGTTCAACATAGAGGTACAATTTCCTTTAATATTCTTCTCATTTTCACAACCATAAAATTATATTTCAAACCTTTTGCTCCCATATTATAATTATATACAGTCGGTTGTAAACGGCGGGAGCAGTGTCCTTACAATAAACATCAGTCCATTGTAAAGAAAGAACAGTCGTGTACAGTAATGTTTGAACAATTGCTTAACACGCTATTATGATACATTAACCAACCATTATGATAAACTGTTCCAGTCACAAACATCATATTAAGGGGGTGCTTGGTTTTTGGTCTATGTATTTATATATTATAGTAATTATTTTACTGTCCTCGCTAGACCTCCAGCAAGCTTAGATAAATACCCCCTAGACCCACTATCAAGATAAATTTGTAAATTTTTCGGTAAAACAAATGTCCCGGCCGAAGGCCGATTCCTTCTAAATTTAGAGGCTTGCTATCGCTCGCCAGGAAAAAATTGACACCTAAAGGGCACGAATGGTCGTAATATTGACAAAAAAATGAGGCGAAAGGTCTCAAAATCGCCAAACTAACAAAAGGAACGTCTTAAAACCTCAACACTAATATGCTAAACAAGAGGGAGAAGGGGGGTCCAGAAAAGGCGAATACTACCCCCTTAACGACCATAACATAATTATATAACAGAACCGGAAGGGAAAACTTAATACTAATGATGATATATCCTTTAATAACTGCTGTTCTTTTTCTCTCTCTCTCTCTTCAGCACCGTTGATTCATTTAAACTTCGCCTAGACAAATATCTCGCATCAAACCCGCGACTGACTGTGTTTGTAAATGTATAACTTTATTTTATCCCCCCCAGTTACTAACCCCTCTCTCCCTTACTAACTTCCTAATCCTTCCACGGACATTAGTTCCAGGGCAGTCGTTCCCTTTCCAATGTTCCCTTACCCACTCTAAACCACTGTTTGGACACTTGATCCTCAGTGTTTTGGAGGACAAACAGCCTAGAAGGGTCACTAGAAATGTTGTTGCTTGATTTCCTTTGTACTTTCTCTCTCTCTCCGTCTCTCTCTCTCTCTCTCTCTGAAGTTGGACCCGAGCCAAGACCACCTGGGGTTGATGACTGCTACTCTAGACTTAATTGCTGAATAGACCTTGGAAGGAACTGTAGCAGCAGACACTTCAAAGCTTTACAGATATATTATGATATTCATTTTACAATTTGGGTTTTTTTTTCACAATAACAATTTGCAACGTCATTAAGAATGTGTATTGCTTTCATCTGCAATATGTGTGCGAGTGTGTGTGTGTGTCTGTGTGTGTGGCAAATAATAGTGGTCATATATTAAACCAAAATCCTTACACACTTAACACACAATGCATACAAACACTTATCAATACGACACACACACACACACGCACAAGCATAATGTATCTTAATAGTTATTACCTGCGACAACCCAGAGTTTTGGTGAGATCATCAGAGCATCTGTTGTAATGCTGTTTGTATAGAGGATTTCTCCAAAACTAAGTTTAAAAAAAAAAAAAAAATACCTTAAGCGAAATATTTAATGACCAGATACACGTGCAGATGATTGTATATATAATTCACACTGGTACATCAATGGACCACGTAAAGAAGTAGTGTAATACTTTACAAAAATACTGTACATATAACTCACACTGATTCATTAATGGTACACGGTAATAAACAGTGGAAGCCTGTATAACCCGCGGCTCAAATTAACATTGTTTATGGAGAACCTCATTATTATGCTCTCTGATCCTTGCTGTATGTATATTATATACACTATACTTTTTCTACTCCAAAATATACGAAAAACAAAATTAAACATGAACATTACCATGTTATTCTACGAATATAACATATTGTTATTATATAAGCATGTTGTAAATTAAATGATTCAATATTTATAAATAAAGAAAAACTATTTTTTATATATAGGCCTAACACTACAATGAAAGTCTGTAAATAACTATTATTTAACGAAACCGCATACATATAGTTATCCCCCCTATCACACATAGATATACACAACACTAAACATACACGTATGTGTGGGGAGGAGGCTGTGGATAGCCAACACCTTCTTCCGACACAGAATGATCCACAGGTACACGTGGAAACGGATGTTGACGATGAAGGATAAGACAGTGGTGGAACGAAAGTCATTGATTGATTATGTATGTGTGGATGAACGAATGAAGAAATCTGTGATGGATGCTAGGGTGTATAGGGGTATTGGAGGGGGTCTGTCTGATCATTACGTAGTGGTAGCTAAGGTTAGGATACAAAAGAAGTGGGTGAGGAGAGCGGGAGGGAGGCGAGAGGAGGGTGGAATGGTGAGGAGGGTGGAGAGGTTGCAGGAGGAGGAGGTCAGGGAGGAGTACAGGAGAGCAGTGGAAAGACGACTAGGTGGGTTCGACCTGGAAGTTATGGAGGAAGTGGAGGAGATGAGCAAGGTGTTTAAGGATGAGATCTGTGCAGCATGTGAGGAGGTGTGTGGAGTGAGGAGAAGAGGGAGGGGAGTGAAAGGTACAGCATGGTGGACAGAAGAGGTAAGAATAGCTGTGGAAGAAAAGAAGAAAGCATATAGAGAGTGGTTGGGTAGTAGAGGGAATGAAGATTCCGAGAGACAGAAACGAGCGAGGTACGTGGAGAGTAAGAGGGTGGTGAAGAGGTAGTGAAGGAAAGTAAGAGAAGAGTAGATGAGGAATTTGGAAGGAATCTGAGTGTAAAATGGAGGGAGAGTAAGAAACTGTTCTGGAAAGAAGTCAAGAAAGTTAGGGAAGGTAGCAAGGGAAACAGTAAGGGTGTGAAAGATAAGAATGGGAGAATGCTAGCCGAGAAGCAAGAGAGAGTCGAAAGATGGAGGGAGTACTTCAGTGAGTTGCTAAATGAAAGGAATGAAGAGCCAGCAAACATAGCTGGATATGGTATGGGAGGGAGAAGAAGAGAAGTAGTGGAGGAGGAGGTGGGGATCAGGAGGTCAGAAGTGTGGGAAGCCATGAAAAGAGTGAAGTTGGGGAAAGCACCAGGAACAGATGGAGTGTGTGGGGAAATGTTGAGGTATGGTGGTGAGATAGTGATAGAATGGGTATGGAAAATGTGCAAACTAGCATGGGAGAAGGGGAGTGCACCCGATGACTGGAAGACTGGCATAATAGTCCCCTTATATAAGGGCAAAGGGGAAAGAGGAGTGTGTGGTAACCACCGAGGAATATGTCTTCTAAGCGTAGTAGGGAAGGTATACAGGGGTAGTGATTGAGAGAGTGAGAGTGAGAACGGAGAAATGGATAGGCGACGAGCAGGGAGGTTTTAGGAAGGGAAGAGGATGTGTAGATCAGATTTTTACCCTGAATTGTGTTGTGGAGAAGTATCTGGAGAAGAAACAAAAGGTGTATGTTGCCTTTATGGACTTGGAGAAGGCCTATGACAGAGTGGATAGAGAAGGTTTGTGGAAAGTACTTAGAATATACGGAGTAGAGGGCAAGTTGCTGAAAGCAGTGAAGAGCATGTATGAGGGTGCAAAGGCGGCAGTACGTGTGGAGAGTGAGCAGAGCGAGTTCTTTGACCTGAATGTTGGTTTGAAACAGGGGTGTGTGATGTCCCCGTGGTTGTTTACTGTATATATGGATGGAGTTATGAAAGAAATACTATCAAGAGCAGTGGATGTTGGTGTATTGCTGAAAAGGGAGGGAATTGAGTGGAAGCTACCTATACTGCTGTTTGCGGATGATACAGTTCTGATGAGTGATAATGAATGGGAGTTGCAGGGTCTGGTAAATGAGTTTGGAACAGTGTGCGAAAAACGGAATTTGAAGGTAAATACGGGGAAGAGCAAGGTTATGGTCTTCGAAAGGGGTGAAGTCACAGAGTGTGAGGTGAAGCTGAACGGTCAGGCTATGGAGATCGTCAACTCTTTTAAGTATCTGGGCAGTGTGTTGAGTAAAGATGGGACTATGGATGAAGAGGTGCGGGAGAGAGGGTACAACAGGGGAAGAGGGTTGTAGGAACGCTAAAAGCAGTAACAAGAAATAGGGTGGTCAGTATGGAAGTGAAGAAGTCCTTGCATGACAGTGTGGTAATCCCGACACTGACTTATGGAAGCGAAGCATGGACGTTGGTTGAGAGACTCAGACCAAGAGTGAGAGCAGTGGAAATGAATTACTTAAGGAGTGCGTGCGGAGTTACATGGAGGGATAGACAGACTAATGAGGAAGTAAGAAGGAGGTGTGGTGTGGAGGTAGATGTGCTGGAAAGTGTGAAAAGGAACAACTTGAGATGGTTCGGCCATATGGAACGTATGGAAAGCGAGAGAATGACTAAGAGGGTGTACGAGAGCGAGGTGGAGGGACAGAGGGGGAGAGGTAGACCGAATATGAGGTGGAAGGATGGAGTGAGGAACTACATGAACGAAGGCGGTGCTGGTTGGGGGGAGGGGCGTCGACTGACTGGGGACAGAGGTGCATGGGGGCGGTTCGTTCGTGGCCACCCCTTCGGGGATCACGGCGTCAGGCAATAGATAGATAGATAGATAAACATACACACATAAAGACACACCCACAGATATTTGTAACAATATCAGTAAAATAATGTCTTGTATAATCTGATACAGGCTAACACAAAACGATGGTACTCAGATTGAAAATGACCTATTATTATATATATGTAGACAATTATTTCAATCAAATTTCTCTTGGTAAAATATAACATTATTCATAATAATCCAAGGAAGCTATCAGTCAGCTTAGAACTAACCTGCTATAGAATATTCATTCAACATCCAATGCTAGTTAAAAGTATATATATATGCTCAGAGACAACAAAATATCAATATAAGAACAATATAAACCATACATAATTATATATACCTAGATATAACAATAAAACAGTAGGTCCTATATGAGAATGGTATAGAAGAGATTTATCCAGATCACAACTAAACACTTTTACCATAATACTAGTTATATACATTAATTCTTACTATATCACTCGACTATTTTATTGAACACCTTCAATAATAATAGCTTTGTAAAATATATGTTCTGACTATCACACGACTATTTTACTGAGGTAAGGAATAGTGTATGGTCGTGAAGGTGGTGGTGATAAGGAGTTTATTTAGCTGAGTACCTTGGCTGCAGCTGATATTATTATTACTGGTCTTATCTTACCTGAGAGAGAGAGAGAGAGAGAGAGAGAGAGAGAGAGAGAGAGAGAGAGAGAGAGAGAGAGAGAGCTGATGTATACTAATAAATAAAGGCGCCACCAATTCCAAGAATGAGAATTAGCTATCAATATCAACACACAGTAATACACTCACCACATGAAAGGAACATATTTTACATTATTTATAAGACTAAAATACGTACACATGTTTTAACTTTCCTGATTAGCTATAAACTCAAATAAGGTATAATATAATAATTCATGAGCGTGAAAGTCAACCAGACCAGCTTCGTGCAGGTTATTCAGTATTATATATGTTAGGTACTCCAATATATCCAACTATTACTCCGTGAATTACTTAAACACTAGAATACATATTTAAAGTATATCTCACTATAATAACATTAATACAACTACTCATATTAGTAAACATAGTATTTCTTACATCGACTGTACATGATGGAGACAAGTGGTACTGGCGCCTAGAATCTGAGGTTAAGTAGACGTCAGCCACTTAGTCAGCATTCCCAAGATCTCACAATAGAGCTGGTTACACGTGACCGCTCTGATGGAAAGTTACCCAGAACAGGTCACGTTGGAAACCACACCTTATTACGTCATTATCGACAGGTACTAGGATTGGTTGTGATGTACACGTGAATGATAATGAGTGGTTTTACGTCATAAAGAGGGGCATAACCCAACATAATATAAGGTGGGTATCCAGAGAGCGAGGGCAGGAAAGGCAGAGACCCCGGCTCGCTCATCGAAGGGTCAGAGGTTAGCTCCGTGTGTGATAACCAGAGTATATAACATACTTGAATTAATCGTACTGATACGAATACTTATACAATCAATACATTAGTGTACTTCTGAATAAGTCTTAAGATATCTTTCATTATACTATTCTTAATTATTCTCAAGTTTCATTTACCTAACCTTACTATTTATCTAACGTTCATTTGAGTTATCTAATTAATCCCAGGGTTAGCCTGTGATGGTGGCAGCTTTTATATAGGGGAATTGATTCCATTTTCAATCCTATTCTCTTCACCATACATGGTGTGCAGCGAGTGGTCCTTTTTACAACAGAGGCTACACTCACGTGTCGATTAATTGACCGCTAAAGCTACTAAAAATATTTAATTCAAGTCACTGGAGTCAGTATAAATATATATAATTCACACACGGCGGGCTGAAACACTTGTACATCTGGCAAGTTTCCCTCCCTGCCTGCAACGCTCCCACACAACTTCGGAGCTGGTCGTAAATTCGTCAAAATATTCTTGCGGCGGAAGCAGGGAATCCTCAACTTTGTCTGACGGAGGAGGAGTCTACATGGACATGGTACCGCCGTGTGGTGTGATTGGCCAGACATAGGAATACCAAGTTTGAGTGACAGTGGTTTGAGGCCGAATTCTGGACGTCGCCGGAAGTGAAAACCACCCAAGCTCCACTGCGGCTAACTCAAAACAATTATCTTCAGTCTAGCATACCACAGAGGCACTGCAGGCAGTTGTATCTTGCCTTGGTTTGAGTGAGGATATACGATACAGCCAGGCATGACATTGAAGAGGTAACCTGTTACTGGAGACCTTAAGTGCATCTTTCTATCCATAAAATTATACCAATATTAATTCAATACATTCATTCAATTGTGTAATTCATTTTTTGTTATCACTGTCGTTTATTTAATTAATTAATTTGTGCAAAATAGGGTTTATTTAGATTCAGGATTTATTGTGCGGTGTTTTTACAGGAATTATTTACTATATATATGGGAGCATTTTATATATTATATGTTTATCAAGTGAAATTTCCACATGTCATTAAAACGACTGTTTATAAAAAGGCCTAAGGTTCCCGCTATCAATCCAGTTGATCCCGAATTATCTGATACTGCTGAGGATAGCGGAGACGATTTTTCGGACGATTATTGACGTGATTTTGATAATCATTATTCAGCGATTGAATCTCAAGCAAATCCGGCTTCTTCGGGATCTCCACCTTTGTATCAAAATGTTAATCAGAGTGTGTTAAGAAGCAGGACTTTCAGAGATACGACCCCCACCTATTTGGAACCATTGCCTAGTATAGTAATTCCCACACCTCCCGAAAATAGCGTCATTATGTTGGGTAACGAACCCCAGGCTTTTCACCTAAGTGTGACCCATGGGCAGGCCGTCAAACATTTCACTGGGTTGGAAGAACACAGAAATATTTTCTCAGTTTTGGATGATGTAGAGACGGAAATTGCAGCAAAGGGTATTACTCAGGAGAAGGACAAAATTTAAATTTTTCGCTCGAAAATTGACAAGGGGAATACTCCAGCTGGGTACCTTTTGGCTTGCGATGACCTCATCAATGCTAAGACTTACGATGAGTTCAGGCTAGAATTCCTAGAGAAGTTTGGGTCGTCAGCTAAGGGGGAATTCGCGAAATTCCATGATTTCCCCGATCAGCTATTGAAGCAAAAGAAAAATCTGTCAGTAGATACATTATTGGCGCAGTGTTCAAAGTTTGCGAATTGTATGTCGCATGATCTAGTTTGTCACTCCTGGTTTGAGGACAGTAAGATAACAATAGAACAGCTGAGCAAGTTACTGGGGTATGTTATGCTGGTTAGTGCTTTACCCGACACCGTGAAACCGATAGCACGACGTATCGAGTTCCCTCCAACAATGTCTCTCAATAAATTCTCAAAGGAACTTAGGAAGTCCTGTGATACTAGCGGTGTAACCACCGAGCAAATTCAGTTCTCGTGTGCTGCCGTTAGGAATTCCCTACCTGTTTCCCCAGCTCAACCGGGGCCTAAACAGAATTTCCCTAAACAGAGTCAACCAAATAAGAACTCTCAACCACATAGAAATCCCCAGCAGTTCTCCTCAAACAGTTCTTTTCCCAAATTCCATAAACCCGCACAAGTAAGTCAGAGTAGACAGAGTTACAGCTCTCAAGCATGGAACCATCAATCGCCTCGTTATCAGAGGAATGGTGGTCGACCGCAGGCCGCAGGCGGAGGCGGTCAGGGCGCGCAGAGACCTGTGATAATGGCTACCGGCGCATCTGGTCGACACAGGGATGTTATGTGTGTTTATTGTGGGGTACGGGGTCACATTGTTCCTCGTTGTAACATCAAGGCCAAGGAGCTATATGAATATACGGCAGGTAAGCAACCTTTCTGTCGTAGATGCAAGTGTAATGTTCACAGGACCGGAACTTGCCCGGAAGTGAAGGTAGATTTGGACGATTGGAAAGCCAGTTACCCTGGGTCGGGGGAAGCTTACGATCACTCCCAAGCAAACGTAACGTAAATCATCAATGTACACAAAGTCCGGAATGTCCTACGTTAATGATAAGTGCCCTTATGCATTCACCTAACTCGTTAATTTTGAAGTCATGTGTAAATAATACAGATATAAGTGTTTTAATTGATACAGGTTCTCCTGTGAACCTAATGTCTAGCTCTGTCTTTAACAAATTGAATCATGATGATTCGTTTAAACTTGAATTCCCTGATGTTAATCTTCAGAGTGTTTCAGGGGATAATATTTCAATATTGGGGGTTACTTACTTACCGTTAGCATTGCATGAGGACTTGGATTTAATGACGGAGAAAGTGTACGTTGTTCAGGGTTTAAACATCTCTTCGGACCTTCTGTTGGGTTTTAAGACAATGAAGGCCCGTAAATTTATTTTAAGTCTAGAGATGAATGGTGTATCTATTGATGGTACTTTTATTGAGGCGTCATCTAGCTTCCCAGAACATTTACAATTTGTGTCAAGAAGTGTACGTAAGGGCGTTGTGGAGAGCAGTGAATCTTTGCAGGGGAAACGTCGTACATCTGGCAGGAATAGCGGGAGAGGTAGATGCAGGCACTGCCACGGTACCAAACCCGCTCTTCCCGCCGTCGAGATTAAACTGCATGAGTATTTAGTACATTCTATGGGGGATTCTGATATTCTCATTCACTGTAATACTATTATTGAACCGCATTCTGCGAAGGTTGTTAATGTTTATGCGAACAATCTTAAGAGTACAGTAAATTCTATTGTATTATTACCCGATTCCTCAGCGATCAAGGGTATTACGTTCGCTCAAGCGTTACATGAGGTGGATGACACCAATGTTTTCCAAACTCTCATTTTAAATACCACAAATGGCTTAATGAAATTATGTGCGGATACGAAGTTATGTAATGCTTCCTGTGTACCTTGTAAATTCGAAGAAATTAATTCTCTTACCGTGACTTCAGTGTGCACAGGGAACTCTCCTGGTATGGAGGATAGAATGCGTAAGATTTACGAGGATTTACAAGGTACCGACTTTCCTGAGGCTCAGGGTCCGCTTAAGGCGTTATTGAGGGAATTTAATGAGTCCGTACGTTTGAAAGGGGACGCTATGGGGTTTACTGACATTATAGACCATAAAATTGTGATGAGTGACAAGGATCAGAAGCCCGTTTACCTGCCTATGTATCGCTTATCGCACAGTCAACGGGAATTGACTGATAAACATGTTTCAGATTTACTTTCTCAGGACGTAATTCAACCATCAACGTCACTTTGGCGATCACCTCTTTTCTTAGTCCCGAAGAAGGCGAAGGGGGAGTTTAGAGTCGTCGTAGACTTTAGAAAACTTAATACCATTACGGAGACCGATCATTTTCATATGCCGGCGATTTTTGCTAGTTTGGGTACGAATAACAAGGTATTTTCAACCCTCGATCTTTCGAGTGGGTTTCATCAAATTGGGTTATCACCGGAATCATGGCAATATACAGCATTTAATTCTCCTTCCGGTACTTTTGAATATAAACGTCTACCCATGGGCCTTAAATATTCACCAGCAATTTTTCAGAGATTAATGAATAATGTATTGGCAGGATTGATCGGTCACAATGTTTATGTATATATAGACGATATTATAATTTTTTCTAGAACGGTAGAGCAACATCTTATCGCACTGAGAAATATACTTTCTAAATTAAATGAGGCAGGATTAAAAATTAAAATTAGTAAATGTGAATTCTTTAAAAAGAAACTGTCATTTTTGGGACATGAATTAACTCCGGACGGGGTAAATACCACTGCTCATTTGACAAATTCTATCACTAAATTTCATACGCCCACTAACGTAAAAACAGTTAAGGCAATTTTTGGGCCTATCAGGCTACTATAGGGCATTTATAAAGAACTACGCTAGCATCGCGAAGCCCCTATATATTTTACTTAAGAAGGACGTTGAATTTTTGTGGGGAGTTGAACAAGAGGGTTCTTTTGCTGAATTAAAGGCGAGTTTAACATCTCGACCGACCCTTGCTTTCCCTGATTTTAAGAAACCTTTCTATATTAATTCTGATGCATCATATACTGGGTTTGGATCTGTTCTTATGCAGTATGACGATAGGGATCTCTTACGGCCGTTAGGATTCGCTAGCCATTCTTTAAAACCTGCAGAACAGAATTATTGTGTTACCGATTTAGAAGGTGCAGCGCTAATTTGGGCGTTAAATATTTTTCGTGAGGTAATATATGGTTATGATGTAACTGTTTGGACAGACCAAAAGCCTCTAATTAAATTGTTTGATGATAAACTTCTCATGGGTAGATGTATCAGGTGGAAGTTAACATTAGCATCATACAATCTTACATTATTGTACGTTGAAGGCAAGCTCAACACAGTTGCCGATGCGTTATCAAGGAATCCTGTTGCTCTAGTGTCGGTTAACGCACTGTTGTGCAGTAAAAGTATTGCATTAGACCAGCTTCAAGATAGTTATTGGGGTAAAGTCATTCTTGCTTTAGAATCGGGTGATTTTAGCGGCATTCTCCATAGTCACCCCGATTTAGCAGGTTTTGATTATTCTAATTTTGTAATGCATGAAGGGTGTTTGTACAGAAAGAGGGATTTAAATGACAGGGTAATTTTGCAACTCGTCATTCCAGATTCGCAAATTTGTACTTTATAACCTATTTTACATGGACATGATACAATTGGGCATCCGGGGAAGCATCGATGTTTGACACAAGCTCAGAGAAATTATTATTGGCAGACAATGAAAAAGGATATAAATAGATATATTGACTGTTGTTCTACATGTACCACTATTAAGCCTAAGTTGAGCCCGGAAGTGAAAATCGGGGAATATCCGATTCCGGCGTATCCTTTCGATGTGGTTGCTATAGATTTATTGAAACTTCCACTGACTGACGCCGGAAATCAATACATTATGCTCACTATTTGTCACTTTTCACGGTATGTCGTGTTATCAGTGTTGCAGGATAAAGAGGCGAAATCGGTCGCTAATACATTTTTAGCGGACGTCGTGTGTAAATTTGGTTGTCCTAATACAATTATAACTGATAATGGTACAGAATTTTGTAATTCTAGTATGACGAAACTATGCGATGAATAATAATATAAATCATGTTACTGTTTGCCCTCATTCACCCCAGTCTAATGGCTTGGCGGAACGCGCTAATCAATCTCTTATCCGTGCTCTTCGCGGCTTATTATTTGATTGTGATACGAGTACATGGGATTCAGTTTTACACTTTGCAGAAGCAACACTAAATTGTTAGATAAATTCCTCAATTGCGGATTCGCCTTATTTTATTGTTTTTGGTAGAGATATGAAACTTCCTCATAATTCGTTAGTTCAGTCTAATTCTCCTGTTTATAACTGCGATGATTACGTATTGTATCACTTGAATAATTTTCGGTCTATTTATAAGACTTTACGCAGTTCTCTTTCGAAATCAAAGGAAGACATGATGGACGTAGCGAATAAACGTAAGAGGAATGTTAATATTGTTGGGGATCTTGTTTATTTGAGGGAATTTTATGCCAAAGATAAATTACAAGCTGTTTTCGAGGGTCCTTACCACGTAATTTCAGTCGACAGGAATAGTACTGTTATAAAACACTTAGAAAAGGGCGTTGAGAAAAGGGCTCGTATGAATCATTTGAAACGTGTTATACGCAATTTACCTGGTTATGAAGATATTTCTGTTGACCACAAACCGATGAGTCCGAGAATTGTTAAGGGACATAAACGGACTACAAAGACAACGGGTGCTCATAAATATAATTTAAGATCGAGTAATGTTGCTTTTGTTAAAGAGGGAAGTAATTTTGTTGCTCAATGGTGGGTAGACAGTTTGAGAATGAATTTGGATTCATTTTACATGTACATTTTTAGTCATATTTTTGTTTGGTTTGGTTCCCCAGATGGGTGTCGTAAGAAGGATTGTGGGGCGCGTCTTGGTATTCTGGATACTGGGATGGTTGGCTGGACAGCTACGCGCTGTCGCCGCTAGCGCAGGCAATCTTACCAATCTCACTAGGTCGGGGATGATTATGAGACCTAAGGGTAATGTTGTAATAGTTTCCGATGTGGTAGGATCTTACGTGGATATGGCATATTTGACTAAGATTAAACAGGGATGTGGTAGTGTTTCGGAGGATGTAACTAGAACGAGGGATAAGTTGGACGAGCTTCAAGATTTGACTAAGCACTCTAATACTCAGACTGTGGATTTATTTAATTTGATGCGCTGGAAATTGTCTGTTGTGCAGTCTGAGGTAGACCATGTTTTTCGTAATGCAGAACCTGACTCTCACTCTCGCCGTAAACGGGGGTTGATTAATGTAGGTGGTAAGTTACTTGGGGGTTTGTTTGGCCTCGTTACTGAGGAGGACCTTCAATCTGTTGAGAGTAAAATTGAGGATCTTTCTATATTTTTGGAGAATCAGAACAGGATTATGTCTACGAACAACATGAATTTGCAAAGCATGGTAACATCCATTACTGATATGAGTACATTTCTTAATGATGTACAAGGGTCACTAAATGCATTGGAGAGTAACGTAACATTTTTTGAGGAGCTCGTCATGATATCCACTCGTATTGACACTTTCCATATTTTATCTACTATTTTGGGGAAGGATTTTGAGCGCTATGTGCATGCTTTACTTCACGACGAGAACGGGCTAGTGACATCTGACTCATTTTCCTTGGCTGACTTATACAAGTTATTGAAATTGGCAAATAGGGAATTTGATTTGTTGCCTTTGGGGGGTCACTCAGAATTAGAGTCTTATTACCCTTTCCTCGAGGTGTATGTGAGTCACGGTAAATTTCTTATTTTGATCCCTTTTGCTTCTGACATGATTTTGTCTTGGACTGAAATTATACCTTTTCCGGTAAAATTTTGTAGTTCCTTGCTCACTATTAATTTCCCTGCCGAGAATTTGCTAGTTTCGAAAGGGAAGTATACAGATGATTACTATTCGCTACTGAGTTCCTCCACTGTTCATGCGTTGTGTCACATGGCTCTCGGCTTGTCTACTATTTGCCCAGCGTCTGCCGTTCCTTTACTGCCAATGAGGTCTAACAAATGCGTTCAAGCTATTATTGGCAATGCCGATATCCTGGATAACTGTAATTTCACTCCGGTTCAATTTCACCCATTTTTTCATGTTCACGTAATTAACCCTCCCGCATTCGGTAACTTAAATATGTAACTTATGGTAAGGCCTTCTCTAATTTGCCATGAAATGTCAGGCTGGGCGAGTTTTCGAAGCCTTGTGTTTTTCTGTATTTTCATCCACCAGAATGCTGTTTATTGTGATGTATCATATGTCAATGGAAAGAGGAATATTTATAGTACATGATAAAACAAACAAAAATGTAAATAAATTGAAATATGAAATTGTAAATGAGTCCGGAATACAATTATTTCCATGCAATTGTCTTCACACCGTCTTATCTCTAAATTGTGAGTGATGACCATATATTTTTTTTCGCTCAAATAATAGTATTTTTTCACCTCTTTCCAAATCTGAAAACAGAAATTGTTTATCTTCAATAGTTCTCAAGCAGTGACCGAAAAAATAAAAACTATGATTTTGATTGATATGGTTTATAACATTTTCGATTTATTTCGTTGCTACGAAGTGTATGATTTTAAATTTAGGCTGTATGAATACGGCAAATAATGCTGATGAGTATAAAACAAACTAGAAGTTCCTACGATAAATACTTTTTGCGCTATGAATATTTGAAATGAAGAGCCAAAATGCGAATATTTATGCTTCACCCGTCTCTGTTCCGCCGATGCTAGCCGGGTTCCGAGCTGTTCCCCACCTCGGCGTTGGTTTATTTGCTCGGATACGTATATAACTGTTTATATCACCGTCATTGGAAAATTATGCTCTTTCTAATGGTGAAAACCAAAATAATATAGCATAATTGGTTCGCGAGCTATGCGCAATTGTTTCCATTCATTGTTATTGTTATGTAAATATATGAGAATGTTTATACAGTTGTATATCTTTGCCACAATGTACAACACTTATATAAATATATAAATATATATATATATATATATATATATATATATATATATATATAGAAGGTGTCAAACAAAATATAATGAATGGTAACAAAAATATGTGTATGTGTGTGTGGGTATCTATATATACTGTATATATATATATATATATATATATATATAATATATATATATATATATATATATATATAATATATATACAGTATACATACAAGGTGTCATAAATATATATATATATATTATGTGGTATATATATATAAAATAAATAAATATATAAATAAAAAATATAAATAAAAAATAAATAAAATAAAAAATAATAACAGTAATAAATAAATAAATACCATAAAATATAAATATAATATAAATATATAATAATATAAATACTCGATTATGGGCTTAGGCAAAATAAAAAAAATATATATATATATATATATAATATATATATATATATATATATATATATATATATATATATATATATATATATATATATATATATATATATATATATATATATATATATACGGTATATACTGTATATATATAAAATAAATGAAATAAAAATATAAATAAAATGAAATAAATCAAATCAAATAAATAAATATATAAATAAAATAAAAATGTAATAATAACAGAAATACTTGATTATGGGCCTTGGGCTTGCTCGGGACCTTGGGGCTGATCCGCTAGACACCCTGGGGAACAGGAATAAAAAATAAAAAAAATATACTATATATAATATATATATATCGATATTATATATATATATATATATATATATATATATATATATATATATATATATATATATATATATATATATATATATATATAAATAAAAAAAAAAAATAAAAAATATAATAATAATATAAATACTCGATTACGGGCCTTGGGCTTGCTCGGAACCTTGGGGCTGATCCGCTAGACACCCTGGGGAACAGGAATAAAAACAAAAATATATATATATATATATATATATATATATATATATATATATATATATATATATATATATATATATATATATATATATATAAAATAAATAAAATAAAACAAATACAAATAATATAAATACTCGATTATGGGCCTTGAGCTTGCTCGGGACCTTGGGGCTGATCCGCTACACACCCTGGGGAACAGGAATAACAAAACAAATACCGTTATATACGGTATATTTATACAGTATATATTATAAAAATAAATAAAATATATAAATAAAATGAAATAAATAAAATAAAATAAAAACAATAATAAATCAAATAAATAAATATTTAAATAATATACAAAATATAATAATAATATAAATACTCGATTATGGGCCTTGGGCTTGCTCGGGACCTTGGGGCTGTTATATACTGTATATAGGCTATATATAATATATATATATAATATATACTGTAATATAACTAAAATTCCATAGAGTACTTACCATACTTCCTGTAAGCATTCCTGTGACATCTTCGTGATTATAATGTATTTATTTCGTAGGCAGTATTTATAGATAAATATATTATTTGTTCTTCAAGCAAAAAATAGTGTAAAGTCATCAATGATACCTAGACAAAACTTCATCAATACTCAAGGGGTTAACCAAGATTCATTCCCCTCAGTCACCAAAAGTCACAAGTAACATCTTATAATCATATATAGTTCGAATTATTCACCAAACACTTTCACTAGGTAGATGAAATAATCCATAATTGCCTGCCTATAGCTAGGCATGGTGGGCCAGATGGACGGAGCCCAGAATTTAAACGGCCGAGACCCTGCCTCACAGTCTGGGGGCCGGGAAACTACTGACTTAACCCTCTCACATCCTTATGACGCAGAGGTTGCCAGATTAGCAATAAGAAATAGATTACTCTCACTCTTATAATTTCCTCTCCAAAATTAGTTTTCTGCCCACAGCTAACTCAAAGACAACTGCAGAGGTTGAAGTAAATAAACTAAAGGTTTATAAATACCCCTGACGGTAACAAAGGCTTTAAAGTATCCCTAATAGGCTCAAAAATCACGTCAGGATGTGAGAGGGTTAACAAAGGCCCGGGCTCCTCAGAGATGGATGCTATGGGGTTGCTAGATACTTCCTTTTGTAACTTACTAATGCCTAACTTACCAGTCCAAATTGCGTCAAAATCGAGTCATAAACTTATTTTTGGCAAATATTTCTAACTTACAGGTGGCATTATGACGCGATTGCGTCATACGAGCACTCTTCGAGGAGTGGCGTTAGGACGCGATCGCGTCCTAAAAATGCGGGAGGGTTAATACTAATTTTCTTTATTTTGTGAATGCTTCAGAACTACTAATTACTTGCCCGGACTGTGCACCCTTTCATAAATCATGTATTGGCCAAGTTTGTGTAAGGGACTCGTGTCTGTTGGTTTCATCTCATCTTACTCTTTATCCATCATTCACTCACATGCTTTCGTTCACAAAACAGGATATTCTGTTTGCTAGCATTCCGTCTGAAGTAAATATTACAAACAACTTTTCATTTCCCAAGGTAATTTTGCGTGAGATTGAAACTTTGGAGCTGATTAACACATCCATGGATACGTTGTCGTTCATGCATTTCGTTCGCCCTGAGTACGTCTACCCTCTGCCACTGTTCACTGGTTTTGTCGTGCTTATTTTCATTATCATTTTCCTTGTAATTTCCAAGAACATTGAGGGTAGGTTGACAAGGATTGAGATTATTCAAGATGCTAGACCATAAATTGTTTTCATTATGTGTAAGGCAATAGAGCCTTGTAAACAGACCTGTGGCATTTTTGTGGGTACGATTCCGTGTTTAACTTACTTTGCATAAATTTGATTTGTATATTAGAATTGTTCTTTTTCAGGTTTTCTATTTTCAGCATTTTTTGTTTGGGTATATTCTATGTAAATTTGATTGTGTATATAACTATTTTGCACATTTAATTTGTTATTTGCATATTGCATATTATCTGGTTGGTTTAATTTTCTTTCCTTGGTATTCCGTGTTGAAAACCAGAATTCAAGGGCATTACCTATTTCTTTCTTTTCCTTAGTATAAGCTCCAACGTAGTGTTTATCTATATTGAAAATTAGTTGCACTCTACATCTACGAATTCATCACAGTGTTATCAATGTTTAAATCTAGTATTATAACTCTTGAAACACGAGTTATCAATTTTAATTTAAGTGTTAACCTGGACTATAACCTATTATTTATTGTATTCATATTTCAGAACAACTAATGACTGGATACAATTTTGTGACGCTCACCGCTTCCCCCAGAACCGCATGGCTTACTCGCTAGGACTCGCCAGGGCAGAGAATGTAGCTACAGTCTACCTATCATTGTGTACTTTCCTTCTTGAGAAAGCTTGTGTTGCAGACAGTTCAGAACTGTTCTTTATTTTCGTCTGTCACAATCCTTTCTATTTTATTTAGTCAATTGAAAGTATTGTGTTAAGTAGTTGAATGATGGGAAGGCGAGCGGGAGAGAGAGAGAGAGAGACCAGGTGGTGTGACTTGGTGGTGAGTGTGGCGCGTGGCTGGCCCCCTTACATAGGCCTCGCGGGATTCGTTGCCTCCTGCCTAACACTGCCTACTAGGCGGCTGCTTACTGGGCGACTGTCGCTCGCCCTCGTGCCATTCCTGCGAACTGGGACTCCAGCCATGCGGTCCCTGAGAATATCCTTGTCAGATCCGTCCCAGACAGCATACTCTAAGCATCTCCCATGAACTGTTCCACACTCTTGTCTTAGAACCTTTCTCTTCTACTGCCTCTATCACTTCCACTACTTCCTCACCTTTTATTAATATCAATCCCCCTCCGGTTCCCTGCATCCACACCTTGAATTGGTGGCCAGACTGTATTATATGCTGGATCTCACATTTCTTATGTACTAGGCTAAGGTTGAAGATAGTCATTGTCTTTTTGGGAGATTGTATTGCTCGGACTGTCTCCATCAATCACTAATGTTTCTACAGGGTTAAATAATGCTAGACTAGGGATCAGGTACCTTGCTGTTGGTGTTTTCACTGTGTGTAGGCTACTTTTGAGCTGCACGACACTACGGATTCTGTGGGTTACCTGGGTGGATCTTTTGTCTGTGTACCTTGGAGTTTAGACTGTGTAGTGCGTGAGGGCTGCTTGCCTAATCCACCCAACACTGTTTTAACTCTATTTGGCCAGGAGGATACTCGATACTTGTGATCGAGAATCCTCAAGAGAGCACCCCTTCATATTAACGTAATCAGGCCGCACAGACCCAAGGTCCACACTAGGCTAGGAGCTGCCTTGCTCCACCAGAATTCTGTACCTTTGCGCATCCCAGCTAGACTTTATTAACCCGGGTAGACATTAGCTGGATTAGATCATATACTCTTTTATGCATACCCATTATTTCTACACAAGCATTTTGAGGTCTAGGTTGCTGTAGAGAGACACAACCAGCATTGACCGGTATTGTTAATAGGAGTACTACTTTTTCGTGGCGAGCATTATTACTGTTGCACCGCTTATAATATTCTTGTGTCCAATAACATTATAGGTCCAGCCTTTTTGTGTATTTAGCCTACACGTGCATTGTCCAGCCTCCTGCTATTTTGTGGTTCCATTTCCGATACGTTCTTCTTAGTAGCATCCGACATTATTCAGAAGATTCCTTGTTCGGTGCTTGAGGACTTTACAACACTTTCTTTCATAAAGAAGTGACAGATATTATTGGTTAAAGTAACGTTAAGTAAACCTTCTTCTTGTTTGCATTAGATCACTCTTGTGATTTAATTAAGTTAACTATCTTTTCCTTGTGTACCATAACTAAGCAACCCTATGTTATAGGTAATAGGCTGTTTCAGAGAACATCAGCCTATAGTAGAAGCACATAGATACTGAGAGTTAAGATACCCCGCTATCGCAGATATAACTCTGGAGGGTATATGTGTTCTTTGTTCGACGGGATTATATATCAGGGGTTGGATCTAGCGTTTCCGTTGTTGCATTTATGCCAGTCTAGTCCAATGTATAAGAGCCACTGATTTATACGAGACCCGATCGTAACAATTTCGATCAAAGACATTGATTAAGTGGTGTAGTAATTGGTGGATCCTATCGAAAGGATGATAAACTTTCTCTACATTGCCTCAATTATGTTCGATTTGCTCTTATGTCTTTGTTGTTTGGGATATGTGTACACTTATATATATATAATCTCTTTATATTGTTCTTATGTACATTTTTCTTCCAGATTTTTCTTAATTTTAAATTCCTTTTTATATAATGAATTTACAAACTTCAAATTTTTTACAAAAAAAATCACAACACAAGAACATGTATTCTTAATACTATAATCACTTTCTATTATATTTTGTTTGGGAGTAATTTCAGTGTTATAAATTATATCTCTTATCTTTAAGGGGGGCATGTTAGGTACTCCAATATATCCAACTATTACTCTGTGAATTACTTAAACACTAGAATACATATTTAACTCTTCCTACCCGGTCTGCCTTAGGTAAGGACAGCACGAAAGAAGGGCCGCTACCCGGTATGCCTTATCTAAGGCATGAGCTTAATAGCCTAATTAAGCTTGGTCCGAACGCTGTGCGTACGACGTATGTCAACAAACCCAAGCGTTCGTCACCGCACCTCCGAATACAAGAAGGAGAAGACTCCTCAATGTTATTGATCTGATGTCATGACGAAATTAGTGTCTAAAAAGCCCCCATATTGGCAACATCTCTGCAATATTGGCTCCACTGAAATCGTCATCACAACTGAACCAGTTGACTTACAGAGCTCTACTCAATGCCAAAATACAGATTGAAAACCGCACTACGATTAAAGATGAGTGGGAAAGTTCTATCAGTGAAAATAAACATAAATACGGTAGCCTAGGCCTAGACGTTTTTCAGCCATATCGCCCGGATAGGGGCGACCGTCATTTGGTAAGACAGCCCGGGGAGGAAGGGTTAAAGTATATCTCACTATAATAACCTTAATACAACTACTCATATTAGTAAACATAGTATTTCTTACATCGACTGTACATGATGGAGACAAGTGGTACTGGGCACCTAGAATCTGAGGTTAAGCAGACGTCAGCCACTTAGTCAGCATTCCCAAGATCTCACAATAGAGTTGGTTACACGTGACCGCTCTGATGGAAAGTTACCCAGAACATGTCACGTTGGAAACCACACCTTATTACGTCATTATCGACAGGTACTAGGATTGGTTGTGATGTACACAAAGTGAAGTACAGATAATGCAACAACAGATCTGGTTCTAGTGCTTGTCCTCCAAAAGAGGGGCAAGTGTAACCCAAACATGGTTTAGAGGTGGGTATCCAGAGAGCATTGGAAAGGGAAATACTGCCCTGGACCCCGGCTCGGCAGGATTAGGGGTCAGATGGTTAGCTCCGTGGTGATAAATAAAGTTATTCATAACATTACGCAGTCAATTTCGTTTTGTGCGAGATATTTGTCTACTGGAGTTTAAATAATCAACGTGATGCAGTCTATAACGTTTCGGGGACCATTCCACAGGTGACAACTCGATTGAAGAAGAAATTCTTAGATTCGTGTGAGTTACAAAGAACCCCTCCCGCTGTTTCCGACAAAATGTAATTAGGAGTCGGAATTATTTAAATGTAAGTGTTGTATAGTCCTGTCCTACAGACGGTATATTTTTTTTTCTTCGTCTTTTAATCATCTTGAACCTTGTGATGATGTGTTTTAGCGTTAACCCACTGAAGACCCTTCGCTAATGGTTTGAATAAGGCTAGGTATCGATTTTGGGCTCTACGTTGAACTCGTTCTGGCCTTTTTTTATATTTTAAATAGCTTAAATAGGGCAGAAATTGAAGAATAACACAGCAAAAAACACTCACCTGATTGTAAAGGAGTCGTATGGGGGGGGGGGTCACCCTTTGGATTTATCAGCTCAAATGGCGGGCGGCCTTCAAGCCGCGCCTTCTTCTCCAACTTCTGAACACCGCGGCGGGACTTGGGTTTTAGGCCAATTGATAAATATTGCCACTGTTGGGCCATCAGATCGGTATTCCCATATGTTTACTTCTTGAACCCTCTGAGCCATTCATAGGATAGAATAAATAAGCACAAGATTAGGTGGCAGTCCGATAAGTGGGTACTTTACATTTTCCGCCCTCCACCCAATTTGGCCCAACATGACAATGGGCTAGGGGATTGCGTTGCATATCGCCACTTGTTCTTTTGAGAAGTACGCTATTGCAATTTTTTCCCATACCAGCAATTTTGAATTGTACAGGTGACAAGCGTAAATCATTTCGTTGATGTAAATTAGAAGACGCAAGTATGCGGCGATCCTGGGGTTACCCCGCATTACGTACATTGGTCCATTTTGATGCCTTACCGTTTATGCGGCTGGCTTTCTGTCGCTGATCACTGAATGTTCAAAATTAATAACACACGTCTTGTAGTTACACGTTTCACCGTAATTTTGTATTAAATTTGGTTGATTATGATTATTTTGTATGAACATCCCTGTTAATGAGCAGTTAGTCAACTGTATGACAGTAACCCTTGGTGAACAAGTTGCAACACCTTCACTACCCAACAATTTTTTTTTATTTAACTGACTTCAATATTCATAACCTGATTAAAGACTTCAAACAGATGGACAGTTTTAGCAAGTTATATTGGTTGCTCTCAACGAAAATATATTTGCAATAATATATCGAACCATCTTATTTTTAACGTCATAAAGTGCGTAACTCCAACATATATAAGGTGGGACTACCAGATTGCAAGGGCAGGAAATGCTACACTCGCTCATCGAAGGGTCAATTTATGGTGTGTGATAACTACACTAACCATAACATCATCACTAGAGATATCCTGGGTATATATGACAGTTAAACATGGGTCCTAATTCATGAAGCTGTAGAAGTCAACAGGTGTTAAAAAGATTTAAAGGTGTGGGTTCAAAGAACCCCTCCCGCTGTTTTCCGACAAAATTAATTAGGAGTCGGAATTACTAAATGTACACTGTTGTATAGTCCTGTCCATAACATAAATAATTTTTTTTTCTTCGTCTTTTAATCATCTTGAACCTTGTGATGATGTGTTAGCGTTACCACTAACCCACTGCTAATAATAAGAATAAATGTACGAGAGGTTCATCACTGTGATCAAAGGGTTTTTTAATTTTAATAGCTTAATAGTGAGACATAACATAAACACAGCAAAAAAAAACACTCACCTCGGTTCATTTGGGAGTCGTACTAGCAGTACACTGTGGGGGGGTCACCCTAACAATCAGCTAATATGCGTGGGCGGCCTTCAAGCTCCCTGTGATCTCTCTCCCCACTGCCCAGTACACTGCGGGGACATGCCATAACATTGAATAATATGCACTGTGGGTTCATCAAAGGATCCCATATGAATTGAACCCTACTAGTACAACTGCTGGGGACATAACATAAAGCATAACATAATGGCAGTGGGATAAGTGGGTTAAACTGTGATTTTCCCCCTCCACACAGGTGTTACTCACCCAGTACACTGCTGGGATTGCGCGTAATGCCCTGTTCGGCATAACATTATAGGTGTGGGTTCCCATACCACTGTGATCAATGTTAGCTACCAGTACACTGCGTAATCATTTCGAAATAGCAACATAATATAGCGGCGCTGGGGTTCATCACTGTACATCACAGGTGTGCCAACGCACTACATGCTGGGGGACAGTGGGTAATCATGAACATAAATTAATAAAAATTAGGTGATTAGTTCATCACGTAATTTTGTATTAAAGGTGATTATGATTACACTGTGGGGACATAAATAACAAACATAATATAGGTGTGGGTTCATCACTGTGATCACAAGTTGCAACACTTACTAGCAGTACATTTGTTTTATTTAACTGACTTCACATCATAACCTGATATAGGGTGGGTTCATCACTGATGGACAGGTGTTACTAGCAGTACACTGGTTGGGGACATATATTTGCAATAACATAACATCTATATTTTCTCGGAGTGCTAACTCCTCAGGCGGAGTATGTAGAAGACTACCAATTGGACCAAAATGCTACATTCACTACATACTTTATGGTGTGTATGTGACACTACACAACCATAAATCATCACTAGAGATATCCTGGGTATATATGACGTGAGACAGGCTAATTCCTGAGCTGCCAGAATCAACAGGTGTATAATAAAGGTGTGGGTTCATCACTGTGATCACAGGTGTTACTACCAGTACACTGCTGGGGACATAACATAACATAACATAATATAGGTGTAGGTTCATCACTATGATCTCAGGTGTTACTACCACTACACTGCTGGGTACATAACATAACATAATATAGGTGTGGGTTCATCACTGTGATCACAGGTGTTACTACCACTACACTGCTGGGGACATAACATAACATAATATAGGTGTGGGTTCATCACTGTGATCACAGGTGTTACTAGCAGTACACTGCTGGGGACATAACATAACATAACATAATATAGGTGTGGGTTCATCACTGTGATCACAGGTGTTACTACCAGTACACTGCTGGGGACATAACATAACATAACATAATATAGGTGTGGGTTCATCACTGTGATCACAGGTGTTACTACCAGTACACTGCTGGGGACATAACATAATATAGGTGTGGGTTCATCACTGTGATCACAGGTGTTACTACCAGTACACTGCTGGGTACATAACATAACATAACATAATATAGGTGTGGGTTCATCACTGTGATCACAGGTGTTACTAGCAGTACACTGCTGGGGACATAACATAACATAATATAGGTGTGGGTTCATCACTGTAATCACAGGTGTTACTACCACTACACTGCTGGGGACATAACATAACATAACATAATAAAGGTGTGGGTTCATCACTGTGATCACAGGTGTTACTAGCAGTACACTGCTGGGGACATAACATAACATAACATAATATAGGTGTGGGTTCATCACTGTGATCACAGGTGTTACTAGCAGTACACTGCTGGGGACATAACATAACATAACATAATATAGGTGTGGGTTCATCACTGTGATCACAGGTGTTACTAGCAGTACACTGCTGGGGACATAACATAACATAATATAGGTGTGGGTTCATCACTGATCACAGGTGTTACTACCACTACACTGCTGGGTACATGACATAACATAACATAATACAGTTGTGGGTTTATCACTGTGATCACAGGTGTTACTACCACTACAATACTGGGGACATAACATAACATAATATAGGTGTGGGTTCATCACTGTGATCACAGGTGTTACTACCACTACACTGCTGGGTACATAACATAACATAATACAGTTGTGGGTTTATTACTGTGATCACAGGTGTTACTACCACTACAATACTGGGGACATAACATAACATAATATAGTTGTGGGTTCATCACTGTGATCACAGGTGTTACTACCACTACATTGCTGGGTACATAACATAACATAACATAATATAGGTGTGGGTTCATCACTGTGATCACAGGTGTTTCTACCAGTACACTGCTGGGGACATAACATAACATAACATAATATAGGTGTGGGTTCATCACTGTGATCACAGGTGTTTCTACCAGTACACTGCTGGGGACATAACATAACATAATATAGGTGTGGGTTCATCACTGTGATCACAGGTGTTTCTACCAGTACACTGCTGGGTACATAACATAACATACCTGTTATGCTATGTTGTAAACCAACTTGCAATACTATTTGATTTCATAAGCTCCTTGTTTATGATAACTTAGAACATAATCCTGCTCGACAGGAACACAACTAGCATCATTAATAAGGTTTATAATTTACTCAATCAAGCCCCAAACACAATAAACACACAGAATAAGTACTAATAACTGTTTATTTCTTAGACATTAAATACATAAAATAGGGTGCATCCTGATCATAACTATGTAGTATAAGTCCAATGGCAATTTAATGATGACGGGGAAAGAGTTGAATAAGTTTTACTCCTTCATGAAAATATAGTGTCACTTACAAACCATCAAACATGAAACATACATAATACACAAAACAAAACATAAAATATGATGACAATATAATTATATATATGAGTGTTAGTGTACGCAGAGAGGAATTGGGGGAAGCAAATATATACACCCGAGGTAGTTTACTAGGGTGTATAGGGGTGAGCATGACTGGGGAAAGAAAAGGTCACCTGACCAGGTCACCTGTCAAAGGATGCCACGCGGGAGGTAAGGTCAAAGTTACTGCGGTCACTTTAAATGAATATATGACTTAGTGCAACGTTAAATCAGGCAAACAAGATAACAAAATATAATTAGCACTTGTGAAAGGACAATTTAATTTGTAATTTAACTATAATAAAATAGGAATAATCATTTGCACGATCTATGGAAAATAAATATAATCGTAAATGAGCTAGGATCCTAGTTAAAGAGGAATTCAGATTCGCAAAACGTGTAGCGAATAAATATAGCTGAAATAGTAGCTAGATATACAGTGTGTTTATATATATATATATTAATAAACCACTGAAAATACAATAATTGCACAGAGCGAAGTAGTGACTGACTATAGCCAAAAACAGGCCGATGAACTATGCTTGAAATAAACTACTCGGAATAACGTAGTGAATTATAATAACCCCAATAGAGGTAGATGAAATACAAATTAACTCAAAGACACAGAACGACATAGTCACTTATAACAGCCGGAATTAAAGGCAGATGATACACGGAGAGGTACGATATAAATTCCTCCACTGGTAATAAAAATAGGATCTTGATCATATATCGTGGTGGATCAAATTATTCACAAGAACTATTATAGATAAGAAAGTCATTAATTCAACTTTAATTAAACTCGACTGAACGGGTTTTTCACTTCGAACACAGAAGAAAATATGCTAAGAATTAATAACTATGAAAATTAGATAGAACACTGTTTAAGTAATACATGTACTATAAAAGAATATATTATTCTTTCTTTGTACACTTCACTAAAACTTGGACACTCAAATAAATAATGATACAAATCAATAAGAGCTGCTAGTGGTCACAAATAATTACGTGTAGTGTAGGGTATATACAGCATCTTAGTTAAATAATATACATAACGTTTAGTATGGAGTTTAAATCAGTTAAATCCAGGACATTATATATATATAATTAACTGGGACAAGTGTAGTTTGTTCTCACTATGCGAGAGAGAAATTGGGGTGAGGAGAGTCCAGAATAGGTCTCTAAGATAACGTTATATTGAACACTAACATAATTATCTTATATACCTTCACAATAATTCCCAAAACTCAATGAACACAGAGACACTTATGTTAGGAGGTGATGAGGAGAAGTTAGGTCCATGAGAGGGAATCTGGTCGACGTTAGACTTGTATTTCCTCCTTCTGTTTGGCACCAGAAGGAAACTGCCTCTCTCGTACCGACTAGAGAATGACACTTCTAGTTCCTCTAGCACACTGCCCTGCTCCCCGCAAACAAAGGTGTATATTTATCAGATCGCATTAAAACTAGCAGATTATATTGCCCTTGTTTACCTTACCGATCATATATTTCGCTCAGGTAATGTTCACGGGATAATGTTCTTCTTGATTTATTCATTTCGGAATAGTAGGGACATGGGTATTATGATCGTTTAATTATTGTGAAGTAAATAGTTGCCTTAAACATACAATTGACATAGGCATATAATTATGGACATGGTTATTTTGTATTTCTTAATATTAAACTCGTCGTTTAGGAAGCTTGCATGGTTGTAGGATAATTGATTTTCATCAATTACTCTTTTCCTCTATTCTTCAGGTGGTATGCATGGCTTCCCTTATTTTCTTTTGATCTGTCATGATTTATATATATCATTTTCTGCACTGTATATTGGGGTAATCTGATTACAACTGATAAAATAGAAGATTGGTTCTTGATGAGGAATTAACATATAGTCTTCTTCGTTGTAGTTCAAATCGAGTTCTTTCGTTGTATATTTCTTTATCTCCTCTCTCGGGCCTTGCAATTGGCCTGGACGAGAACTCGTTGATTGGTGCTGGAGGAGTCCTGCGGTTCCCGTAGGACCCGGTAGATGTCGTTGCTGTTCTGTTCCATTACACCATAGAGAATGTTGGCTTTCGATGACAGACTGTGTTGAATTATAGTTTTTGAATTATTGCTCGGTTATCTAAAGTCTTAAAAACATAGTACATACATGTTTATATGGGGAATGGTATCCTTTATTTATTTAATTTTAGAAGTAAGTCTTATACAGCTTGGTTAAGACAAGATAAATAGTTTTACATTTATATAACTTCTTACTATGTATGCGTTTCTATGAAATAGTTTGGTTGTTGGTTGGAATCTTCTTATTGTAGTTGTTGCCTCACTTCGTAGTGGCCATGGTCGGTATTTTAGTCTGGGTAGAGAGACAGAAAGGGATGAGGCTGGTGTCGTAATTGCATAAAGTACGCCTCATCGTAATTTAAATCTGGTTCCTGTGGTGATGCTTGGTCTTTTGGTGTGAGCGGCCATGTTTTATTGACCGCCCGGGGGTAATTAGCAAAAGGGTTTCTGACCGTTTCCGGAACGTATTTTAAGAGGCCAGGTGAACCTTTTTTCTATCTGTCTTCTGTAGGGGTGACTGGTGTAGGTGATTTTTGGTTTGGAGGGTAGACTTCTTATGCTTCTTCTCCTGCTGGTTATGGCCGCAATTTTGCAAGGAAATATTTGGGGCTCTTCTGGTTGTGGGAAAGGGTTCTTTATTGCTGTTGGCTTATCTTCTTCCAGGCCCGTCATCTCAATAAACTATTAAATCATGGTATAATATGAAGAATGGGTACCGGGTACTAATATATATTTTATTTGTTTTTATTTTTTAAGAGCCAATGAACGGAGGAAGGAAAAACATAGATAAAACAAAAAGGTCCATGTGCCTAAAGGCATCCTCCATTCATAAAATGTTTGTAACAACTGGATTTAAACATTTGTAGATTGTAAGTTTGTGGAAAGCAATTCGAGGGAAGTGAATTCCAAAGAGTAGTAGCTCTGGGGATAAATGAATTCTGATAAGCAGAAGTTCTGCATTGTGGAGGAGAAAGTGTAAATTCATGAGCGCTCTCAGCTGCCCTAGTTCTACGGGGAAAGATGTGGAGAGGCGGCACAATTGAAGCAAGTTCCTCGGAACAATTGCTGTGAAAATATCTGTAGAATAATGCAAGGGATGCAACGTTTCTTTGTATGGATAATGTAGGAAGGTCCTGTGTGATTGCAGGGTTATTGATTAATCTAATAGCTTTATTTTGAATTTTGTCCAACTGCCTCAATGCAACCACTCCACTTCCATCCCACAGAGGTGAACAGTAATCCATCTGAGAACTCACATGACTTTTATATATTACGGCCAACTGCTCGTCAGTGAAGAATTATCGAACTCTGTACAAGTAGTCCCAGCTTTTTAGAGGCATTCTTAGCAATGCTTCTAACATAATGTGTCCAGCTCAAGTTAGTAGTTAATGTTACACCGAGAATGTCAATACTAGGGGAAGTGGGAATATTTACATAATTAAAAAATATATGGGAGTCAGTGAGATTCTGTCGGTTAGAAAATTTAATGTATTTGGTTTTCTGTGCATTAAAGGAAACTAGATTCTTTTGCCCCCATTCATTAATTCTAGAAAGGTCCTGGTTCAGAGAAATTGCAGTGTTTATTTTTGAATTTTTGAACACCCAGGGTCTCCTGGGTGACCTGGATGTGTGTGAGTTTGTGTTTTTGATCTGTGTTTATTTGTTGTTTTATGTTGTTTTTGTGTTTTCCCTGTTCTTGCTCTGTCTTGAGTCGGCTACCCCCAAAATGGGGATTGGGCCTGAGCATATAGATAGATAGATAGATAGATTTTTGAGTTAATAAGATCAGGTTGGGTGAAAGAATTGGTAAATGTGAAGGAACTGTGGAGTGTTGAGTCATCTGCGTAGGAATGTATTGGATTATGAGTGGTAGATATGAGATCATTGATATGAATGAGGAACAGAGTTGGGGCCAAAACTGATCCCTGGGGAACACCAGCATTTATTGAGTGAAATTGAGAATAAAGGCCATCTACCATTACACATATTTTTCTGTTATGCAGATAAGAATAAATTAGTGAAACTAATGATGCAAGGCCATAGTGTGACATCTTCGACAATAAGGATTGATGCCAGACTCTATCAAATGCCTTTGATATATCCAGTTCTATTGTATGTGTTTCACCATGTTGGTCTGTAGCTTGGTTGATTTGATGCGTAAGGCAAAGAATGTCTGCAGTTGATCGACATCGTCTAAAACCATATTGCCTATCACTGATTAATGTTTTATTCTCAAGATGCTTAATTATGTGATTATTTAATATAATTTCAAAGACTTTACCAAGAGTGGAAGTTATAGCTATTGGTCTGTAGTTTGATGGATCTGAAGAGGCACCTTTTTTAGGAACTGGATGGATGTTTGCTTCTTTCCAGGGTACTGGGAAGCATGAGGTATGAGTACACAGACGGAAAATGTTTGTCAATACAGGAGCGAGCACCAAGGAGCAATTCTTAAGTACTATTGGAGGAATTTCATCTGGACCTGGAGCCTTATCTACTGAGAGATTCTGCAAAATAGTTTTGACATGTCTGGTGTGGATCTTAAGTGAGGGAATTTCAGGCGAATTAAAATTAAGTACAGGGACATCTTGATTTATTTCATCTAAGGTTGAGTTGGTGGAGAAAATATCCGCAAGAAGGTTAGCTTTGCCTCGTGGGTCACTTACAAGATTGCCAGTCGGAGATTTTAATGGTGGAATGGATGAAGCAGTAGTGAAGTTGGATTTGAATGAGTTAAGAGTAGACCAAAATATTTTGTTATCATTTGGATTATTTAGAAGTTTATTTGCCTGCTTGTGGAGAAAGTTTGATTTAGTTAGGTTTAATACAGTTTTGGCATGATTTCTGATGTTTCTAAAGTAATTAAAGGCTTCATGTGTTTTTGATCTTGTGTATGCATTGTAGGCTATTGCTTTTTGTTCAGTTACTCTAGCACAATTATGGTCAAACCATTTAGGTGAATTAGATCTTTTACTGTACTTTTGATGAGGAATAAAAGTTTCCATTCCAATTTTTACAAAATATTGTATGTGGCTCAAGGTGGAGTGTGCGTCATTAGAAAAGAAAGAGGTCCAGGGAATATCAATAAAGAAACCTTGAAGACCCTCCCAGTCTGCCCTATCGTAATGCCATTTAGTCACCAAAACAGGTTCAGAGTGGGAAGGTGTGGTAGGTATATCAGATCTAATGAAACCCATATCTTACATAAATAGTTGATTATTATAACAAAATAGATAAGCATATGACCAAATACACGAACAGTGCAGTCCCGAGACTCAAGACTTTCAGCACACATACAAACAAAAAACACACACACAAATACACACACACTCACACACACACAAAGAACAAACCTACATAAAACAAATCATGGAGCCACAAATGTTTTACGTCCTCTGATCCCATTCCTACATTCCCAGTCCAGTGCCTCTCTCACCCCATCTCTCTCTCTCTCTCTCTCTCTCTCTCTCTCTCTCTGTACCTTACTCTCGGGTTAGCTATCTCTACTAGAATTAAGTCCTGACCACCTCGCTGGGGTCGTAAGGTCTGTGTGGTCAGTGTATATATGTAAATGTAAATCTCTCTCTCGTTGTAAACCTTCTCACTTTTGAATATAACCAATCATATATATACAAACACACGCACACACACAACAAACAGATACTGTACTTACACACTGTCTCACATACACAAACATGCGTTCTCTCTCAGCTTCACACACACCCACACACACACATACATACCTACACACACACACTCTCTCTCTCTCCCGCTACCACTTCAGCCAACGACCACCCATCATGGAAGTACATTTTTTTACTCCACGAGGATCTTGCCTTTAAATCGGTTACCTTTTAACCTGTGTTTGGAGAGAGAGAGAGAGAATGAGAGAGATATATACTGTATATAGGGGGTATTTGTGAGTGTAGCTATTATATATATACATATCATCGAGTGCTTTTCCCTGTAACTTTCATCTGATTTGTCAACGTCTATAATGTAGTTTGATAATAACCATGTCATCCATAAATTCTATAATATTCTTCCCTCAGTGCAGTAAAATGAAAAATAAAATAAAAATGTTGCCAGCATAAAGTGTTACGCTGGCCAGCTTGCCAGAATGTGCTTGTACTCGCTAGCACTCGCCAGGGCAGTGAAATGGGCTATAATAATCGTAGAACGATGTTCTTTCTTTCTTAGTATTCATGATGTCACAGACAGATCAGTGGTGGTCTTTATTCTTGTCTGTGACACTTGGAAGTATTTTATATCAGTGATAGAGTATAAGATGTGTTGTGTGAATTTAAGGAGAGAGAGAACGAAGGAGGCAGCGAGGTGGTATTATGTGCGTGTGTATGTACGTGTGCCTTCCTCGCTCGGGCGGAGGTTCCCACGCTCTTGATTGGCCGGCGGGCCTGGCGCGTCATATGACGCCTGCTCTTCATGACGTAGTGGTCTGTGATTGGGTGCCGCTGTCTTAGTTGGTGCTGGGGGGCTCCTACCCGCGTGTCTCCTTCAGAGCTTGGCATGGTGTGCTTGGTCCTAGACGTCCCTTGCAATCTGTCCCCAATCTAACCCCCTGTACTACTGTTTCTCTCTCTGAACTTCTTCTTTTCCAATACTTCTTATCTTTATTCAATTACTTATCCCTTCTGGTTCTGCATACGACTTCCATAGTCGGCCAGTTGTATTACCAGCACCAGTTCTCACATATATGTTTTGCACTAGCTTTAGGGAATATTATTAATCATAGTCACATGGAGTCATATTATCATTAGGTGCTTCTAATTATTGAGTTGTTCTTTGTTACTATTTAATGCTAGACAGTGGAGGGTATCTTTGGTCGTTGTCTGAGTTATGTACATGGCAAGTCAGAGCCTGTACGACTTCGACGAAGCTAGGTATCCTGTAACCCTTGTGCATATTTTTCCTTTGCGAGTGTAGCAGTATACAAGCGAAGGGCTTTTGCCTACTCTTACTTGTATGCTTGCTACCTCATTTTGTTGACCTTTGTGGAGCGCCAGGGTAAGACCAGATACTTGAGATCTGGACTTACCAAGAGAGCCTCCTAGTCACTTAACGTAACATAAGGGAAATCTGTTCAAGGGGAGACAGTAGGCTACGAGCATGCTTGCGCTCTGCCTAGCCTTCTGGTACCTTTTATGCCGCTGCTAGACTTTATTAGTAATAAAGACAGCATTGTGTTTATTAACTTTAACTGCGTATGCTTTAGGAATTATTCACGTATTATTTTAGCCTAGGTTGATGCATAGTGCACAACCCAGTATGGCTGTTACTTTGGCTAAGGAAGTACTGTTTTGAGTGGCTATTATTAGTGCTGTCACAGAGTTGTTGCACTCCCTTGTTTTATATATATGTATCCTACTTATTGGTGTATTTAAGATACACGCTTTGGTGTCCTGCCCCTCATTATTTCTGCTCTATATTCGACGAGCATCTTAGAGCATCAGACGTTTTCAGAAGATTCCATATCTGTTTGCTGTAGGACTAGACTTCCAGTGTTTTCATAGAGCATTGAAGAGTTTAGTGTTGAGTACAGACTCACACTAAAGTTAACGTAAGCATATACTCTTTTATTAAATCTTGTTATAGTTTATTTAAGCATTGTTATTACTTGAGAGCATTTTATTAACGTAAAGTACTCCTGTTGTGAGTAGGCTTTTCCGTCACCGGAAAGCCTTTATAGAAGTGCACTAAAACCCAGTTAATTGATACCCCTGTTATCCAGTAGATTAACTCTGGAGGGTTTAAGTGTTTTGTTCACCGGCGTAATAGTTCGAGGGTTTGGAATTAGCGTACCGTTGTTGCAGATATAGCCTATCATCTAGTCCATTATTAAGTGCCCTTGTTTATTTCGTAGTGCCAGTCGTAACAAATGGCGACTTTAGACCAGTATATAGTGAACTGAATATTGCATTTTTTTTTTTTTGGAGAAATCTTATTACCATTTGGGGTTGAATTTATTTCTCGCAGAGTTGGCAGTGGACATTGTTTTGAGGATATATGGAACTTGTTGGAGTTTATTGGTGACCTAGTATTTCACTTAAAAACATCTTCGAATATTTTTGGTCAATAAAGCTACGCGAGAGTTTGTCTACTTTTGTCTTGACTTGAGATTTTTTTTTTTTTACTCCATTATGTCACTGGACGGGTCTGAGCATAGTGAGGGCACAGTGCGAGAGACAGGCGAGGAGGTGGAGAAGGTAGAGTTGTTTAACGGCGTTCGGGTGGTGAACAATGAGGAGGATGCTCGGATTTTTTTGGAGGAGCCTGTGTCGGCGGACCGGGTGTCGGGGCTGGACCGGTACGGACTGCAGTGTATAGCCACGGTCTTAGGGTTTTCTGGTACTAGCGGTTTGTCGAGAAGTGAGCTGATTACCTGTGTGCTGGGTGGGGTGCATGGGGGTTCTGGTGGAGCGGGAGCTGGGGCACCTTCGTCTCAGCCCCCATTCCACTCAACTCCTATCAGGGCGCCCCCTCGGGGTCCGGAGCCGAGTACGTTCCCGCAGGCCGATGCCCTCTGGCGGTTGGGCATGCCTCTAGGTGACTCATGGGGTGGGTCCCCGGTAGTAGCACCCCCTCTTCAAAGTTTGTCTCCCGAGATGTTGCTTCAGCTCGAGCTCGCCAAACTTAAGCAACAGGCTGAGCTCGAGCAGCAGAGGGCTGAGCTCAAGCAGCGAAGGGCTGAGCTCGAGCAACGGAAGCATGAGGCTGAGCTCAGGCAGCGAGAGTCTGAGCTCAAGTATAGGTATCAGGCTGAGTCTGCAAGGTATTGTGCCGATATTGACCTAGAGAAAACTCGTGTAGAGGTGACGAGGAACCGGGTCGTCCAGGGGGGTCGACCCCATGACCAGTCCCTGTCGCATCTACTAAAGTTGGTTCCAGTGTTTGATGAGTTAAGAGTTACAGAATTCTTTCTCCGTTTTGAGAAAAAGTGCCGGGAGCACCAATGGCCCGAAGAGAAGTGGGCAGCCCTTGTCTCTTCACGATTGACGGGGAAAGCACTCAAGGCGTACGATGCTTTACCCCTAGAGTCTTGTGTTGAATATGAGGAGTTGAAAGAGGCTGTCCTGAGGGCGTATGAGCTACAGCCAGAGACCTATAGGCTGAAGTTTAGGGCTGTTCCTAAGAGAAAGGAGAGTACTTTCCAGGAACACGCCAGAGAGCTGTCAGATGCATTTGCAAATTGGTTGAGGTCGGAGAAGGCAACTACTTTTGATGCAGTGAAGCAACTAGTGTTGTTAGAACAATTTTTCAAATGTACTGGCAGTAACTTGACTTTTAACCAGAAAGAAAAGTAACCTAAAACTCTGCAGGAGGCGGCTCATTTGGCTGACCTCAGGGTGTCATTGATTCGTGGGTGCGGGTCTGTACAGAGAGCTGAGGCAGGTAACCAGGGGCGTACCACTCCACCCCCCCGAATTAAGGACACAACTAATTATACATTTAAGAGTACTGGTGCCAATTTTGATCCCAAGTCGAAACCCTTCCCGTTAAAGAAAGGCCAGGGCCCTTCCTCACCTCAGAGGAAGTCCAACAGCGAAGTGGAGTGTTTCAAGTGTCATGAGAAGGAGCATATTGCGCGCTCATGTCCGAGCACACCGCCTACAGCAGTGGTGTCACTAGTGAGCAACATCGGTGTGTCTTTGAGGTCTTCCGCATTTGCCCAGGGTAAACAGTCGGTTGCGAGGTCACAGCCGGTGCAGAAGCAGCAGGAGGGCTCGTCACCCATCCGAGATGTTTTTTGTGGTCATAGGGGGCACGGCACTGTGAGGTGGGCTGGTGTGGAGCATAGGCTTGAGTTGCTGCGTGATACGGGCGCTTCCCAGACACTTGTTAAGAACTTCAATGGCAAGCCTATTAACGCGGCTCGGGTTGTGGTGGTTCAAGGTATCAATGCTACGCGGTCTTACCCGCTGGTCAGAGTGGAGCTTGAGGTGGATGGTGTGACACGGGAGTTGGATGTGGGTGTTGTGGAGAAATTGCCAGTTGAGGGGGTCGTCCTCCTTCTCGGTAACGACTTTGCGGTGCCTGCTTCCGAGGTTCCACCCTTAGTCGTTGCCGAGAGGGCGGCCGACACGAGTAGGGAGGGGCAAGAGGGGCTCGAGAGATCTCAGTCCGCTCAGGTGTCACAGCCTGGGTTTCAGACCAGCGGAGGAAGGGTTGGAAGGAGAAAGTCGAGGATGGTGGTCGGGTTGAGAGTTTGGACCCAGCGACACTCCTTGGTGACTCGGTACTTGCACCAAAATTGAGCTCCGGAATGGCCCCAGAACCTGTCTCCCCTAGTGACATGGTAGGGCGTGATGGCACTCTGTGACAGAGTAGTTCCCAGGAGCAACTAGAAGATCCTAGTCTTGAGAGTTGTGGGAACGGGGCTATTGAACTCGACGAGGACGGGGAAGCATGTCATGTGAACCTGTTAAAGGAGTTTGTGAGGCAACCACCTGAGCAGCCTACTGTCCCTGTGTTGGCCTGCAGCGGCCAAGGTGGAGAAGGAGAGGGGGGCAGTGAGGCACAGGTGGTGAAAAGTTGGGATTGTCATTGTTACGACTGGGGTTCAAATATATCAGGGCTCTTATTCATTGGACTAGTAATGGCATAAATGTTACAACGGAAAGCGCTAGCTCCAACCTCTGATGTATATTCCCAGTGAACAAAGAACACAAATACTCTACAGAGTTCTATATGCAATAATAGGCTATCAAACTCTCAATAAATGTGCGTCTACTCTAGGCTTAATGTTATGTGGAAACAGCCTATTACTACCTATAACCGAAGGTGCTTGGTTATGGTATGCAAAGTAAGGTGGTAAGAGAAGTTACAGCTTACGTTACTGTAATCAATAAATGTCAGGCACTCCTGCATGAAAGAAAGTGCACTAAAGTCCTTCAACACTAACAAGGAATCTTCTTTAAATGTTAGATGCTATAAAGATGCTCGTATCGGAAATGGAACCCAAAAAGGCAGGCAGCGGAACAATGCTCGTGCAGGCTATGCACACAAAAAGGCAGAATATATAATGCCGTCGGAGCCAAGAATATCCTAAACACAACAACAATAATAATAATCGCCACGACAATGCAGTATTCCTATCAACAAAAAGAGCCTAAGTCGTTTGTGTCTCAATACATCAAACTAGGCTGCGAAATGCTTGTGTAATCATAAATGGGTATGCATAAAAAGAGTAATTAGGTTAATATACTTAATGTCTACTGTGACTGATAAAGTCTAGCTAGAGTCAATGATACGAGATACTGGTGCGCATGGCATGCTGCATAGCCTAGTGCAAATCTCAAGTCTGTGCGTCAAATATTACGTTATAATGAAGGGTAGCTCTCTTGAGAAACCTTAATACCGAAGTATTAAGCGTTCTCCTGGCGTACCTCAAAGACAAACAATCGAGACTAGAACCGTGCAGAATGGTATAGGCAAAAAGCCCTCATTCGTGCATGCTCTATTCTCAATGGCACACAGACTAGAATTTACTCAATCAACTCCAGTTCTCAGGTATGTCGTGCCGCTTTTAACTAAAGCCAGCACTCATAGGAAACAATACCTTATAATATCAGACTCCCAGTCTAGCATTATCTAATCCAGCAGAACACTAATAACTAAAGGAAGCAGTACTAAACAATATAAATGCCAACCAATGCTTCGTGATCCACTTATCTTAACAACTAACATACATAGGCTATATCAGACCTTAACACACAATACAACTGGCCAGCCTGAAGCTGATTTTGCAGAGTTAACCAGAGGGGGTATAATATTAATACAAGGTGGTGAAGGATATGGAAAATGAGAGAGATAGGCAGAGGAAAAGATTCTCAGGTACGGAGCGGGGACAGATAGCAAGGGAAAAAAGATGGGTGTGTTCTAGAAACCAGATCTGAGGGAGAGAGTGGCGAGGAACTGTATATATACTCGCACTAGCTCGAGCCACGTGGGAAAACAGCGGTTACAAGTCATCTAACCTTTAGCAAAGCTTACAGCATGGTAAGGGCCTCTCTCCACCAACCCCCGCGAGGCAGCCAGCCGTGACGTCATCGAGCGGGACAAAAAACACTGCGCGCCCCCTCTCACTCTATTCTACTCCCTCTCTCTCTCCCAGATCCTATCATTACTAGTTAATGATAAAATATATACTTTACAATTAAATATATAAAGCCTTGACATGGGCGAAAACAAAGAGCCTTTCTGGACTGCCCATGACACGAGCTTTCATATGAAATAAAGCACACTCTAATACATAAACTGTAGCCCCATCCACTGCCCTGGCGATCCTAGCGAGTCAATGTAGGACAAGCCATGCGGTTCTAACGGAGTGGTTAACGTCACACCCCCCCAAGATTTTTCTCAGAGGCCCCAAGGCTCACAAAAATCTGATGGTTAGAACCCATGCTATATCTCCACTTCCCATCACCCAGCGGCAGTAAAATATCTGGCACAGTTCTTCAACAAAACAAATTTCAAAATTATAACACTCCCCAACACCATAGGTTAAATTATATGTAGTTATGCTCCTCAAGAGCGAGCTTCTCTAGCCCAGCATTCTGAGAGGAGTGCAACTCAGAATTACTGCTATAACATACTAAACAAATTCAACTATCAAAAAAAGAGTTTTTATTTGATTTTTTGTTTATGTTTATAATTTGTTTATTTCGGCTGCACTATAGGGGCAAGCTTAGTTTTTTCTTCTATACCAAACGCTCAACTCCTGCTTTACGACCCAATACGCTGGGCTACAACCGCGAGCCAACAAGCACCAAGCGCAAAATACTATTCAAACTAAAGCAGGAGGCTACCCGTGTGTCAATCTACCCAGGATCATATACCCTTGAACGACCATCTGCAACCACGTTGTCACAACCGGCAATATGGCGTAAATCCAGGTTATATACCAATAACCTTAGTGACGACCTGGTCAGCCTCATATTCCGATTGTGAAACTGGTCCAAGAACTTGAGAGGGTGATGATCTGGGTAAACTACAACGACCGGACCATAGGCTGGAACATAGACCTCGAAATGCCCCAGCGCAAGCACAACCGCCAGCAGGTCCTCCTCGACAACAGAGCAGCTCCCCTGGGCCGAATTGTACTTCTCCGAGCAGAAACTAACAGGATGCTCCAGCCCATCATCGTCCTTTTCCACAAGGACGGCACCAGCCCCCACACCACTAGCCTCCGTTGCTAGTTGGAAAGGTAGGCTAAAATCAGGGGCCCTGAGGATCGGGTGAGTGCACAACAGGTGTTTTACTTCCCTAAACACCTTCTCACACTCAGGCGCCCATTTGAACTTCTTATCCTTCCAGTTATCCTCCACCTGAGCTTGACTGTCCCGTTCTCCTTCTCCACCTTGACTGCTTAACATCATCACAGGCACAGTGAGAGGCTCAGGGGGGTGCCTCCCATACTCCTTCACGGGATTATCATGACGTAACTGATTGCGCTTCCGCCTGTCTGGAGTGGCTACCAAGTAAACCAGGTCCGATAGCTCCTCCACCACCCTATAAGGACCAGCGTACTTCGCGGATAAGGGGTGACCTACAAGGGGCAGTAGAATCAACACCTCCTGACCCACGTGAAACTCCCTGAGTTCAACCTTGAGGTCGTACCTGTCCTTCCTGAGGGCGTGAGAGCTAGTCAAATTACGGCCAGCCAACTCCAGACTGCGCAACATCCGCTCTCGACTGTTGAGGACACACTTGAGCATAGAACAAGGTTTCTCTGCGCCCTCCCACACTTCTTCAACCATATGGAGAGGCCCTCTGACACGGTGTCCAAAGACGAGCTCATTAGGGCTGAATCCCAAACTCTCCCCAGGTACCTCCCACACAGCATACAAAACACATGGCAGGCCAAGATCCCAATCCTTCCCACTCTCAAAGCAACAACAACGAAGCACAGATTTCAAGGCTGAGTGCCATCGCTCTAACACACCCTGGCTCTCCGGATGATATGCAGATGACACAACCCCAACAATCCCATGCTGCGGCATTGCTTGTACAAAGAGGCTAGAAGTGAAGTTGGGTCCCCGGACTGACTGAATCCCCTGCGGGTAACCATACCGGGAAAAATACACTAGCAAGCTTCGGACCACCGTTTTCGCCGACCCATTTCTCATAGGGTACGCGTCAGGGTACCTTGTTGCTACATCTCCCGACTGTGCATCACTGTCCTCCTTCAACTCTTTCGTCTTTTTAAGCCCATCCTCTGCCCCTTCAGGAACAGTTACTGGGTCCTCTCCAGACTCGAAATGTGGTCCTAATAATGAGTCCCCGAGAAGGTCCGTTGACACTAAACTCTCAACCGCATCAACTTCCAACCCCTTCTCGGTACCCTTCCTCCGCTGATCTAAAGATTGTTGACCAGAATGTGACTCCCTGGATGCAGAATCTCCGGTGACAACACACGCCATAGGCTGCACCGGACACTTCTCAACCCCCTCCTGCTCCTCCCTACTCACGTCGGCCAGCTTCTCGACAACGACTAAGGGTGGAGCCTCAGAAGTAGGCCCCGCAAAGTCGTTGCCAAGAAGGAGGTCGACGCCCCCAACAGGTAACTTCTCCACAATTCCCACATCCAGGTCACGAGTCACACCATCAACTTCCACCTTCATTCTTACAAGCGGGTATGACCTTGTCGCATTAACTCCCTGAACCACAACCACCCGCGCCGTATTGACAGGTTTACCAGTGAAATTTCTCAACAGTGTATGCGATGCCCCAGTGTCACGCAAAATTCTCACCTCATGTCTTCTACCCCCCCACTCCACACAACCGAGTCCCCTGTGGTCACTAAAGGCATCACGGACAGGGAATAAGCCTTCCGGATCCTTCTGCACTGGCAGTGTATTTACCTCGGAAGAAATGCCTCTAACAAACTCCGATGTCCTCTTGAAAACTCCAATGCCGTGAGCAAAAGACACGGCTGCCGGAGGAGGTCGACTAGGGCACTCATTTGCCTTATGACCCTCCTGGTGGCACCTAAAACACATAAATTTCGGTTTCGGCTTATACTGTGATGTAAAAGGCCCCTGACTTTTCACATACGGTGTGGTGGTAGGTTTGGCTTCAGTTTTAGTTTCATTGCTCTTTGGTTTAAATGTGTCATTGCTACGGGGAGGGGGAGGATAACGGTCCCTAGCACTTGCATCGTACTTCTGTGAGGACCCGCAACCCGAATCAACGACAGCCGTAGATCAGCCATTTCTGCTGCTTCTACTAGAGTTCTTGGGTTTTTCTCCTTTAAGTTCAAAGTTAGATCACCGCCCGTGCTCTTAAAGAACTGCTCCAACATCATTAACTGCTTAACTCCATCAAACGTTGTTACCTTCTCAGATCGGAGCCAGTTCCCCATAGCATCGGACAAGTCCCGGGCGTGTTCCAAAAAGGTGCTATCTCTTCCCTTAGTTACACCCCGGAACTTCAAACGGTATGTTTCTGGTTGTAGTTCGTAAGCCCTCAGGACAGCCTCCTTGAGATCCTCGTACACAATACATAACTCCAAAGGTAATGCATCGTAGGCTTTAAGACCCTTGCCTATTAATCTAGAGGATACAAGTGCTGCCCATTTATTCTCTGGCCACTGGTGTTCCTGGCACTTCTTCTCAAAGCGTGTGAAAAATTCTGTTACACCACTCTCATCAAACACCGGAACCAGTTTCAATAAGTGCGAGAGAGACTGCTCATGAACACGGTTACCAGCCCCAAGTCGCTGTCCCGTTGCCTCTACTCGCGATTTCTCTACGTCCATGTCGGCACAGTACCTAGTCGACTCTAAATCCGCTTGGATTTTTGCTAGCTCTATGTGCTGAGACTGCTGACTGATAGTTTTTCTCTCTTCTATCTTGGCTAATTCTATTTGCTGCTGGAGCTCACATGCCCTTTGTTGCTGCTGAATCTGACATTGTCTCTCTTCGATCTTAGCTGATTCTATTTGCTGCTGATGCTGAAGCTTAGCTAATTCGAGCTGAAGCAATAATTCTGGAGTTAACCCTTGAGGAGGTGAAGGTGCTACAATGTTTGAAATTACCGGTGGTCCCCCAGGGGCAACCCACCCTGCCAGTCACCACCCACCTGTGGAAGCGTACTCGGGTCGGCAAACTACTGGGATGGCTGGGAGTCGAGTGTAGGGGAAGCATGGCCGAAGGGCTCTGAGCACTCAACCCATCTCGCTCACCAGTCACCCTGCCCAGTACACACGTTATCAAGTTATCCTTGGTCATGCTGCTAGTAACCGCATGACCGATAGCTGTGGCCAGGCATTGAAGACCGTACCGATCCATACCCTCCAACCGCTCGGCAGTAACAGGCCATTGCAAAAATATCCTAGCATCCTCCTCACAGTTCACCCGATTAACCCTTTCATCATGCTGCTGTTCCTCAGTTTCGACATTACGTACTGTGTCTCCATTCTCCTCTGATCCGGTATAAGACATGATGCTCACAAAAATTTCTCACCACAATATTCAGAAAAGAAGCACCCCAAACTCTTATACCTCGATATACACACAAAAATTCTCGGAAATACTCAAGGGCTATACTATGTTGCAAACAAAAAATATTCTTGCTGATCCCCGCAAAATATTCTCCAAAACAACAAATGTTCCCTGCTTAATAAATGTAGGTTCACCAAATCCTAGGTAAGGTCGCCATTTGTTACGACTGGGGTTCAAATATATCAGGGCTCTTATTCATTGGACTAGTAGTGGCATAAATGTTACAACGGAAAGCGCTAGCTCCAACCTCTGATGTATATTCCCAGTGAACAAAGAACACAAATACTCTACAGAGTTCTATATGCAATAATAGGCTATCAAACTCTCAATAAATGTGCGTCTACTCTAGGCTTAATGTTATGTGAAAACAGCCTATTACTACCTATAACCGTAGGTGCTTGGTTATGGAATGCAAAGTAAGGTGGTAAGAGAAGTTACAGCTTACGTTACTTTAATCAATAAATGTCAGGCACTCCTGCATTAAAGAAAGTGCACTAAAGTCCTTCAACACTAACAAGGAATCTTCTTTAAATGTTAGATGCTATAAAGATGCTCGTATCGGAAATGGAACCCAAAAAGGCAGGCAGCGGAACAATGCTCGTGCAGGCTATGCACACAAAAAGGCAGAATATATAATGCCGTCGGAGCCAAGAATATCCTAAACACAACAACAATAATAATAATCGCCATGACAATGCAGTATTCCTATCAACAAAAAGAGCCTAAGTCGTTTGTGTCTCAATACATCAAACTAGGCTGCGAAATGCTTGTGTAATCATAAATGGGTATGCATAAAAAGAGTAATTAGGTTAATATACTTAATGTCTACTGTGACTGATAAAGTCTAGCTAGAGTCAATGATACGAGATACTGGTGCGCATGGCATGCTGCATAGCCTAGTGCAAATCTCAAGTCTGTGCGTCAAATATTACGTTATAATGAAGGGTAGCTCTCTTGAGAAACCTTAATACCGAAGTATTAAGCGTTCTCCTGGCGTACCTCAAAGACAAACAATCGAGACTAGAACCGTGCAGAATGGTATAGGCAAAAAGCCCTCATTCGTGCATGCTCTATTTTCAATGGCACACAGACTAGAATTTACTCAATCAACTCCAGTTCTCAGGTATGTCGTGCCGCTTTTAACTAAAGCCAGCACTCATAGGAAACAATACCTTATAATATCAGACTCCCAGTCTAGCATTATCTAATCCAGCAGAACACTAATAACTAAAGGAAGCAGTACTAAACAATATAAATGCCAACCAATGCTTCGTGATCCACTTATCTTAACAACTAACATACATAGGCTATATCAGACCTTAACACACAATACAACTGGCCAGCATTAAGCTGATTTTGCAGAGTTAACCAGAGGGGGTATAATTTAATAAAAGGTGGTGAAGGATATGGAAAATGAGAGAGATAGGCAGAGGAAAAGATTCTCAGGTACGGAGCGGGGACAGATAGCAAGGGAAAAAAGATGGGTGTGTTCTAGAAACCAGATCTGAGGGAGAGAGTGGCGAGGAACTGTATATATACTCGCACTAGCTCGAGCCGCGTGGGAAAACAGCGGTTACAAGTCATCTAACCATTAGCAAAGCTTACAGCATGGTAAGGGCCTCTCTCCACCAACCCCCGCGAGGCAGCCAGCCGTGACGTCATCGAGCGGGACAAAAAACACTGCGCGCCCCCTCTCACTCTGTTCTACTCCCTCTCTCTCTCCCAGATCCTATCATTACTAGTTAATGATAAAATATATACTTTACAATTAAATATATAAAGCCTTGACATGGGCGAAAACAAAGAGCCTTTCTGGACTGCCCATGACACGAGCTTTCATATGAAATAAAGCACACTCTAATACATAAACTGTAGCCCCATCCACTGCCCTGGCGATCCTAGCGAGTCAATGTAGGACAAGCCATGCGGTTCTAACGGAGTGGTTAACGTCACATCATGTCTCGGCGGAGCAGTGGGCGGGGAACACGAGTCAGGTGGCTGTGGAAGCGCTTGAGCACCTGCCTGTGCAGCAGTGTGCAGCGATCCAGCACCTGCTCGGTTCATACCCCACTGTTTGTGCCGAGCACCCAGGCCTCACAACTCATGCTGTGCACGATGTTCCGCTGACAGGTCACTTGAGTGTGAGTAAACCGTTTGCCTCATTGTTGAAGCTGTTCAAGGTGGGCGACGAGGCTTTGGCATGGTTGTCAGGTCAGGGTCGACCCAGGGCTGCTAAGGGTGGTGGTCAATATCAGGACATTGAGCAGATTGGTGAGGTTGGCTGAGGAGTGGATGCGCCCAGTCGTTGCATAGCCTCCCAATGCTGCTCTAGTAGAATGCAACAGCCCTACCATAGACCGACTGTATCTGGCCGTGTCGCTGAAGGCGGTGATGCTGAGCAGGCAGATGTAGTCGCAAGGAATGCGGGGGTGCGCATGTACGGTATCGGTGGGGAAGCATTAGCACTTATGAACTGTGGGAGTGACTGCACAGGTGGTACAGATTGTCCCTCTCATGACCTGTCTGTTTTAGGGACAGAGGTGGAGAAGGAGGGAGACTCTAGTTTAGAAACTGTGGTCCCGGCTGGGTTGTGGGAGGGCACTAAGCATGTTGTTCTTCGAGATAAGTTGCAACCTCTTGTTCCTAAGCGTCAAGAGAAGTTGTTTACTAGGCGGTGGCAGTACGTCCGCATGTTTGTTGATTCTCCAGGCCTGATGTACGGGGTAGAACCCGACATGGAGGCTGGAGACAGTGCAAGGCTCAAATTGGCTCCCTACCGTATAAATCCTGCTCGACAGCCTGTCGTGAAAGCAGAGCTGGACTACATGTTGAAAAAGGGTCTGAGGGCTAAAGGATATCGTGAGTGGTCGTTGCCAGTGACTTTGCAACCTGAGTTGAGTGGCAAGATCCGTGTTTGTGTTGTTTGCAAGAGTGTTGGTGCATCATCCCTGACAGACGCCTATACCTTACCCAGAGTTGACGACCCCATAAACCGCATCGGGGCTGCCTCGTTTATCACTAAGATGGAAATAGTGAAAGCTTATTGGCAGGTCCCGTTGCCGGAGAGAGCGAAGAAAAGTGCCAGTCTTGTGATGGACTGGCCAGTTTATCAGTGTCAGGTGTGGTTTTGCTGCCGGAACACAAGTTGGATGTGTGGCATGTTAAGGGCACTGATAATGTTCTGGCTGATTGTTTGTCACGGGAGGGTATGTTTTAAGGAAAACCCTCGCCGTTCAGTCAGTGTTTGTTTGAGAGTGGAGAAAAATTAGGCTTGCCCCTGTAGTGCAAAGCCGCCAAAAACACTATTAAAAATAATACAAAAACCTCACATAAAAACTCTTTCTTTTGATAGTATATAAGTGCAGTATGTTACAGCAAGAATCTAAAACATTCTAAGTTTTGTCTTAGTAGGCTAGGCTTGTTGAAGCTTGCTCGTTGAGTGTAATATTGTTAATTGATACTATTATTTTGGGGAAGTGTTGTGTAGATTTTTTTTATATAATGAAGTGTTTTCTGTTTGTGATTGTGCTTTGTTTTTTACAACTTGGGGGAGTAGCTGGGTGAGGCGGGGTTGATGAGCATTCTGTCTGGTCAGATGTGGCGTTTACCTGAGGTTAAAATGTCCCACATCTTGGGCGGGGTGATACGCTGGCCAGCTTGCCAGAATGTACTCATACTCGCTAGCGCTCGCCAGGGCAGTGAAATGGGCTATAATAATTGTAGAACGATGTTCTTTCTTTCTTAGTATTCATGATGTCACAGACATATCAGTGGTGGTCTTTATTCTTGTCTGTGACACTTGGAAGTATTTTATATCAATGATAGAGTATAAGATGTGTTGTGTGAATTTAAGGAGAGAGAACGAAGGAGGCAGCGAGGTGGTATTATGTGCGTGTGTATGTACGTGTGCCTTCCTCGCTCGGGCGGAGGTTCCCACGCTCTTGATTGGCCGGCGGGCCTGGCGCATCATATGACGCCTGCTCTTCATGACGTAGTGGTCTGTGATTGGGTGCCGCTGTCTTAGTTGGTGCTGGGGGGCTCCTACCCGTGTGTCTCCTTCAGAGCTTGGCATGGTGTGCTTGGTCCTAGACGTCTCTTGCAATCTAACCCCCTGTACTACTGTTTCTCTCTCTGAACTTCTTCTTTTCCAATACTTCTTATCTTTATTCAATTACTTATTCCTTCTGGTTCTGCATACGACTTCCATAGTCGGCCAGTCGTATTACCAGCACCAGTTCTCACATATATGTTTTGCACTAGCTTTAGGGATTATTATTAGTCATAGTCACATGGAGTCATATTATCATTGAGTGCTTCTAATTATTGAGTTGTTCTTTGTTACTAATTAATGCTAGACAGTGGAGGGTATCTTTGGTCGTTGTCTGAGTTATGTACATGGCAAGTCAGAGCCTGTACGACTTCGACGAAGCTAGGTAGCCTGTAACCCTTGTGCATATTTTTCCTTTGCGAGTGTAGCAGTATACAAGCGAAGGGCTTTTGCCTACTCTTACTTGTATGCTTGCTACCTCATTTTGTTGACCTTTGTGAAGCACCAGGGTAAGACCAGATACTTGAGATCTGGACTTACCAAGAGAGCCTCCTAGTCAATTAACGTAACACAAGGGAAATCTGTTCAAGGGGAGACAGTAGGCTACGAGCATGCTTGCGCTCTGCCTAGCCTTCTGGTACCTTTTATGCCGCTGCTAGACTTTATTTAGGCGACGAGCAGGGAGGTTTTAGGAAGGGAAGAGGATGTGTAGATCAGATTTTTACCCTGAATTGTGTTGTGGAGAAGTATCTGGAGAAGAAACAAAAGGTGTATGTTGCCTTTATGGACTTGGAGAAGGCCTATGACAGAGTGGATAGAGAAGGTTTGTGGAAAGTACTTAGAATATACGGAGTAGAGGGCAAGTTGCTGAAAGCAGTGAAGAGCATGTATGAGGGTGCAAAGGCGGCAGTACGTGTGGAGAGTGAGCAGAGCGAGTTCTTTGACCTGAATGCTGGTTTGAAACAGGGGTGTGTGATGTCCCCGTGGTTGTTTACTGTATATATGATGGAGTTATGAAAGAAATCCTATCAAGAGCAGTGGATGTTGGTGTATCGCTGAAAAGGGAGGAATTGATGGAAGCTACCTATACTGCTGTTTGCGGATGATACAGTTCTGATGAGTGATAATGAATGGAGTTGCAGGGTCTGGTAAATGAGTTGGAACAGTGTGCGAAAAAACGGAATTTGAAGGTAAATACGGGAGCAAGGTTATGGTCTTCGAAAGGGGTGAAGTCACAGAGTGTGAGGTGAAGCTGAACGGTCAGGCTATGGAGATCGTCAACTCTTTTAAGTATCTGGGCAGTGTGTTGAGTAAAGATGGGACTATGGATGAAGAGGTGCGGGAGAGGGTACAACAGGGGAGAGGGTTGTAGGAACGCTAAAAGCAGTAACAAGAAATAGGGTGGTCAGTATGGAAGTGAAGAAGTCCTTGCATGACAGTGTGGTAATCCCGACACTGACTTACGGAAGCGAAGCATGGACGTTGGTTGAGAGACTCAGACAAGAGTGAGAGCAGTGGAAATGAATTACTTAAGGAGTGCGTGCGGAGTTACATGGAGGGATAGACAGACTAATGACGAAGTAAGAAGGAGGTGTAGAGGTAGATGTGCTGGAAAGTGAAAAGGAACAACTGAGATGGTTCGGCCATATGGAACGTATGGAAAGCGAGAGAATGACTAAGAGGGTGTACGAGAGCGAGGTGGAGGGACAGAGGGGGAGAGGTAGACCGAATATGAGGTGGAAGGATGGAGTGAGGAACTACATGAACGAAGGCGGTGCTGGTTGGGGGGAGGGGCGTCGACTGACTGGGGACAGAGGTGCATGGGGGCGGTTCGTTCGTGGCCACCCCTTCGGGGATCACGGCGTCAGGCAATAGATAGATAGATAGACTTTATTAGTAATAAAGACAGCATTGTGTTTATTAACTTTAACCCGCTGAGACCCAGCGTCGCACATGTTGCGGCTGCAATGTTCGATCACCAGAACCCAGCTACGCAATGGTTGCGTCCAGGTTAATTACTTCGGTCTTATGGCACCTAGAGGGCTCAGATTTGTATGGGAACTGTGTAAGTATCCCACGCAACCATATCGATGGTTGAAAACTCTCAAAGTCCAACCGCGTGCGCGTGAGCACACACAAACTTTTTTTGGGGGGAAATTGCCTTCAATTTTTTACCCTTGTAAAATCCGTTTGCGGGGGCTCTGTAGGACCATATTTTGAGCTTTATGATCGGTTTTTCGTGGTTTTTCCTTCATTCCTAACCCATTCGCTATTGTTTCTGGAAAAAACAAAAACATTTCAACCCTCTGGGCCCTGGTGGTACATTTATTACTAACTAGCTGGGGCTCAGCGGGTTAACTGCGTATGCTTTAGGAATTATTCACGTATTATTTTAGCCTAGCTTGATGCACAACCCAGTATGGCTGTTACTTTGGCTAAGGAAGTACTGTTTTGAGTGGCTATTATTAGTGCTGTCACAGAGTTGTTGCACTCCCTTGTTTTATATATATGTATCCTACTTGTTGGTGTATTTAAGATACACGCTTTGGTGTCCTGCCCCTGCATTATTTCTGTTCTATATTCGACGAGCATCTTAGAGCATCAGACGTTTTCAGAAGATTCCATATCTGTTTGCTGTAGGACTAGACTTCCAGTGTTTTCATAGAGCATTGAAGAGTTTAGTGTTGAGTACAGACTCACACTAAAGTTAACGTAAGCATATACTCCTTTATTAAATCTTGTTATAGTTTATTTAAGCATTGTTATTACTTGAGAGCATTTTATTAACGTAAAGTACTCCTGTTGTGAGTAGGCTTTTCCGTCACCGGAAAGCCTTTGTAGAAGTGCACTAAAACCCAGTTAATTGATACCCCATTATCCAGTAGATTAACTCTGGAGGGTTTAAGTGTTTTGTTCACCGGCGTAATAGTTCGAGGGTTTGGAATTAGCGTACCGTTGTTGCAGATATAGCCTATCATCTAGTCCATTATTAAGTGCCCTTGTTTATTTCGTAGTGCCGGTCGTAACAAAAGTTAAATACACCAATTAGAAAATGCTATCTGTAAATCCACCCTAATTGTGTGCATATGGGTGTATTGTAAAAGGGGTAAACATTTACTTGAGAATAATATATAATTTATATAACTTTCTGATACTATACGCATGATTAGATATTACCTATATAATCAAGTGAGGCATTATAATTAATCAAAGACAATGATAAAGAATGTCGAGCTTCTATAATAACTGCTCACGCATATAGAAGACGATAGTATTAACTTCAAAAATAAGCCATAGGGTTTAGATGTCATTCATAGTATACACATCATATTCTTCCTCATTCAAGGATGTAGACCATTTCGTTATTGAGAAGGAAAATTATATTCCCTGCTGGATACTAAATAAAGCCCCTTGATCAGTACCGGTTCTCTACCCAGGAGGCCTTTCTTTATGTAGCCCTTTTTCCTTTCATACTGATACCACAACCTATATTGCGGCTGGATCACAGACCATATAGTAACACTGATCAGAAAACCTTCGCCATATTGGTGCTATTGGTGTCATTAGCTTGTCTTTACACTCATAATAATCAATACTTCATTACAACTCATGACCAACAACCCCCAAAAGTTCACAACCCAAAACAAACAATTTGTACACCAAAACCTACAACCAATATAACAACAGCAATATGAAAACAACAACCGCCACCAACACATCAACTACCCACAAACCACAACCTCCGTTGCCTCAGCAAGCATGTTGAAGGGCGGTGCTTTTATTGCAGGTAATTGAATTTATGCATACCTTTGGTGGACTCAAACTGTAATATCCTGACTTCTACGAGGCAGAGGTTGAGAGGCGGAAGGTTATGTATGTTAGAGAAGATATATGATGCAGTGAAATCAAAGATCTATATTAGTCCATGAGCCAAGACCCGAATTTTGGGATATCGGTACCACCCGGGGTGACTAATTCTCTTAGGTGTTTTTAGCTTGCTACATGTCTCTAGTTTATGTTTTGATATGATAGCCCTTGCACATTGGTAGCTTAATGGTCGTTATCACTTCTTGAATAGACATACCCTACCGAAAATTCCGAAATTTTTTAAAATGTCAAATTTGGGGACAGGAATGCCTAAATGTCAACAAAATGCATATAGTAATTGTCACATTTAATACAAGTCCTGTAAATACACACTAAGCATGCCATGGGCTTGTACATACTGTTATGGCAAAATTACTACTCCTAAATATCATCTACGTCAGACTCGGAATCTGACTGTTGTGCCACCGGCTCTTCTTCAATAGCCTTGTTCTGACATGTCTGTAACCTGCACATGTCCGTGCATTTTAGACCATTGCTGAGGCAAGTACACTTAGGGAGTTCGCATGACCGCACACACTTGCAAGACAGTAGCTGCATAACAGCATCTGGTGCTGGTGAGCCTCGCATCCAGTTGACGGCAAGCTTACCGTCCTCATCTGTCATCCAACCGCAGTCTGTTGGGTTCGCAACAAATGGCTGGCTCTGAAGACTTCTCCTCCAGATCGCAGCCTGGTAGTTTGCACGCAGTGCATGCATGAAGAGGCAGTCCTCACAAGGAGGGAGTTGACTTGACTCTACCTCTCCACGTCTTGCACAGAACAGCTCATACCGAAGCTTGTTTACCTTAGTTGTGTGGGTAGATGGTAGGTACATGTGGCAGGTGATTTCCTGTAGCTTCTCAAAGAGTTCAGGAGACACTTCCCATGAGCGTCCAAGTTCGTGAAAAGCATGCTGGTATGTCTTGTCCATCTTCACCTGCTTGAGTGTCGTCATCTTCCCTCGGCCAGCGAATGCACTGACGGTATCACAGCCTGTAAAGGCATGCATACCAATCAATGAATCACACACGCTGCCTCCCAGTGTGCGGCTCAGTGTGGTGATATCCAGGAATCTTGTCCGGTTCTTCGTCCCGCACTTCTGGACAGATGGGATGGGATCTTGTGGCACATGCCAAGACACAACACCATGACGTCTGTATCTTCTGCAGTGATGATGACAGACTTGTTCCCAGATTCTGCTGCATGAAGTGCATGGAGAAGAAGGCGTGTGTCTGCTTCTTCTTGAGTTGACTTAAGCTCAGGAGCCTCTTCCCACTGCTCTTTGGTGATCTTCATTAGTGAACGTTCTCAGTTTCGTCTTCGTCATCGTGTCATGAAACTGTATAGTTGGCGTATCGATCTCCAGGCGCTCTTCCTTGAAGGCTTGATATGCATCCTCTCCTATTCTGTAGGCCCCTAGAAGGTCTTTGACAACTTCTGGTGGTGCCATAGTCGCAGTTGACAAACTGACAAGATCTTCTTGCTCTGCGTTGAAGGGGTTCAACCAGCTGGTCTCCATCAGTTGAACTAAAGATTGGACATCGGCCTCATCTCTTCTAATCCTGGGCATCTGTAGGTCTGGGTGGCTGAAGTCAGTATACTTTTGGCCTACTACCATAGTCCTGAGCTGCCTTAAGTACCTGCTGCGATACTCCGATGTCAGGTAGTACCTGGCGACAGCTCCGCCTTTCAGGCTGAAGCCTTTTGTGCCCCCTGGTGTCTGGGTGTCTTTGTTGATCGTCTCTTCGATTGTCTGGTCCACAGGGATCCGTCCAAAGGGATTCTTGCTACCGATCTGGACCGAAAAGCCACCTTGCATGAAGTGTTCATGGACCTCTGGGTGTTCAATGGGCAGTCGAGACATCAAGGCATAGTAGTAGGTTAGGAACCGGGCATAGTTCACTTTGTCATAGGCAAAACACCACGGTATCATCTGTCGGATTGCTCCTAGGTGGAGCATCCAGTTGCCTTCTCTGGAGGCTCGAATTAAGTCCAGCATGATCTCAACCATGTCCAGGTATGACATCCAGAATGCTGAGAGGTTGTGTTCATCTCTGAGGGTCTCAAGATAAACTTGGAAAAGCTTCATGATATGTGTGCATGATTCACTCTCCATCAGCTCTTGAAAGAGTCCCTGAGACACATTGCTGTGAAAGCTGTTGATGTCCTTCAGTGTTTCATCTAGATGGTGTATGTCCCTTGAATGGTTTTCTTCTAGCCATGAAAGGAAGCCTTTCCATGCAAGCCTCATCAGTGCTTCATACACGAGCTTGTGTAGTCTCACTGCTCTGTTGTACCTCTTGCCGTTCATCACTCCTGACACTGATCCTTCTGCGATGATACCTGATTCCACACACAGATCTCTAAGACCTGCATCTTGAAACCTCTTTCCTATGGTGGAGATGAGATTACAGATTGTGTGGAAGACGCCCATCCTGATGATAATGTTCTTGAACTTCTCTTGTTTCCAGATAACTTCGGCAGCTTTGGCATAGAGTGCTTGATCAAACACGCACACAATCTTGTTAAGCTGTAAGGACTGCATGATAGCATGCGTTTGTTCCAAGATTTCATTAACGGTGGACATTTCTGTTGCGGGAGCATTGATAGTGGGCAGGTAGCTTACAGTGTCCTGAACCACTGCAATGTCTCTGCGCATTTTGATGTTGAACCCAGTCCAACTGCTGATGGACTGGTCCTCATGGTCTGACATTCGAGTAAGAAGCCAGATATGGTTCTTTGTCTTTGAATCCTGGACTTCCTTGGTAGTGTCGACATACGCAGTCTCAATCCTAGGTGGCCCTGCCCGCCGCCCAACATTGTATATTGGCAGCATTGATGATGTCTGAGTGATGCTTCTTATCTTGGACTTGGTAATCTCTGGCAGGACTTTCTCTGGCACAGAGCCTGCAACCTTGGACTGGACAGCAATGCCATTGACTCTATGAGAAGTACCTGCTCCACTTAGGGTCTCTTCAAGTCGGTCAATGTTATCCCAGGCCAGGGTTGTGAACACACCAGGGTAGATGTTTGCTGGCAGTGGAATGTCATCCTTTGAGCATTCCAGCTTCTGGATACAAAGGGCTGTATCGATCTCCTCAAACATTGAGTAAGACACACAGTGACCAAGACGATTCAGAGTTCGGATCAGTTCTGTGTTTCCTGTCAAAGACTTTACAGCATTGGTCAGCAGTACGTGCTTGGGTGGTTTTGTCTTGCCACTGGTAACAGCAAAGACCAAGTCACTGCCAAAGGAAGTGGCAAGACGTTGAGCTCTTTCAGAGGGAGTTTCACACTCACACTCTCCTGTCAGCAGGGTGTGCAGGAATTGAGTGACTGCTGCAGGAATGACATTCTGATCTGTATCGGGAGGCCATGGCTGACTCACATCTTGTTTATTGATCTCATTCCTCAGCTGCATTCCTGCTTTGGTTAAGACATCTTCAGAGTTAGCTGCTCTTGCTTCTTGCAGGTCTTTTGCCATTTTGTGTGCTTGCCGGGCAAGGTCGTCCATTGAGAGGCTGCGTGGATAGATTAGAAGCTTTCCTTTCTCATCTGGGACAAAGCGTAGTGATTCTCCAAACTCGGTTTCAATCTTTCGGCGAACATGTTTCTTTGTCGCTGGTTTCAGTTGGATAATACCACGGGACATCATGGATCTCTCAAGCCTAGATGTGAGGTTTGTCATAGGCAGTACCTCTGGGTTGGGGAATAATTTGGTCCTTATATACAAGCAGAGTTCCTCGAGGGCTTCTGTCTCAACCTCTTCGTAGCGTGCTTCCTCGCTTTCTTCCTGATTTTCACCTGCACCCGACCTGGCGGCCGCTGGGAAATCATCTTTTGTGAAGAGTTTGTAGCACGACTTGTGGTAGTGACCCTCTGCAGCAACAAGGTCTCTGCTAACTAAACCAAGGATTCTCTGGTTGAGTTTCCTTATTGCTGCTCTGCGAATCTTCTCATCTGCTCGTAGCTCAACACACTGTATGAGTGGCTCCCTTGTCTTTGTTGTTTTTATGTACTTGCTTGACTTCTCGCAGAAGATACATACTTTGGCATACACCCTGCTAGTACTAGGGGCATCCCTTGATGCCCTCCTCCTGGGGTCGACGCTTGCTGATTCTATCTTGACACCCTTGGCAAGGATAGAATCCAGTGACTTCTTCATTGTAAAGAGACTACGACATTTACGGTGATAATGTATGTGTGGTATTCCTCCTTCTTCAAGGCCCTTGGCTGCTTCCAGGACTGGATCATGCTGCCTGATTTCTGCAGCCCTGAGCAATGTGTTCCAGGAGTCCAAATCCTGTGGTGACACCAGAGCATCGCTGTCATCATCAGAGCAGTGGATGATACAGTCGATCCGTGCTCTCTTCCTCGCAGATGGTTCCATCCTGCCGTCAAACAGTCGACACACACCTGCAAAAAATATCACCATTAAACCATGAACAAACAAACACATTACATGGAAACCACTCTACATATGTTTGCTCCTTCCAATAATAAATTATCCCCAAAATATAACAAAAAATCCCCAAATATGAAATAAACCCCTAAATATGGAGAAACTTGAAATACACATCGGAATAATTCTTGTAGAGAATCAAATAAGCTACAAGAGCTGTTAGAATATATTTTTCAATGTTCCCCATATTTAAGGATTTATTCTAGATTTAGAGGAAAATACCCAAAATATAGAGTATATTCCGAAATATGAGGAAATTTGAAAAATACCTAGGAACAACTCTGGTAGAGAATATAATTCTACATAGGTGTTCAAAGTTTCGCGATGATTGTGTGATGGATTTTAAAGAAAATGAGGAAAACGCCGAGCGTCACGCTAAAAATCTTTATTTTTGGGTAGCGCCCCTATTGCATCAAAAAAATTAGACTAAGCTACCAGTGCGAGAAGGCTATCATATCTTAATGTACTTACAGTCACTCTATAAACATTTTAGTACCATTCGTGTTTAGTCACCCCAGGTGGTACCGATATCTGGCCTGGCTCATGGACTATATGTACAGTTGCCAACACATGAACCTGGACAAATGTTGTGGACAGCTGGATGGATTTAACCACCATGGCGGGTTAGTGTAAAGCATTATTTATAACATAATACGGTCTACTTCAATCACTACTAATATATAAGGATATAACCATAGATTCACCTTCATACTATATATACATTTGTGAGAACATTATACTTTGTCATTATGTCACAGCGCTTGTATTGTACAAAGTTCATCTTCATTGTTTTGGCAACTGTACAGCCAAGAGTCAAAGTTTGTTTCCACCCTTGTTGTGAGTGAAGTTACTGCCAAGACTGCTGGAAGTGTCATCACCTGAACAACTGTAACTTTCCAGCCTTCCTTATTATGATTCAGCTGTTCAGGTGTTCAACATTTCAGTAACTTTGTTTATATAACATCACGAAAAGCAAAATTGACAGTAGCCTGATTCTTTGCTTTTGACAGTCCAGTTGCCAAGACATACATTTGGCACAGACAAAATAAAATATTCGTCGACAACCATGATTAATTGAATAAAAACGAATATATTAGCATTATTATTTAATTATCATATTATACGACAGTCGAGCAACATGCATATCGAGAGAGAGAGAAAGATCCACTATATTTTATTTCAACATCAAAGAGCTCCTCCGAACAATATGGCTACAGCCGGATATGGTAGAAACCATATCCCCAGGCTTAAGAGACTAACTTAGTCCACATTACCCAGGGCTGAGTTACTGAGCGTACGAGTGGACCACGGTAGTTAAACATTATTATTATACTCAATGTCTGTTTGTGGAAAGGGTTGTAGTGTCGATGATAACTGGAAATTTAAATTCCGGCGGTGTATCTGTGTTTGTGTGTGTATCTGTATGTATGTGTGGTTGCGTTTATGTGTACATGTGTGCATTATTTGGCGTAGTTTCCGTATCCACTACAGACGCCGATGATCAAGACGCACAACGTGGAGAACGAGAGCGAGAGACCCTCAAGTTTCCAATTCCATCGTCGGTGAAGCCTGATACGAAATAATACACTATGGTGAATCACGGTGCTCTTTCTCAATCTCTCTCTTCCTCCCTCTCTCTCTCTCTGTCTCTCTCTCTCTCTCTCTCTCTCTCTCTCAATATGCATGTTGGTCAACTATCATATAGTTAATTAAGGGATATTTATTTGATTATGTAAAGTTGCCGTAGTTTAGGACTATATGTTGGCACTGATTTAGTTGGTCCTGCTTGACTTGGAACTTGATACGCTCTACTGGAATTTTCGACACATAAAATGGGTCCAAATATTAATTTAACGCCTTATGAGCGGGCCCGTCAGTAACTTCTACTACCCGCCAAGCGGGTGGTTTTACCCTAAACGACCTTGTTTCCGTGCTCTTTTTCATGCATAAACAAGAGCCAGAGCATAATACAATTATGTATCCCTGAAAGGGCGATAATTGAGCTTCCCAATGACACCAGAACCATCCTGCTACGACCACGCGTTCTCTTGCAACGATCGTGCAACCGAAGGGCAAAATCGCTAAAGTACGGTAATTTCCCTACATAATTCCCTGTGTAGCGAGGCAGTGAGTGTGGGTGTGTGTGGAGTAGGGCCCAGTGCTGGCGCGGGAGCCGTGCCGAATGGTCAGAGCCGACCTACGCTCCTCCCACCGCTCGTCTCTCTCTCAGAGCCAAATATTGCTCAGAATTGCACACCGCCTTAAGTCGGTCCCCGCCACATAGTCCTTTCTTCTCTAGACCGACTTAAGTCGGGCCCCGATAGACAAGGGTTAGGTCATCAACTTCATATGTGGTAATTATGAACCCGGCCCTTTCATGTATTTAGAAGGCATTAAAGTAATCTTAACCCCTCCAATAAGGCTGACATATTTGTAATTGTATTGTGGCTACCATCGTACGTTCTAACGCCTGTTAGAAATAAACTACTGTATATGATTCAAACCATTATAGGGATATATATCAGTAATGTTACTATGCATAAAATCACACTCAATGATGACAAATATATATTACTTTCCTTGGATACAGCATACAACTCAAGACATGATTGATAGCGAGTAAAAAAGTCAACAGGATTAAAACACAATAACACATAAACACATACAAATACTATTAACATAAGTGGATGTTACTAGTAAGGTTAAAAATATTTAGATCAGATTCAGCTAGATCTAGGTAAGACTAGGTTAACACATATTAATATTATCAAAATGAACGAAACCCCAACCTTGTATGACAAACAAGAGCTTAACTCTCTCTCTCTCTCCCTATATCTCAGAGCAGGGTTGATAGTCAGTAAAGGAAGGACAATATATTTTGTCTCGTAAATTTAAGGCATGGTACAACTTTTGTATAGTTTATGCATCAGGTTTTCTTGAGAGAGCGAGAGTAACAGGTGGGGTGGGGGAAGAGAGTATAATCATACAGACAGAACGATAAAGGTTAGTAATCAGTAGTGACCCCTTAGATATGTTGCATAATCACTATTTTGTATTGTTGTATTTTCACTATAGGATCTCTAGTAATCAACACAGAATCAACAATATCTCAGCAGCCAAGTACATTGTCCTGAACCTTTCCTCAGACCATCATCGTTTAGTCTCTCATTTCCTTCCAACATTTACCATTGGCTGAGTTTTATTATCACAGTGTTGGGGCTTGTTCGTACAGCGACGTTTAAAGATAGAGTCCTGCCTTCACAATATGCTTTCTAATTTCATATCATGGTAAAATACAAAACTATTCTAAAATATATACCGTATATATATATATATATATGTTTCCAAGCTCTCAGTGGGGTTCGAACCGTCGACCGTCAGACGATAGCCGACGCTTTAATCAACTACACCACGGCAGTCTAAAAGACACTCAACCTTCTATCCTATTTATGTTAGGGAGAAGGGAAACCCACTAGGCGAATATATTTCAATTCATACCTAGTTGTAGGATCCATATTCCAGAATACCATACAATGATTTCTGAGTGTCCCGACGCAACTCGGGCAGCAATTGATTTCATTTAATTCTAACCCACAAAGCATGAGAGTTACAAATATTGAGTATATATCACAAATACACGTGAGCCACTAAATGTTTCCAAGCTCTCAGTGGGGTTCGAACCGTCGACCGTCAGACGATAGCCGATGCTTTAATCAACTACACCACGGCAGTCTAAAAGACACTCAACCTTCACATCCTATTTATGTTAGGGAGAAGGGAAACCCACTAGGCGAATATATTTCAATTCATACCTAGTTGTAGGATCCATATTCCAGAATACCATACAAGGATTTCTGAGTGTCCGGACGCAACTCGGGCAGCAATTGATTTCATTTAATTCTAACCCACAAACCATGAGAGTTACAAATATTGAGTATATATCACAAATACATGTGAGCCACTAAATGTTTCCAAGCTGCTCTCAGTGGGGTTCGAACCGTCGACCGTCAGACGATAGCCAACGCTTTAATCAACTACACCACGGCAGTCTAAAAGACACTCAACCTTCTATCCTATTTATGTTAGGGTGAAGGGAAACCCACTAGGCGAATATATTTCAATTCATACCTAGTTGTAGGATCCATATTCCAGAATACCATACAAGGATTTCTGAGTGTCCCGACGCAACTCGGGCAGCAAAATAAATAGGATAGAAGGTTGAGTGTCTTTTAGACTGCCGTGGTGTAGTTGATTAAAGCGTTGGCTATCGTCTGACGGTCGACGGTTCGAACCCCACTGAGAAGTTGGAAACATTTAGTGGCTCACGTGTATAATTTTGTGATATATATAATTATACTCAATAATTGTAACTCTCATGCTTTGTGGATTAGAATTAAATTAAATCAATTGCTGCCCGAGATGCGTCGGGACACTCAGAATTCCTTGTATGGTATTCTGGAATATGGATCCTACAACTAGGTATGAATTGAAATATATTCGCCTAGTGGGTTTCCCTTCTCCCTAACATAAATAGGATAGAAGGTTGAGTGTCTTTTAGACTGCCGTGGTGTAGTTGATTAAAGCATCGGCTATCGTCTGACGGTCGCCGGTTCGAACCCCACTGAGAGCTTGGAAGCATTTAGTGGCTCACGTGTATTTGTGATATATACTCAATATATATATATATCCTATACCATGATAAAGTAACATGTGGTGGTGTGATCTTCGGTAATTGATCTATCTTGGTGGGCAGATAAATGTGTCTGACCATTTTTTTTTTTTTTTTTTCTATATACCAACTTACTTCCTCTCAGGCATAGGCTGAGAGCCTTAACATTCACCGTTTTACAATGAACAGTGAAGCCCGTGAGGTCTTGTTCCAGTCTAGGGAGTGAGACATGTGAAGCACGTAGAGTACAACGAGCACCTGCCATCTTGCCTTCGCATGAGGCAAGGTGCTCACTCATGGCCCGAAACGACCCCATCTCTGAAGCCACCTCGTTCCCGTGCTTCACTGTCTCACTTCCTACACTCGGACTTTCACTCTTACACACACACAACGCCACCTGTTGAGCAGATAACTCACCAGGCATTGCACCCCTATAGCATATTTTGAATATGGGAATATTCATACAGTGCTATTTAATCAGGGTACAATGAGGGTATTTTATTGACGTTTCGGTGGGCTTGTGGTAATGCACTGATACTAGGTACAGCACAAATTCCATCCCAATAATATCTTCCCATTGATACATCGGGATTTGAACCCGGGACCTTTGGATTACCAGGCCAGTGGCAAGACCACTCCACCACACCTCCCCTCACAAATAAATTACTTTGTGTTTGCTCTCTCTCTCTCTCTCACTTCAGACTAAGTCCACTCAGAATGGCAGAACAATTTTCCCCGAAATAGTTATCTGCAACTCTGATCTGGCAGCTTTCTATCATGTAATTTGTTAATTGTTAAGTCACTTATACATTCTATAACAGTCTACCTTTAGTTTAGTTGCTGATACAAGTGTAAAATGGTTTCATAATGTTGGCAGCATAAAGTTATGCATCAATTGGAATACGCTGGCTTGTACTGTACATCCACCTTTAATGTGTGCGTGTGTTTATAACGCCTGTGATTCCTAGATATCCTTCCAAAACTGAATATAATAGTTTATTGACAGCCATTATAATATGTAGAATAGCATCATCATAAAGCACAGCAGTAAGACATGAAAAACACTGTATTAATAAGTTTCTTTTATAATACATCGAGCCAAGGTGATTATAACGTTTGGATTATTACAATACCACAGATGGAAAACAAAAATATCAACTAACAATTAACAACACAACGAAACACAACAACACAATAATCTACACGGGAACCCCACTACAAGTCAAATAATAAAGTTCACAACCCATAACTATTAACACAACCCACAACAAACAACCTACAACCAATATATCAACAACCATCAACACAACCAACCACACAACCAACAACCCCTTTTGCCTCAGCAATCATGTTGAAGGTCGGTGTTTTTACTGCAGGTAATTGAATTTATGCATCACTTTGGTGAACCCAAACTGTAATATCCTGACCTTCAGGTCGTGAGGCCTAAAACCATGTATGTCAGAGAAGGTAGGCATGATGTAGCAACATAGATAGGAATATATGAGAGAGAGAGAGAGAGAGAGAGAGAGAGAGAGAGAGAGAGAGAGAGAGAGCGATATAGTTAGAGTTAGAGAGTTAGTTGGATCGGTCTAATATTTACTGTTTGATAATCCACCCTCACAGATTCAGCGGTTGAGATTGGTCCTGTATATCCAATCAGTACATTAGAGCTGCTGCGTCAATGTACACGGTTCTATACCAACCACACCACCTGTAGGACAGTACAGGCGACAAAGCAGGAAACAAATGGACAAACTATTAGGAATCCACTTCATAGGTCCTAATTATGGGGACTTTTCAGTGACCCACCTGGCGTCAATGGTATCAAAGAAGTTTTACGTGTCTTGTTTTATATCCTTAATTCGGTAATTACTGGCGTGTAGTACAGGTGAGCTATATTAGAAAATATTAGTGTTTTATCATTCCCATGGGAATATACAATTTTAAATATCTTAAAAGTAGCTTAATTCACAAGTCATTTAGCAAACAATCAGGTGTGAAATTGACCTAAAAAAACATTAATTAACCTATCCGAACCCTAAACTGACCTAATCTACCTAATTAAAGAACCCCAATATTCCATGACAAACAACACTCCTCTTGGCTACATTCCATAACTCAGCAGGTTCGGTAGTTAATAAAGGAATCACTATATTATCTGTAAATATGAGTTAATGTACGATTATTCCATAGATGATGCATCAGGATTGAGTGAGAGAGAGAGAGTGTGTGTGTGTGTGTCTGACTTCACAAACAGCCAAACTTAATCCAGAAAGAAAAACCAGATCACACAACATTCAGAGTAAAAATAAGTTATGCATTCTGACTTATTCAAATGGGGATGCCATAGAAAACAAATTATGTTTATTTCTGAGAAACGTCATATTAGTCCCACACTTTATGGTCTGTCCAGTATGTGGGGTTTCATTTGTTTAGTTATATTTGTTATTATATATATTAATTCAGTTTGGTTTTACTCTCTCCCTGCTTGCTTGGCTGTCTGTCTACTTTTGTTTCAAGCAAACAGGCAAATGTTTAAATAATTTTGATTACCATGTATACAGTATATAATTATATTGAAGTAATACCATCCCCCCAAAGAGTATTAGCCTATATACTAAATTGTCTACAGAAGATGCAGTTGCTAAGCAGACTATACCAAGATGCTTAGCAATATATACTACTACATAATACAGTATTATACGGAAGTCATCATTTAAACTGAAATGTGACAATTGTATTTTGGTTAACAGTATGAGGCGAGAACCGTGGAACAGTCACGGTCAGGAATACCTGTAACATTTTGTGGCAACTTTCTGGCTGAGTGGTTGTGTACACTCTGTATTATACTAGCAAGGAGAGGCATGGCAAGTATTCGGTCTATAGTACGAGTTGATATACAAGATTAATCGCAAAACATAAAACATAGCAACTATTATAAAGATGGTGATTCCAAGGTGCAACTACTCTCAGTAAGTGTTGAGGTCGGTCATCAACAACATTTGTCGGACCTATCCTGCTAATGTACTGCTGGGGTGGTCTGAAAGGAACATCAATGGAAGGTGTGAGCAAATATTGGAAGGTTTATTAGAGGTGGAATGTCGTGTTGAATCATAACGCAACATGTCTCACTTTTATGTTAAAGGACTAAGATATGAGGTTTTGTCATGTATTTCTTAATATAATGTCATGCTCTATAGTCTGCTTTATTACAGCTGACATGTCTATTATGAAGATTGTGTAGAACAATATGTTAAGTATGAAACCTGGCTTTGGGCATTAATATAATGCTGAAATATAGTAGTGCCGTATACTTCCATTAAGATTAATAACAGACAATATCACAGTTAAAGATTATACGACAGTAAAATATTATAATTCAATATAATCTACAGCACTCACCCTCCTCCTCCACAGGTTCCTCTCCAGTCTTGTCTCTTCCTGAAAAGGTTAACAAGATATTATTAAGAAAAAACAAATAATAATACAAAAATATATAGGCCTAAACAAGAACACATTTTCAAAACAACATTTCAGAAACTCGGCTGATACAAACATAATGATGTTCGCCTTCCATCCTAACAATAAAGTACCTTAGAGTGTACCAATTGAACTTTTAGTTTTCTTTCTTTTTTCCGTATGTGTAGTTTATGAAGGAGACAAAAAGACAGATCTGCCTATAACGAGTGTTTCCCACAAACATGTGGGTAACTGTACACAGGATCATAAAGGCGGTGTCACAACAATAATACATAATGGTTAAGGTAATAAGGCCACCAGCCAATCAACGCGCTCCCTTTAAACCAGCTGAGTTTGACATTCCAGGCTCGCCAAGTAAACATGCCACGCCCTTCCAGCCGACCAATCAGAAGCCTCCGTTTTCGGAGCTAACGGCTACGTGTACCGCCTCGAATTTAAACTCGCTCTCGCTCACTTCAAAGGCCGTTTCCTCTGGTTGCAATGGGTCTAATGCATCAGTGCCAGCCCTATACTCCCCCAAGCCACTAAAAGACATTCGCAACCAGCTTCCAGGAACGTATTATGGAGAGAGAAGAGTGGAGGCGAAGGGGAGGAATATTCAAGTCGCGTGGCCAGAACGTTGCACAGCTGAGCGGACGGCTCAGCCAATCACAGCGCCGGAAGGCGGGAGGCGGGACTATATCAAGGGGATGGGGGAGGCTGCCGGGGTCATTCACCTCTCGGGCTCCACTGGGCTAGCTTCTTGCAACCCACATTATCTCTCTCGCTTGGGCACTCAAGGGAACTTGGTTCCACTTATTCCAGCCTCCCAGCCCTCATCACTTGTTCCAGTAAAGTCCACCTCGGGCCTGGCATCGCTCTCCCTACTAGGCGGATACACCTTCAGTATCCGGCTGCAAGTCGTCACATCGCTGGCTTGCATACCTACAGCCAAGCGGTTCAAGAGGGGCGACAGATAGTAGATGGGAGCGAAGATTTCCAGTTGAGCTATTGGCCAACTCTGAGGTGGTGAAATTGTTCCAGTAAACACCTAGTAGTACTGCATAGTTTTTTTAAAGGACCCATATTGGGCCCGAACCAGATTCAAAGAAAGAGAGAAAATGCTTGACTAACCCAGTGGTTCCATAAATAATAATTGACGTGTTCTTATAGGACATACTAAAAAGAAAGATACTAGACTTATGTACATAAATAAAATGATGATTTGTTAACCCTTTCACGCACATATGACGCAGAGGTTGCTAGATTAGCAATAAGAAATAGAGTTCTCTCACTCTATAATTATTTTTCCAAAATTAGTTTTCTGCCCACAGCTAACTCAAACACAACTGCAGAGGTTGAAGTAACTTACTAAAGGTTTCTAAATATCCCTGATGGTAACAAAGGCTTTAAAGTATCCCCAATAGGCTCAAAATCGCGTCATATGTCGGAGAGGGTTAATAGGATAATAGTTATTCGTGATAGAGAAGGTTCCATGCCGATTAGCTATCAATAGTTTAGGATCTGGTAGGACAGCAAATAGATATTAAAGTTAAAGTAAGAGGGGATAATTCTTAAATAGATAAGCAACTATAAGGCTCAGGGGAAATAAAGAATAGTTGCAATTAGATCAGCTTTAGTTTGAAAAATAGGTAGGGAGGACACTAGTCTGTATGATCTACAAAATCTTTTGTTAAAGGAAACATTATCAATTATATTGTTTGAAGGAATATTCGGTCAGTTTCGTGGTAAGCGTTACGAGCGTTAAGTCCAGGATAACAATGTAATCACAGCATCTATGTAGAGGATTAAAGCGGTGAATCTTGTTCTCGTAGCGGTTTTGAGGTACTGATCATATTAAGCCATTTACTGAGTTTTATTATTGAATAGGTGGTATATGTAACATATGACTTATTGGTATAATAAATAGTAATTTATTATTACTACATTACTACATTATTATTAACAGGGTTAAGAGAACATATACACTAAGAGTGCTATAGATAGAGCAATCGAGGTCAAGTGTAGTAACGCCCTGGTCTTGTGAGTAAATATATTGTATAGGGTTAAGAGAACATATAATCTAAGAGTGTTATAGATAGGGCAATCGAGGTCCAGTGTAGTAACGCCCTGGTCTTGTGAGTAAATATATTGTATAGGGTTAAGAGAATATATAATCTAAAAGTGTCAGAGGTAGTAACGCCCTGGTCTCTGAGTAGACACGGTAGGGCCCGGTAAAGTTATCTTATTTTGGAGTTAGTTAAGAATAAATCTCTTGTTCTACATAGGGAAATAAAGGTTAGATTTATTAATGCCCTGGTCTCTGGAGTAGACACAGCAGGGCCCGGTAAAACTATATTATTTTAGAGACTAGTAACGTGACTTTGGATCGAAGTCAAAGTGAGTCAATACCTGAATAGCGGGAATCCAAATGGGTTGTAACGGGAGCTCTAGAGTTCCAATGTACAACCAATGGTGGGTCGACGAAATATTCAATTTGTGTCTTGAACTCATTTCAGCCCGAACAGAGAAATAGTTACTAGGTTAGTAGTAAGTTTTGTTAAATAAAGTATACAAACTTCTAAATGGGAGCAGTTTCGGGAGCCAAACCGTCACAACCATCCCCTGCCCCCTCCCTGGGGGCACGGGTCCTTGGAGCGGCTTCGGTCGCGCCGGGAATTTCCACACCTCTCACACCACACACACACATCACACAGTTTTTCCTACACCGAGAAATGACTCTCCGGCTGTCATTTCTCGAAGACTTCTTCTAGCCGGAGACATTGAGAGCAACCCAGGACCCACGTTCACATACATATGTCCAACTTGCTCAAAACCCATCACTTCGAGTCGCCATACTAAGGGTTCAGTTCTCTGCAATTCATGTGGGAACTGGACCCACTTCACCTGCACAACACTTGCCTCCAAGAAACACTACACAAACACCTGGACCTGTTCCTCATGCCCCTCCCTCTCCCAGTCAAATCCCTCGCCTAAAACCCGTCCACCTCTCCTCCCCAACCCACCTAACCTTCCCATATCATCCACTCCCCCCCCTAAAACCCGTCCACCTCTCCTCCCTAACCCACCTAACCTTCCCATACCATCCACATCCTCAACTCAACACACCACACCCCCTCCTAATCCATTCCAACCCCCATCTCCTGCTCCCCAATCCCCACCCCCACCTCACCAATCCCAACCCCCAGCCCCTCCCTCACCCCCACCCCCCCCCATCACCCCCACCCCCACCCCATCCTCGTGCAGCAGCACCCAACATACATCGTGCACATAACATTAACATTCTTCAACTGAACATAGATGGCATCAACACAAAGAAACACGAACTCTCACACTTCATCAAACAACACAACATACACATTGCCATCTTACAAGAAACAAAACTCCGCACAACACAAAGAACACCCACATTTCATAATTTCACCACCATCAGACAAGACCGGGCTGTCGGCGGGGGCGGTGGACTCATCACCCTGGTACACAAAGAAATATCATACATAGTAACCAGTGTACAAACCAAATCACTCCTCCCCCCAAATGATAACACAACAGAAATACAGTCAATTAAAATACGCACTGGCAACAACTCCAACATAACCATCATAAACACATACATCCCTCCCCAAACATCCCCTACAGTACCAAATGAATACAGACCACACTTACAACACATCACAAACACCCCACACACCCCACACATCATCCTGGGTGGTGACTTCAACGCCAAGACGTCGGCCTGGTTTGTCGACAACCCCGACACAGACAGAGGGCTGGTACTACAAAACCAAACCGATAACCTCATCATCCTTAACGACATCCATCAACATACCCATATTCCTCACCAAGCCCTCTATAACCCATCATCTCCAGACATCACCTTTTGCTCCCCAGAACTCGCCCCCACAACATCCTGGAGGGTGGTCAGAACCTTAGGCTCTGACCACCTCCCGATCATTATCACCACCAAAACCAGACTCACCCCAGCTAGCCACAAACACACATACACCAATTATAAAAGAGCTAACTGGGAAGCATTCACAAATGAGACAGAACAACACTTCACAACTCTAAACAGTACACCCATCACTAACATCAACAATGCTGTACACATACTCAATAAAACTATCCAAAACGCTGACAAGAAACACATTCCAAGAGGTAACAGAAAAAGACACAACCCCAACTTCACACCAGAAATTCAAAACCTCATCAGACAACGCGACATACTGAAACACTCCCCAGCACCCCACACACAAGACATCACACAACAAATTCAAGCACTCAACACCCAAACTAACAACAAAATACAAGAACAACAAAAACTAAATTGGAATAACTTCCTACAAACACTTGATCACAAAACAAACCCCAAAAAACTATACAAAACACTAAACAGCATCACACTTTCCAACAGCAACACAACACAATCACATGCTGCAATCACAACAACAGACTCTACTCCTTCATGTAAACAACAAGCAAACACTCTCATCAATCACTTTTCACATGTCAGCCACCTAAAACCTCACAAAGACGACCGACGTGTCATCCGACGTAAGAGACAATTCCCCACAGACCCTGACTATACACCCTTCACCAATCACCAGACAAAGCATATCATCAACAATCTCAAGCACTCACCCGCCTGTGGCCTAGACAACATAAGCAACATACACCTCAGACACCTGGGACCACAAGGCATACAAGCACTCACTAACATATCAAACTACAGCTATTCACACAACACAATACCAGACATTTGGAAGCATGGTATCATCATCACTTTCCCCAAACCCAACAAAGACCCCACGCTACCCTCCTCGCACCGCCCCATCACACTCCTTTGCTCCCCCTCCAAAGTCATGGAACGCCTAGTATTACAACTAATTACACCTGACCTACCCCTAGCTCCAACACAACATGGCTTTAGGCCACTGCACTCCACAAACACTCTTCTCACAGACCTTACACAAAGAGCTTTCGACGGCATCAATTCAGCTAGACCACCACACAGATCACTATTAGCCACACTCGACATTAGTAAAGCCTTCGATGCCATCCCCCGCCACAACCTAACAAACAAAATCTACAACACAAACATGCACAACAACACAAAACGATGGCTGGCCAACTTCCTAGCAGGCAGATGTGCACACGTATCTTTTGCCGGTCAGTCATCTAAAATCAGAAACTTTCCAAACGGAGTCCCACAAGGATCCGTCCTATCGCCCGCACTCTTCAATCTGTACATGCACGATATAACTACACCCAATACGCCCCAAATAAACTTAGCCTCCTATGCAGATGACATAACACTCACATGCACACACCATGACCCAAAAAGAGCAACAGATCTCCTTCAACCCTATCTCAACACACTACATGGCTGGTGCACTACAAACAGACTTAATCTAGCCCCAGCCAAATCCACCGCAACCCTGCTCACAAGTTGGACAGGAGAACACGAATACATCCCTCAACTCACCATAAACAACACACCCCTAACACATACACACACACCCAAAATCCTAGGAGTAACATATGATACTCATATGACATTCAAACAGCACACCACAAACATTAAAAAGAAACTGACACCCAGACTTAACGCCCTCAGGTCACTTGCTCACACAAAATTTGGACACAACAAAGAAACTACCACCACAGTATATAAACAATACATAAGATCAGTGATGGAATACGCAAGCCCAGCCTGGGCTTCTAACCTAGCTGAAACACATCATAAGACCTTACAGACTATTCAAAACAAAGCCCTGAAGATCATTACAGGCTGCACAGCTACTGCACCCACAGATCACCTACATCAAGAAACCAAAATCCTCAAAGTCAAAGACCATCTGGACATGAGAGGCACTCAATTCCTGGCAGCAGCCTCCACGAACCAAGACCACCCACTAAACTACATGGCAACACACCCACAGACACCAAGAAATATCAAAACAACACCCAGCACACGGTATCACACACAATTATTGTCCTCTCTCCCTCCCTGCCCACCCCGAACCAACTTCCAGAAGCACATCCATACTCATATCTCTCACCGATCCATCCACTCACTCACAGACAACACACAGCTGCATGCACGACCTCCCGAAATCCATCCTTCCGAATCCTTCCTTCCTCGCGAGGACAGAGTCCACCTGGCCAGGCTGAGATGCGGACACCATCCAGCTCTCCTGAGCTATCAGAAGAGACTGGATGACTCCGTTGTCGACGCCTGCCCGGGATGTAACACAGCACCCCATACCATTAAACACATCATAGAAGACTGCATTTCACACAACCACTTACGCCAACAACACAATCTACACTCAATGAGAGCTCTGTGGGAAAGCCCGATCGTGGCCATGGCCTTTCTCAGGGACTCGGGGCTGTTCGGCCAGGCAGCTTAGGGAACAACAACAACAACAACAACTTCTAAATGACTGTCTAATTATCCCCCACCGTAGTAGTATATTTGGAATAAGAAAATAATTACTACATTTTGGTGGCAAGCGGTGGGATTCGACAAATTGTTTAGATTGAGTATATTTATCTAACCGATCAGACATAATGACGGCAGTATTACTGTTCAGATTATGGGAAGAGGGGAAAGAAGAAATTGAGTTATGGATCGAACAGTTAGAATGTCAGTTCACGCTACTTGACTTAGGAGAAGATGGAAAGAAGATCGTCTATGGAAAGGCACACTTAGGCAAGGCCCTGAACGATGTAAGAGTACGTCTAGAGGGACTAGTGTCATGGGCAGAAGTTAGGAGTGCTCTAATTGAAGAATTTGGCTGAGAAACCTCCACAAGGAAGGCCAGAGACAAAGTAAAGAGTGTGAAATTAGATGGCCAGAACGTGAGAACCCTGAGGAGGGAGATCACGAAAAACATCAAACTTGCGTACCCCCACATGGACCAAGAGAGTCAGGAAATAGAGATCAGAGAGATTATGATCCAAGCATGTCCTGTGGAAGTTAGAAGGCACTGCATTATCCATGAAGTTACTACCACTAAGGAACTCATGGAGGTGATTAAGAAAATAATGGAAGCCAGAGAGTTAAGAGAGGAGAAAGAGAAAGGGGAGGAGGAGAACCCAAACAAAGGGTATCAGAGAACAATGATCCGATGCTTTATATGCAGACAAACCGGACACCTAGCTAGGAACTGTTCCAACCGTCCCCAAACCCCAACACCCAGATTTAACTCAGAGCCCACACCTCCACATGATCGACCCCTACCAAGGGTGACAGATCCAACCCAGGGAGGAATGCTTCCAGTAGAATACAGAGAGACAGAAACCCAGCCAAAAATCACAATGCCGGAAGGGGGAGAACATTTTCCTTTAAAACCTCGCATAGAAGGGCGATATAGTGAGGTCAATATATTAGAGTGACAAACACCTTGTGAAACCATAGTAATAAATGGGAAAGCCGCGAACATGTTAATTGATACAGGGGCAAACAGAAGTTGTCTGTTGGAGAATTTTGTGAGGAATAGTCAGAAAGAAATAGGGCCATTAAATCAAACTAGTATTCAGTTGTCAGGAGCCGGGGGTCAACCATTGACGATTCTAGGGAGAACTAATACGGTGGTGGTACAATGGAAGGGAATTCAATTCACAACCAATTGTTGTGTTCTATCAGGAAAGCCTAATAGCGGAGTTGATGGATATCTGGGAATAGATCTCATGAGTCAGTTGGGGGTAACTATACAGTGCGGGCCAAAAGACACGACGACCACCATACGACCTCAAATAGTAGCTACCACAGGGAGACTCTCTATTCCCCCTAGATCTTGGAGAATGATAGAAATTCCTAAATCGTAGGGAATGACTGCCGGGATTTTTAAACCTGATGCACAAAATAAAGTGAGAATATCTCCTTTATTACTACCGACCAGAGGAAATTAGTTCTGGCTAACTTTGGCAATGACACAATTAATTATCAAAAAGGGAAACTGTTAGGACAAGTTACACCCGCGCAACCCACCACTGTTGGAACTAACGGACCCGTTAACTTACTTGAGATCCCGAAACAATTAACGTCAGATCAAGCCACTACCTTACATGAATTGCTCTGGACTTACCGAGATGTGTTTGCTCAAAATGAAGGGGACCACAGATCGGCACGAACCCGACACACCCACGAGATACATACTCAAGGGACTGTGACGCTTCTGCATAGTAACCATGTGCGGGCAAGCGCGCGCGTCGGCTGCCCAGCCGTTTAGAAACCGGCTGGTGGTCGCCGGCCGACAGGCTTTCCCTTAGTATATATCCTACGACAATGTAACTAATGTCTGGGATATTCTTATGTTGTTTCACAGCTTGAAGCTGCCCTTATTCTTAACCAACGCATCTTAGTATATTTTATTCTCGATAGTTGGTTGTTTCATTATAATATATAAGATGTAAGTCTAGTGAGAGCGGGAAGAGACGAGCGGGAGAGAGAGACCGGCTTGGGACGTTGCTTCGCGCGGAGAGTCCAGCTTGGGACGAGCCTGAAGCGCTGCCACATGCATTTGATTTGCAACGTTAGGCTTAGTTTCGACTCACGCACGGGGTAGAGGATTTTGACCAGGCAACTGTGTTGAGTGTTGCCAAGCCTGGGATGTATTCTGCATGCCTAGTGTGGGGTCCAGACAGATTCAAGACTCAGAGCTCACCTCATTGTCGTACCCTTCGGACCCCCTTGATATCTATCCCTCTCAACCCCACTTAGAAACGTTCTCTCTTACTTTGTATACCTTCTTTCCACTACTTCACCAATCTATTTAATTATCCCATCCCCATGATAGACCTTATATCTATTATTGTATTAACGACGAGCTCTCAGATAACTAGATAGGATTTTGGGCTTTATGCAGGGATGTAATTGTTGATGAGACCTAGGAAGCTTTTTTGTTGTCTCATATTTGGTGGTTTCATGCTTGCTAGTGTGTTCTTGTGTCAGGTTAGCAGGGGCTAGACCGGAGGGGAGGCTTTTTGCGATCCTTTAAGTAAAGTCTGCTGGTGCGAGTCCTGTGGACCCGCACGACTTTACTAGGATACCCGTGGGAGTCTGGGGGCATTTTCTTGTCTGTGTCCCTGTGTGTCTAGCGTTGTGTTGTGTGAGGGCCATTGCCTAGTCCACTCAGCACTGCACTAGCACGTCTTGCTTTTGTTTTAGGGTCGCCAGGAGAGAGTCAGATACTTGCGATCTGAGTCTCTCAAGAGAGCACCCTTTCAATTAGAGTAATTTGGCGCACAGACCCGGGAACGTCCCTAGGCTAGAGCAGGTGGCTCAGCCCGGGTATCCGAAGCCTATATCATTCCGGCTAGACCTCTGCCACCTGGCAGATTAACAGCTAGGGGTTTATTATCTCTGTATGCTTGTTATTGTGCCACAGTTTACCGTTTTTGTGAGCATTGTGAGTCAGAGTGTGGCTTAGAGACTCTGTCCGAGCAGGCTTGCCTGACTAAGAGTGAGAAGCACACCTGTATGTGGTTATGTTGCGAGTTGCTGCCTTTATTTAATTATACCTATGCCATTATACACTGTATGTCCTATCACTAGTATTTATTCCTGCTTATGAGTTAAGAGTTCTCTAAATCCGTAACGTACTTTCTTTGCTAAGCATCAGATCCTACAGTAGCCGCATGCAGTTTAGAAACCCGCATCTTGTCTACCTATACGATGTTTTGAGGACTGTTTGCTTTCACCTTCTTTCACGCAGGGGTGATTAGTTGTATTAACTCCTTGCGACATATATGACGCGATCGCGTCATATGGAACTTATAAACAAAAACTCATATGACCCGATCTCGTCATATGAACTTATCTCCATGCCTCTCCAATAAGTTTATGACGCGATTTTGCGTCATATGAGCTCAGTAAGTCTGATAAGTTAGCTTATGATAAAACCGTTGGTGGCAACCTCAGCCTCCTCCGATAATTCTAACGCCCGCAGTGTTGTTGTGACTGTAGTGCGAGGCAGTGGCAATGATCCCGGGGCTCCCGCCTCCTCCGACTTATTGGAACATAATATGTCTGAAGGAGTTAATTAACGTAAAGTTAAATGTACTTTCTTCTAGTTTGTTATTAAATTGTTTCTGCAATTTAATTCCGTTATCTATCTTTTCCTTGAAGCTTTAAGTCAACTTAATTGTGTGATCTTTTATATAGCCTGCTTGACTATCAGTAGTCTATAGTGCGTGCACCCTGTAACCGAGTCATAGGATACCTCATTGTCCAGGAAGGACTCTTGACGGTTTAGGGTGGTTTGTTGCCTGGGTTTATAGATATGGGTTGGATCTAGCGTTTTCCGTTGTTGCTTGTTGCCGCATACCTAGTCCAATAGAAAGAGCCCAGTGTTTATATATCTCAGGACGTAACAAATGGCGACCTTGCATAGGATTTACTGAACAGAGGAATATAGTGGTCATTTGTTTTGAGATTCCTTATGATTAGAGGGATACAGTGGAAATAGAGTTTTTTTTTTGGAGCAACCAATATAACACATTAAAGACTTTAAATAACATTAGTATATACATACTTGCATAGGAGATAAGGCACATTCTATAACCGTAATAATTACTGCAGTACACAATCATGTCTAATACATCAGAACACAGTGATGGGTCAGGTCACGATACGGGCTCGGAGGGAGAAAGACCTGTGGAGTGGCTAGTCGATAGCGAGGAGGGTGCTAGATTTTTTTTAGAGGTGCCCCTTACCGCTGCCAGGGTGTTGAAGCTGAATAAGTATGGCTTAAAGTGTGTGGCATGTCTTCAGGGTCACCAGGGTTTAAGTGGCATGAGGAAAGATCAGCTGAGAACTTTGATATTGGGTTTAGAAGGGAGAGACCTGGGTGGAGAGGCGACTAGGGGCCCCGGTCCCCAGGCCCCCCTCCACTCTACCCCCATATCAAACGTCAGGGTGCCTGAATTTAGTACATACCCCCAAGTTGATGGTCAATGGCAGCGTGGAATTCAATCACAGGGCATTAAATGCACCTTCCCCTCCTCAAGGGTTGACTCCAGATTTGTTGTTTCGGCTTGAGATGGCCAAGGTTGAGGCCGCCGAAAGACAGGCTAGTGTGTAGGCTGAGGCTGCAGAGAGAACAGCTATACGAAAGGCTGAACTGCAGGCAGAGTCTACTAGGTATCGGGCTGACAGGGAGCTGGAGATCTCTCGAGGGGAGGTAACAGACATCGGGACCAATCATTGTCGCACCTGCTTAAACTTGTTCCTGTGTTCGATGAATTATGTGTGGCTGAGTTTTTTATGCGATTTGAGAAGAAGTGTCAGGAACACCAGTGGCCTCAGGAAAAGTGGGCAGCATTAGTTTCATCAAGACTCCTAGGAAAGGGGCTAAAAGCGTATGATGCACTACCTTTAGAGTACTGTTTAGTTTATGATGAGCTAAAGAAGGCTGTGCTACGGGCCTATGAGTTACAACCAGAAACTTACCGCTTGAAGTTTCGGGGTGTTACTAAGGGCAA